>CM050412.1:60453162-60885662 GCA_027564155.1 Gymnocypris eckloni scoliostomus | reverse complement strand
ATTCAATGATACAAATAGAGAAACTATTGTCAGAGAACTTCAAGAGTGACACATCTGAGAGGATATTGTGATTGAATTCATGTTGGGAAATATGAACAATATCAATGACACTTATCCGACACCAGACATGCTTGCCTTCCTCATTATCATCTAACTAGTGCTCGCAGCTTCTCTGTGTGATTAGGATCTTTACATTTCCTCTGCCTTTTTCTTTTTAGTGTTTTACTAAAAGTAATAGTAACTTTCCCCAACACTGTTTCTTTTCTTTCTCATTCTGGATATTTTTTCAACATTAAGTGTGTTCATTGCACTTTTCTTGTTATGGATCATGTATCAGGACATCTGGGATAACATTTTCCTTTAAACATACTTGATAACATTTTTCTGCACCAAAAATGCATATGAATTCTAAGCCAAACATGAATAAATCAAAAGTGAGTATAGTGTAGTATAAAGCACTGGGTAATTGCTTTCAAATTACTTTTATTATGTGGCCCGTCAAGCCTTGAATAGAAATATAATGAAAGTAAGGTACATTTAATCCTATGAGATATGATGGCTATTCAGCTGCCTGAACTAAATCAGTGGGCCTGTCCTTTAATGCCCGGCCAAAGTACGTGAGAGGAAAAGTTATGAATCTAATGGCCGCAGTGACTTCAACTCTGCTATATGCTGATCTTTGACCAGTGGATTGTGGCATCATTTTCCAGCCTTCACGGTTAGTCAGAAGCTAAATGATGCAATGACCCTGTATTGCCTAACCATACGCAATAGCTCTTCTGTTTGCTATTAAAACCCCTACATACCTTAAAGAAAACTGAAAACAAATCTGCCAACAGAAGAAGAGAAAGAAAAGAAAGAAAAGAAAACAGGAAATAAGAAAGAAACTGTAAATAGATGGATGGATGGAAGGAAGGAAGGAAGGAAGGAAGGAAGGAAGAATGGATGGATGGAAAGAAGGAAGGAAGGAAGGAAGGAAGGACTGATATATTATATAATATTGATGGATGGATGGAAGGAAGGAAGGAAGGAAGGAAGGAAGGAAGAACTTCCAGATGATATGGACGGATGGATGGAAAGAGGGAAGGAAGGAAGTACTAACAGATGACATGGATGGATGGATGGATGGATGGATAGAAGGAAGGAAGGAAAGTAGGACAGACAGATGATAGGAAAGTTAGACGGATGGATAGATGGAAAGAAGGAAGGAAGTACTGACAGATGATGTGGATGGATGGAGAGAAGGAAGGAAGGAAAGTAGGACAGACAGATGATAGGAAAGATAGACGGATGGATAGATGGATAGATGGAAATAAGGATGGAATGAAGGAAGGAAGTACTGACAGATGATATGGAAGGATGGAGAGAAGGAAGGAAGGAAAGTAGGACAGAGAGATGATAGAAGGAAGGAAAGGAGAAAGAAAGATTGAAGGATGGATGGATATATAAATCAATTCATATGCTGAGCTCAAACATCTTGGCACCCTCTCTTATAGTATAGTGCATTGACTGTAAGTGAGGTGATATCCAACAGTCCTCTCAGTGGCCATTAGGGATGATCCGTATCCCTCTTTATCTGCTGCCCATGGGGATTGACCAACCTAATAAACATTAGCTTCACTCACAGTCAGACAAACAGCTCTGCCAGGCCTTGCGATGCAGTCAGGACCCTGAATGTTCTGCTAGCTCATTTGTTGTGGTGAAATGTATTATCTCTTGTCTTCACACTGATCGTGCTGCCCCAAAGGCATTTTTTGGACTGGCGATCGTTAGTGAGAAAAGTAGAAAAGGCTCATGTGGCCTGGAGAATACGAAAACAAGCTCTTTTAAAATTAACTGCTCGGAGGGACAGGACTTTGTGGAAAAGAAGTACCAAGCAATGAATATATCACACAAACAGGTTGAAGATAATCAATCAGACCAGGGGCCCGTTTCAGAAACGAGGTTAAGTGAAAACTCTGAGTATGTTAAGCCTGAAATGAGGGAAACTCTGGGTTTTCCATTTCAAAATGGGAGGTTTGTCAAACCCGGGAAAGCAGGGTAAGTCAAGCCCCTTTCTGAAAGAGAGGAATTTATACGCAGAGTCAGTCACCGTGAGTACCGTGAACCTAACATGATCGGGAGCAGGTTTTCTTCTGTAAACCCAGTTACTTTCCATCTCCTCCCGCTTTTTAAAGCGTAAGCGATATTTTAATACAGCAGTCATTCATTCACGCTGCAAAATTGCTTTTTCATGTGTATTTTTTGTCTTATTTCAAGCACAAATATTAAAAAGTTCTTAAGTTAAGATGCATTTTCTATAGATTTTTATCTAGATATTCAGTCTTGTTAAAATACAAAATTGTTCTCCATAGGGTAAGAAACATTCTCATGTAAAATTGAGACTTTGAAGCAGCACCTTAATCTAAAACCTTCACCTGACACATAGATTAACGTTACATCCATGCAAGTTACTGAACTCGCACTGTATGATGTTACAGAAAGTTGTCCGATCCAGATCCTTTCACACAGCAGTGTTTATCTTGTTAATCTGCACGTTAACATAAAGACACTCTGGGCTAACGTTACTTTACTAGCTAAATGAGCGAGTGAATGCATTGATTGTGCATTCCGTGCGTACAGTATATCGGTGGAGCACGTGGAACATACCAACTACACAAACTGTGTGGGGAGCCTAAACTGAATCATTCACTATATAGGCTACTACAACCAGGACGTCTCTGAAAATGAGTGTGTGAGTTTGTTTACAGAACGCTGTTGTCACTGCTGCAAACTCCCATATAAATAATTATTCGAAAAACATAATTTCCCTGCAGCCAGTGGGCCCCCTTAACAGTGTAGACCCTTGAGCTTCAGCCCCTTGAAGAGCGTGCATTAATGCACCCCTGATCACAGCACATAGGTCAGTCAGTGGTGTAGAAATTGGTTTAAATGAGGCTAATCTGATAAACGTTCACTTGGGATTTCCAGTGTGGTTGGATGCATTGATGACAAGCATATCGCTACCATCATCGCACCTTATGAATATGTAACTGATTACTGTATGGAATGGAAGGATGCCAGATGGAGGGGTAGTATGAGCCGTAATCACCACCACTGCTGTTAAACACAAATTATTCAATTTTTTGGTCCTCTTTATTTCCTAATACAAAAGCAAAAGTTATTATTTTTACTTTTGGATTTTAGAATTAGAAAGCTAAACCATCTCCTCTTCATCTGTCAGTGGGGCTGCTGCAGGTCCTCTCCCCTTTTTGCAAGCCTCTGCCTTCCTGCTGTCTACTGAGTACAAATCAGTAGTTAATTTCATTACTCTAATTAAGAAATTTAACTGGTTGGATTAGAGAATATTTAATCAGCCTAGTGAAAAGAGTGTTTTAGACTATGAGGGAAAAGCTGCAGCGAATTGAAATAGAGACTGAATGATATTTAATGTCAAATGTTTGTAAAGTAATTTAGCCCACACCCATGAAGCTTACATGATTAACGCTTTACCTTGATTGAATTGTGTTTTATACTTCGTTTTTAGCTACTGTCATGTTCTTGTTTCTTTTTTCTGTCTTTTTCCTTTTGTTTTGGCCATGGGACACCATTAACATGAATATAGTTCAATCATTTACAGTTTTCACCTCTGATATTATATTCACAGTTATTAAGAATACATTTACGAATTGACGGAAGTACGCACGCGGAGGTCTTTTTGGCGGGAGCTGTTGCCATGGGTAATCATAATTCAGATCTCCACTGATCATGACTTTTCATAGTAGTGGTGCATGCGCTAAACTCAGAGTCAAACTCAGAGTTGGTTGAACATCCTTAAACTAAACACAATTCAGAGTGCTATCTTCTATTTACCGAAAACTCTGAGTTTCCCATCACAGGGTAAGTCAACTCAGAGTTCAGGTTTAAACTCAGAGTTGGTTGAACATCCTTATTGAAACCAGCCCCAGGATTCCTAGAGAGAAAGAGTGCTCTTAAAGGGTAAATCAGAGTTTCCATCTCTAGCTGTTATTAAACCAGAACTGCAGTGGGAGCATTGTATGCACTGACAAAAGAGAGAGCCACCGAGAATGACACTTATATGGGTGCTTTAGCAATTAGCAGTAGATGAGATAACTACGGAAAACAACAGCTCTAAGTTGAAGGAATAAGTGGACGGGTAAGGGCCTCTTCAGGGGACATAATTACCACCAACTTGCTGAGGTGGATGGAAATGTACCTGAGAAATCATCCAGTAAAGGGTGTTTTGTGTTTGAAGCAGCGCTTCTGAAGGAGGCTTTGTCTCACTGCTTCAGTTAATGCTTCACTTTAACTTCTCCACATCAGTAAAGCAATGAGATGAATCAGAAGGGTCTCACTGGGGAGGAAATGTCTCTGTGAAGGGCTGTTCAGAGGAGCGTTAAGAAGCAAGACACCCTCTAACAGGACTCGAAATGAGAAATGTACCTCAAATGGGTGAAGGTGGACAAGCTGCGGAATTTTCAACATGCAGAATGTTACATTCATGTTAATAATTTGGTCTTCATTTTGTGCATACGATCTAAAAATATTTGTTTCCCTAGAGAAATTACAAGTTTTATGATGCACATTATAGTTCTGGTCCTTAAATTCTGTCAAACAGTCCTGTATTGTATCACTGCAGCATTGCGAGTCCCAGAAGGAATCTCATTTTGCATTCACATGATATCTATAACCATAAAGTTTAAATAATGATTCTAATTCTATGACAATAGCACACTCCACACCACAGCTATAATGATACACCTAGGAACGATATCCTTGATTGATACAAGATTGTTTTCTGATGAACGACATTGACAGCCAATCAAAATCCAGAACCTACCCTGCTTTAAAGAACATGGCCATTTAGCAACTGTAGATTATAATATAATATATACTGTAGATATTCTTGGTAAAGTGGTGAAGATTTTCCAGTGAATCATCCCACAAGTTATATTTTTCACCAATAGGTGGCGACAAGTTTTTGTAATTTAGTTTTTGACAAGTAATTTGAGTCACTCACTCAACTGATTTGTTTAAACACTAATTAATTTATTCAGAAACAAAGTTATGGTGCATTGCTCATGCTCAACAGATTTTGACTTTGTAACTATTTATGCTGTCGGAGCAAAAATACACAACTGATGATACTGTTAATAATTATTATCTCTTCCTTATTGAACTGTTGTATATCACAATATTGCTTATAGATTTTATTCTCATATAGGTATTAAATATGGGTATGAAATTGTCTTGTGTTTTACTTACCGGTATGGCCCATCTATAAGTATTATGACATTCATATTGTGTGTATTGTTACCAGTGTATTCTTTTCAATGGAAAGTAAGAAGTCTAAAGAAAAAGAGACGTTAACACTGTAAGTGGATGACAGCACTATAATCAGTCATTGCAAGCGCTGATGCCTCACAAAGACCTCTGACATATGTCATAATTGCTTTATATTGATCTACTGTTTTGCAGTCACTGTTCTCCTCTCAAGCTCTCCCATTCAACTCACATCCTGACTGCCAGAAGAAGAACAAAGTCTGACAAGAACCAGAACTTTAAAACAACAAAAAGAATAGTTTAAACCTCAAATTCAGTTTTAGAATAAACCGCTGTTTTTTCTCTCTGTCTTTCCTGAAAACAAAACGAAAGTTTGAGCAATGGATAGTGCATGTACTAATGTCAAAAAGCTCTGAAATAAACCTTTCTTCTTCTTTATTTAATTTCTTCCAACTTGATAGTAAGTAAGAATGTATATATTTAAATAAAACAGTTATGTGAACGAGTTTCTCTTAATGTGACAATGCATGGAATCAGCTTTAACATAGTAGTAGCGTTATTATATTAAATCAAATTGTTCATTTAATGAAACTCAAAACAGATTTAGCAAAAATCTAAACTATGTTTGACTGTGGGGTCACATTTAAAGAAACATTCTGGGGCCTTTATTTATGATTTAATGAAAGTAATTAGTTGAATGCTGCATTTCCGTCTGAGATTTACAATGCAGCATCAGTGATCAAGACAGAGAAGTCATGCTGAATTAATTTTCCTAAATTGTCTATTTAATCAGTTGAGGCCATGTGGGTACGACCATGATTACAGAGGAAATGAAGCAAAACTATTTACCAACTCATATCAAATCTAACAAGGACTTTTGTGACACATAATAAAAATGTGTTGATAATATGTTATGTGACAAAAAAAGACATATTATGTATTTGACATGTAATACTAATACGAATGACCTAAACCTAACCCACCCCTAAACCTACCCGTCACTGGGGTCTAGAGAAATCATTAAAATCTTACGAGTGAGGTTGATTAAGCACATCTCACCCAGAAGTCACTTTCAAACTGAGGGTAAGCATTACAAATCCATTTTACAAACTTTGCTAACATCGCTAAATCTGTGTGCAGAAATCTTTTGCCCTCATGCAAAATTCCCAATCGGTGGATTTCTGTTAAAACAACGAATGAAAGCTGGAGTCTGTAAGCTAGTGGGCAGTGGTCCAGGATCCGGTGCAACTGTGCTTCAGGCAAGTTGAGTTTGAATCCTGGCTTAGTGATACTTTTCTAAACCCAGCCTCAATCCCCTGTCTCTCACTTTGTTTTCTGTCCTTTTAACAGCTACACTTTCTAAACAATGGCAAAAATAAGGGGCTGTTTACGCAATGCCATTTTCATCTAAAAACAGAAAACTTTTTTATGTATTTTGGCCCTTCATTTACACGAAAATGGCGTTTTGGGGGCCTGAAAATGCAAGCTTTTGAAAACTGGTTTCAAAGGCTAAGTTCACACAGCAACAGAATAAAGTTGTCAGTCCTGTATTTGAGTCCTTAATACAGTTACGTTTACACACAGCACGGTTATTTACAGGCGTGACAACTGCATTTACTGTCTGTAACCGAATTCACACCTGTCTATTTTCAGGACTCACAACCGCATTCATGGAAAACCCGCTGTGTGAACAGAACAGGACTGGACGACAAGTTGTCTGTCATGTCCTACAGTGCGAGAGAGCCGCTCTTCAGCACAAACGCGCGTGTACAGTGTGTTGTGTGTTTTCATGTGTGGGTTCAGTAACTTACAGTGACGATGAAATGAGCTGTGTATCATCTGAAAGTTTTTCTCCAGCTGGAGCTGCTTCTGTCCATTTTGTGTTCTGTGCGTGACATATGCTCTCTCCAACCCAAATATAAAAGCTGCTGTCGGTTAATTAAGATGTAATGGATGAACTCACAAAGTCCAACTCAATTGGACTTTTGTCATGTCAGAAAGTGATAAGTCTTTCAGGTTTTATGACATCACCATCTTTGATATTACATAGTCACTGTCGCTATGTAGCCTACAGACTACGGGCCTGACTCCTAACTGCAATATTTGTTTATTTATTTATTTATAAGGACAACACAGAATCCACATTTCTGTAAATGTGCCAGTGTTAGCCAGCCGGCTAATTTTCAACTGCAGTACTTTGAAAATAAAGTTTCTGTGTGAATGGTATAGCCTACGTTTCAAAACTCACACCTGTGTTAGTAAATGCGGTTGTCAAACCCAAAACCTGAGAGTGTGAACGTAGCCAAAAAAGTGCACGTTTGTTTTTAATCATACCGTTATCGCTCCAGGTAAACAACAAAAAAGTGAATTTGCGAAAACAATGACATCATGTGCATATCAGCGTCATTAGCTATGTTTCCATCCAAAGATTCTAAATTAACTTATGCGTAAAACTGGAATATGGCATAAAACAACGAGATCATTTCACTGATTGGCCAAGTTATCCCGTCGCGTCGCACAAAGTCACATGACTTTTTCGATGCTAATGGAGGATGCTCATCGATGCTCATTTTTTCTTATCAGGTAAACCTTTATCCTACTCAATTGTGCGCAAAAGCTTTTTTATGTGTATTTTTATAATTTACTAGCGTTTTCATCCACCTATTTTTACATTACAACTTTGACGTCTGTTTTTAGTAAATCATTGTCATGTAAATGTACTCTTAAGGTAGTCTCTGTGCAGATCATTCAAACTTTATGAAGAAAAAAAATATTTAACAAAAACATTTTATCGACAGGGGACCTGCGTGGCTTTCAAAGCTCAGTGCTGACCTGTACCTCCAGCTCCATTGAGCCGCCGTCATCCATCGCTATTCTTAGCGGACTGAGTGATGACCACTGTGTTATTCTAACTGGGCTGAAAACTAGGCTAACTCCAAGACGACTTCCTCAACCCCCCTGGAGGCTCACAGCGAGTTCATTTCTGACCTCTTCACAGTGAGTTAAGATAACATGCAAACGTCACACCCCAACAAAGGCTGGAAAAAGAACAAAAAAACGTCAAACATAGGAAGAAAAAAAGCTTATTTATATCAGTTAAAGCAGTTATGGCTGCTTGCAAAGGGTTTCACATTGCTACTACAAGCATTTACTCATATTTTAACATATGCAAATGAAATCTGGCGCTTAATGGAATTGTGAAAGTAACTGTTTAGTAACTTGTACCAAAATTATCTGTGGGACAAACCTGAGCCCTCTTATTCTCTTACTAAACATTTATCTCTTTTACATCCACACGCCAAAACCATCCCAGCGACCAGACTTTAACATGTGCGCTGAATTATTCAAAGCTCACGCTCAATTATTTATCAGTCTGGTATATTTGGATCGTTTGTTAAGAGTCTGCTGGATGGAATAGTGGGCCATCCATGAGCACTATGCAGAAGATACAAGTCCATAGCTCTTTTGACAACATTGTCCTCGAACTGTCCATTAAAGCAGGCAAACATATAATCTGCTGACACAGGACTTTCTAGAAAGCTCTGCTATCATTAACAAAGTGATAGCTTCAGCTCCCAATAAGAGTATAGGACGCTCGGCTCAATCTATTCTGCAGATTTTTCCCACAAAGCAGTGGAAAAAAAAGAGTCTGCAGATTCCATCTGCAAGCAAACAGAGTGTATAATACTGTCGGTTTTGGCAGCGAGTTAGACTGAGCTGTGACAGTGCATATCCATTAGTTTTCACCTCTTCGATGCAACTGTCCATGTGTGATGAATCCATTAATGGAGTCCTCATAAATAAGTAAAGCTGGTTTATTAGAAAATGTGCCTTGGTGAAATTAACTGAAGGAAATAATGCTAAAGATCCCCAGTTAGAGACCCGTTGTGAGTCTTGAGCGGTAGCAGTAAACACTAGAGTTTCTCTGGTGCTGTCCACATATTTACTGAGCAGAAATCTCTTGTAATAGGTTCCTGTTCTCTCTGGCCTCCCGATGACTGAGTATGTCCACAAAAGAGAAGGTTTCCTTGGGTCAACAAGGTCTCTCTGCTCTCCACAGCCAATTACTTCCTGTAAATGTCAGTTCAAAGTAGAAGACCACAGAATACTTATAAAGCCACATGCACTGTTTTCAGATTCCCACACTGTAAATACATAAAAACACACCTGAGTCTTCTACTTATTATGTTAACTTTAGTATTACAAGTCAAAAGTTTTGTAGAAATTATACGTTTAGTTCACGCCTTAAAATCTGGATGTACAGCATATTCTATATCCATGCATTCCTGCACATTACCCTGTGGCTATTTTCATAGTATGAATTCTATATTTCCATATAGAGTTGGCAGGATGTATATTGTACTGTACAATTTCTCCATGCATACCATACTCATATGACCTATGAATACACTGGCTCAGTTTAGAACAGCATACTACTCTTAATAATTATTTAATGGAAAAACATAGAGTAGTATCATTGTTGTTACTGTTTAGTAAACTGTAAAAAAGAATTCCATAGAAAAACAGATAATATCCTGGACGAAAATCTTTTTCTATTAAATTTTAAGGACATTTCCTTTAACCTGAACCAATGCAATGCAACATGTAATAAAAACATCATCTTCACATTAACACACAGAGTGCCTTATCTTAAGCTAATAGTTTAGCCTAAGCTTATCTATAAAGATAATACAAATTACAAAAATACAGAACAAAATTAATTCAACTAAACTTAATTCAACTAAAAAAATAAAGGCTAATACAAAAAATATTATGTATATAAATAATACTTAACAGATCCATCTCATCCGGATCTTGGCTTATCAGCCCTAAAAAGTATTGTCTTGCTAGGCAGCTCAGTCGTTTTTGAAACAGAGCTTATGTAGTGTGTTGTAGGCAGTAAGTTAGTATTCCAGTCGATCCCTTTGACTGTTTTCATGGACTCAACAGGGGTATGATTCATGTCCCTTCGTTGAAAGGCTGGACAAAAGGCCTGACGATTTAATTTATCACACCAAACACAACACCCCAACCCCACGGCCCTTCTGCGGGCATTTCTACTCACTCACCGTAATTATTTCACTTATCATTTCAAAAGACTGCTTCTGGCCTCCATCGCCATTCATATCACAACAGGGAAAGAGCCGACCGCTATTAACTGCTGTGAGTCAGCCTCAGATTCATTTAAAACTCCATTTAAAAGCAGTGAGTGGAATTCAGAAGAACCGATAGTGACAAGAAAAAAAGAGAAAGCCTTTCAATGCACTAAAACCATTCTGCTGCACTGTGTGCAGACCCTAACCAGAATGCACTTCTCCTGTAAAGACCACCATTTGAAAGAGCATCTTTGCTTATTAAAAGCATTTAAGTGCCTCGCATTGCTAAATAAAATAATAAAGAAAACATGTTGGTTCAATTGCTTGTGAACTCTGTGCATGAAGTAACCTTAGATTTCAATAAACTGCTCTCCAAACATTATAAACTGAGAAAATCTGTTTTTCTCAAGAGTTTTGATTTAAGCCAAAAGTCAAGAGACAAACATTACCTTTGAAGAGAGAGAGATCAGACAAATACACTAGTGACCTCTGGTGGCTGTACTGAGTCATGCAAAGACCAATATCAGACCCTAAAACCCAGATTAAGAGCAAAACGGGAGCCTAAAGCTCTGACATAGTGCTCTCAGAGTCTAAATTTAAGGACTGGACTATCAATGTTATTAATATTCTATTAATTTTAAATTGGTTCTAAGACTTGTAGTCAGTCATGATCCTTTAACCAAGACCAAGGACACATTTTGTGATTTAAAAATAGTATATATTCAACGGAGCAAGGCATGCGATTCAGATTTCTGGAACACAATAAAATCAGATTAATATGATGTTTGGGATCAGTAAAAAAATGTATTAAAAACATTTGCTTAACAAAGACATATTCAACTGATTATAGTAGTGATTTTTACATTGTTACAATAAATCTATTTCAAATAAATGCTGCTGTTTTCAAAATTACTACTAATATTGTTTTCAACATATTATAATTATTTTAAGCATCACATGCCACTGAAACCTGGAGTAATGATGCTGAAAATTCAGCTTTTCATCACAGGAATAAACATTATACAATTTATTAAAATAGAAAACAGTTAATTTAAATTGTAAAAATATTTCACACAATTAAATGTTTTTACTGTATTTGCATCATTATCAAATAAATGCAGCCTTGGTGAGAATAAGAGGCTTTAAAAACAAACCAACCAAAATTCAAACGTTTCAACATTGCAAACCCAAATGAATATCTGAAGTATCATTTTTACAGTATAAGCATTTCTCTTTCAAAGTTAATATTGCCACCACTTGGCTTCTAGTTTATTTTACAGATGTTTTTACATTCTCCCTCCATTGCTAGAACCTAAAGTTCATTAAAAGACTACATCTATAAACCACCACTTATCTCGGTCCATCCTGGAACTCTGTTTGCATCCTTCATCTGATGACCTGTTTCTGCTGTAGTCATGCCCCGAGAACACAGTGAAGCTCAGAATCAAATCTTAGCTCAAGGCCCTTCATTGCAGACAGCAACCAGACCTGTCTGTCTCTTCTATATCTCTCATGCCTCAACTATCCATGTGAACTAATACAATTGTGAAACTAATGTCTGATTACATTTTCTTCTCCTCAGAGACAATAAAAACACATTTAATTTATAAACTCATGTACTTGGGCAATATTTTATTTATTCATCACAGGTTTCAGCTACAAGGGTCTGAAAGGAGATAAATGGTGCTTTGGATCAATTAGCCTTCCACCAATGCTCAGTTATAAACTATACAATACTTCAGCAGTTTATTTCCTTTGGACATCATCATCATCATTATTATTCTGGTCAAAGAGGAGTTTTCCATTTGGATTTCTTTCAACTGCACACAACAAACAAACACACACACAAAATACTCAGCAATACCAGCTACATTCATTTAATAGATGCAGTGCATATATCAAGACAGACATCCGTGCAACATGTGTGCCGGTCTTCTAGTAAAAGTGAATCTACAGTGCAACCAGTCAAAATGTAATAATGTCAGTCTTTCATTATTGCCTTCAGTCCATCTAGCTCCAGATGGATTGGGTGTATATTTCAAGCACACGGGGGGAACAGACTGAGCATGCCCAGATGAGAGGGGCATGTAAGCTGGGGCGGGCCTGAGGTGACAAGGTAACTTGGAGATTCGGATTCATTTGCTAGATTTTTGAGCTTTCTGTGCAGATTTGGTTACTTTCCCGCTGCCGCCGATCTTCTTGTCTACGCTTTTGATGACACCGACTGCAACAGTCTGTCTCATATCTCTGACAGCAAAACGTCCTGGGAAAACACAGAAACACATTTCTTTTAAATGAAAATTGCTTTATAAAGACCTAGTGTTCTTTCTGGTGTGTTTGTGACCCGACTTAAGACTAAAACTCAACCACAGTCATCTGTCAGAAGTGTGCCTAACAAAAACAAGATTTTCTTTGTGAACACTGGTTTTAATGGAGATTTTAGGGGAAATAATGAGAACAAGATGCAATAAAAATATATGTCGCAGTGAAACAGCGGGTCAAAAGACATGAGAGACTATAATGAAACAGGCCTAATCATCAGTTTTATTGGAGTTCTCTGAGGAAATGTAATCCAGAGAGAGAAATGTGAAAATCATGAACTCATGTTTTCAAAGGGATGATGTGGAGTCTCACATCACTGATGAGTCCGACCTTTAACCTGACAACGACTGCAGTGAATCTCATTAATCATGAGACTGAGTGACCAGCAGTGAGCTGTGAAAAAAATATCAAGGAACTAATTAGCATAGCCTTGCACAAGGTTATATTATATCTTATATTGATTATGTGTGGGTTTGACATTCAAATTGTTGAGTGATTTTTTTTTCAATGTTAAAATTATTTCTACTATCCCTTTTTAATGTTTACATTTAATCATTTTGCAGACGCTTTTATCCAAAGCGACTTACAATTGGGGAATATATAAAGCGATTAATCTTGAAGAGGCAAACATACAGAGGAAGTGGCAATAACACCAAGTCTCAGGCATTGTTCAAATAACTACATGCTAGCCAGGGAAGGAGAGAAAGAGAAAGAGAAAGAAGAAGATTTTGAAAAAGTTTTATTTTATTTTTTTAAGTAGTCAAGTAGAGTTGAAAGAGATGAGTTTTCAGTTGTTGCTTGAAATTTGACAGGGATCCAGCATTCCGGATGGGGGTGGGAAGATCATTCCACCGGCCAGGAACGGTGAAAGAGAATGTTCTGGAGAGTGATTTTGAGCCTCTCTGTGATGGTACCATGAGGCGTCGCTCACTAGCAGATCTCAGACTTCTGGAGGGGATGTAAATTATATATATATATATATAAATATATTTGTGTGTATACGCACTTTTTTTGTTATACTACGGGACCGTTGAATGCTTGAATCTGATTGGCGGACGAACGTTCTGAGGTGCGCAATTATTTTCAGGGAAAAGCACTGTGCACGTAGTTCCAGGCATCTCTCGACCGCATTACAGTTCCATATCACTTCGCCAAATGATTTCTATTATTTCAAAGGTCTTATAACAGAAAAATAACCAAATGACACTGGCCAAACAAATAAATACAGTAAACAAAAGGATAAAATTGACAGATCTTGTCCATGTTTTTGCCACAAAATTAAGTTTTATTATGTACGGAAAGCACATAGCCTAATGTTTCTCGGTCTCTCCCTCACAGACACACATATAGTTTGCACACACCTTAACATAAACGGTAATGTTGTTAGCACTACTCTGACAAATTTATCAGTAACAGTTTAAGAACTTAAAAACTACATGACTTCTCACAAGCGAGGTAACAACAACAGCTCTGTTCGTGAAGAAAATGAACTTAAGGTCTCACTTTAACTAGAGACATTGCTGCCGAACATTGACTCAATGAGGCAACATTAATCTCTCTCATAACTTAGCAGACTAATGCAGTTAATACAGTTAATATGATGAGATGAGGAAGAAATAATCCTTTTCACAATAGCGATTGAAGTAGAAAAAACGGACAAATGCCTCGAAATATATCATCTGATCGATGTCTTGAGGTGTGGCAACCGAAGTATAAGCAGAATAATTGACTCCGAGCCGTTGAATTATTAGAAAAGTAATGCACACCCAAGGTGTAACGGCCACTCCGCACATTATTTTTCTAATAATTCAACGACCCATCATCAATTATTCCTTATATATGGCTGTAAGATGCCTAAGTTAATATCTATTAATTTTTTCCACCCCATCTTTGTTACCATGGATATGTGGGCAAAAGAAACATTCATATTGCTAGAAATGCTGAAAGAAAAATAAAATAAATAAAATAAGCAAGCAAGTAATGCAAAACAAAACGGAAAACTATGAAAAACAAAACATAAAATAAAGCAAAGCCAAACTAAATAAAAGAAAACAAAACATAAAAGCAAAGCAAATCAATACATAAAATAAAGCAAACCCAAACAACAGGAAAGAAACACAAAATTAAAGCAAAACAAAGAATCAAAACAAACCATAAAAGAAAACAAAAAGCCAAGCAAAACTAAACTTTAAAGCAAAAAATTGCTTCACTGATTCATAAGCCATTTTATGTAAGGTTGGAAGCGGCACATACCCAGTGGAGGGTACTGAGAGAAGCTCTCCACACACATTGGTTTTCCTGGAATCATGTCCACAATCGCAGCATCTCCAGACTTCAGGCTTTTGGGGTTGTCTTCCAGCTTCTTGCCTGAACGGCGATCAATCTTCTCCTTGAGCTCAGCAAACTTACAGGCAATGTGAGCTGTGTGGCAGTCTATGACAGGAGAGTAACCTGCGCTGATCTGTCCTGGGTGATTCAAAATGATGACCTGATAAAAAGAGAGAAAAAATAGAAATCCAGATAGAGATAAAGAAAGATATCAAGACAAAAAACAAGTTGACAAAGACTGTTGTCCCACCTGTGCTGTAAACCCTGCTGCTTCCTGAGGCGGGTCTGACTTACTGTCCCCACAAACATTACCTCTTCTTATGTCTTTTACAGACACATTCTTCACATTAAAGCCCACGTTGTCTCCTGGCAGAGCTTCGCTCAGATTCTCGTGATGCATCTCCACCGACTTCACCTCTGTAGTGATGTTGACTGGGGCAAAGGTCACCACCATACTGGGCCGCATGATACCAGTCTCCACCCTACCCACCGGCACAGTGCCTATACCTGAGGAGCAAGACATGGCATCTCTGAATAAGCATGTTCTGTACACAAAGTGATGTAGAAAAGCTTTCCGAACAAGTTGATCTTAGAATGACATTATCCTATAAAACGTGTGGGTTAATCACACCTCCAATCTTGTAGACGTCTTGCAGGGGCAGACGCAAGGGTTTGTTAGTGGGGCGTGTTGGAGGCATGATGGTATCAAGAGCTTCCAGTAGAGTAACGCCACTGGCATGCTGCTCCTTTCTGTCCAGCTTCCAGCTTTTAAACCACGGCATCTGCACAGCACAAATTAGATGATTTTATTAATCAAAATCACTAGAATTCTGCCAACAGTTTAATTGAAAACTGCCAAACGGTATGAGGTCATTGCTGAAAAATGAACAAACACACACAAGCCAAGGAGACTCACATTAGAAGACGCTTCCAGCATGTTGTCGCCGTGCCAACCTGAAATTGGGACGAAGGGCACCGCGGCAGGGCTATAACCGATCTTTTTGATGTAGGCGCTCACTTCTTTAACGATCTCATCATAGCGTTTCTCACTGTAGGACGGCTCCGTGGAATCCATCTTGTTGACAGCTACAATCAGCTGCTTGACGCCCAGCGTGTAGGCCAGCAGGGCGTGTTCCCTTGTTTGCCCATTTTTAGAGATGCCCGCCTCAAATTCACCCACTCCAGCTGCCACAATTAGAACAGCACAATCTGCCTGGAAGAGAGAGCCACATTGTTTAAAGATGAACATACTAATATTTTGCAAGGGTCACTCAATCTACAGACTCGTAGGGTTCTTCTCACCAAGCATCAATATGCCACTAATTCTTGTAAAATACCTGAGACGTCCCAGTGATCATGTTCTTGATGAAGTCTCGGTGTCCTGGAGCATCTATTATTGTTATGTAGTACTTGGTGGTCTCAAACTTCCAGAGTGAGATGTCTATGGTAATTCCTCTCTCCCTCTCGGCCTTCAGCTTATCCAGAACCCAGGCATACTTAAAGGAACCTTTTCCCATCTGCCAAAACAAACCTATGTGAACATACAGGGGTAAAAATGCCTTCACTGAGGAAAAAATTAAGTTGTGTGGACATAAAAGCAATCGTATTCAAAGATTATGACAGTACATATGTTATTTGAGCAAAATCAACACTTACAGTATCTCACAGAAGTGAGTACACCCCTTACATTTTTGTAGATATTTTATTATATCTTTATATTATAACACTGAAGAAATTACACTTTGCTACAATGTAAAGTAGTGAGTGTACAGCTTGTACATTTCATGTCCACTCAAAATAACTCAACACACAGCCATTAATGTCTAAACCCCTGGCCACAAAAGTGAGTACACCCCTAAGTGAAAATGTCCAAATTGGGCCCAAAGTGTCAATATTTTGTGTGGCCACCAATATTTTCCAGCACTGCCTTAACCCTCTTGGGCATGGAGTTCAACAGAGCTTCACAGGTTGTCACTGGAGTCCTCTTCCACTCCTCCATGATGACATATTAGAGACCTTGCACTCCTCCACCTTCCGTTTGAGGATGCCCCACAGATGCTCAATAGGGTTTATGTCTGGAGACATGCTTGGCCAGTCCATCACCTTTTCCCTCAGTTTCTTTAGCAAGGCAGTGGTCGTTATCATCTTGGAATACGGCCCAGTCTCCGAAGGGAGGGGATCATGCTCTGCTTCAGTATGTCACTGTACATGTTGGCATTCATGGTTCCCTCAATGAACTGTAGTTCCTCAGTGCCGGCAGCACTCATGCAGCCCCAGACCATGATACTCCCCCCAACATGCGTGACTGTAGGCAAGTCACACTTATCTTTGTACTTCTCACCTGGTTGCCACCACACACGTTTGACACCATCTGAACCAATTAAGTTTATATTGGTCTCATCAGACCACAGGGCATGGTCCCAGTAATGCATACTTAGCCTGCTTGTCTTCAGGAAACTGTTTGCAGGCTTTCTTGTGCATCATCTTTAAAGAGGCTTCCTTCTGGGACGACAGCCATGCAGACCAATTTGATGCAATGTGTGGCGTATAGTCTGAGCACTGACAGGCTGACCCCCCACCCCTTCAACCTCTGGAACAATGCTGGCTGCACTCATTCGTCTATTTCCCAAACACAACCTCTCAACTTCTTTGGTCAACCATGGCGAGGCCTGTTCTGAGTGGAGACTGTCCTGTTAAACCGCTGTATGGTCTTGGCCACCGTGCTGCAGCTCAGTTTCAGGGTCTTGGCAATCTTCTTTTAGCCTATGCCATCTTTATGTAGAGCGACAATTGACATCCTTAGTGAGTTCTTTGCCATGAGGTGCCATGTTGAACTTCCAGTGACCAGTATGAGAGAGTGAGAGCGATAACACCACATTTAACACACATGCTCCCCTCCCCATTCACACCTGAGACCTTGCAACACTAACGAGCCACATGGCACTGGGGAGAGAAAATGGCTAATTGGGCCCAATTTGGACATTTTCACTTAGGGGTATACTCACTTTTGTGGCCAGCGGTTTAGACATTAATGGCTGTGTGTTTATTTGAAGGGACAGCAAATTTGCACCGTTATACAAGCTGTACACTCACTAATTTACATTGTAGCAAAGTGTCATTTCTTCAGTGTTTTCACATGAAAAGATATAATAAAATATTTACAAAAATGTGAGGGGTGTACTCCTTCTGTGAGATACTGTATATAGTAATGACATCTCAAATACTTATATTTTGCTTGGAATGTATAGTGGTGTTCAAGAGGTAGAATTCTGAATACCAGTATAAAGAACAATTTTACGCAGGGTAATGAATCTCTGATTTTGTAGGGTTAACTCTGCATTGCAATGCCAAATGTGTAAACTGCAAATGCAGTGTTAAAAAACTTGTCAACCCTGACCTCTTAATATTAATATTTTACATTCAAATCATGCAAGTGTTCATACATCATGCCTTAACATTTTGCCCTTGAGCTTGGCGCCAGAGATCTGTCCCTTTAATAAATCCCTTTAATAAATCAAGTAAAAATTCTCACCATGGAACGTTGTAGGTTTTAATCATGTAAGAGATTCACAATGCCTCAACACTTGTGTCAATGAGTTACACCACTTTCCCCAGCTAACTGTCTTTGTAATAAGTGTCTTAAAATGTTTCACAAATGGAAATTTTAAGGTTCATATCCAACAAGGGTCCATACACTATGCCTCAGATTTTTGAAACCGAGTAAAATCACTTGTCGCAACTGACTGTCTTTGCAATAAGTCTCTTTTAAAAAATGTCACAGATGGAAGGTTATGGGTTCATATCCACAGGGGTCCACATACTATGCCTCAACGTTGTTCTATTGAGTTAAATAATTTACCCCAGCTGACCGTCTTTCCAATAAGTCTCCTAAAATTTTACACAAATGGAAGGTTATGGGTTCATATCCCACAAGGGTCCATTACACTATGCCTCAACTTTGTTCCATTGAGTTAAGTCACTTGTCCCAACTGACTGTCTTTGCAATAAGTCTCTTTAACAGTTTTCACAGATGGGCGGTTGTGGGTTCATATCCCACAAGCCAAGGGTCCACATATTAGTCCTCAAAGTTGTTCCATTGAGCTAAATCACTTACCACAGCTGATCACTTTCCCCAGCTTTTACCAGTTAAATCACTTTCCCCAGCTGACTGAGCTTATAATAAGTCTTATGACAAATTTCACAACTGGAATTTTATAGGTTTAAGTCCTAGAAGGGTCCGTATCTTGTACCCTTGAGCAAGGCAGTTGCTCTAGACAACTCTCACTCTTATAAACTGCAGTTTTCACAATGATCCAATGATGCTGCTTGGATAAAGAAGCTTGTAGGTCAGGGATGGGCAATTGTGGTCCTGGAGCTCCACTGTCCTGAAAATGTTAGTTTCACCCCTAATCAAACACACCTGCCTGTCATTTTCAAGCAATCCTGAAGACCTAAAGTAAAATTGTTCAGGTTTGTTCGATTAGGATTGGAACTAAACTCTGCAGGACAATGGCTGTCAAGGAGTTGCCCATCCCTGATCACTGTTGTTTGTAAAAACCCAGCTAAGACCAATAATGTTCAGTCAAGCTTACCAATGTACCTAATATTTAGTAAACCTATAACACAAATCCAACAGGCTTTGTTGTGCACAAAGAGTTTTACTACCCTACATTTTGCTACTTGAAGATCAAGTTTCCCTCAAAGACAGAGGTGAGGGGTAAGACCCACTGGGATTGCACCCATTTACTCAGGTCTCATTCTCGCAGTCTAATGTGCATCAGGAAAACAGAAGTGCAGGGCCTGACTAATGGTTCTGCCTGCTCCAGAAATCCATTTATCTTTTCCTTTCATCTCCAATGACGTCTTCCAAAGAGTAAATGTCTCAATGTAATTACACAGCAATTCTCCCTCTACTCTCCAGTGCACGAAAGGAGAGGAAGGCATAGTGTGATTCATGATGAGATTCTCACATAATTATCCAACAAAGTGGGTTGGAGTTACCCATCATTCAGCACAGACCACCATTCTCACAACACATCAGGGATTTGGCTATGATGAGGTCTCTTAAATTTAAATGGAAGGTGCAACTGAACTCTTTTTCTTTGACCAATGTTTATTACTTTACCAACTTAAAATTATTCAGAATCTGGCTTCAAACTCAGTTATTTCACTCCACTTGAACACCAAATAGTTTGAGATCCTGTTTGCCTACCTCAGCAGCCTCTTTTTCAAACTTCTCGATGGTTCTTTTATCAATTCCTCCACATTTATAGATGAGATGCCCAGTAGTGGTGGATTTCCCAGAATCAACATGGCCGATGACCACAATGTTGATGTGGATCTTCTCTTTCCCCATGATGGCAAAGGACAGGAGGAAAGGATGGGATGGAGCTTTCTTCTGTCTACAGCCATCGCAGACAAAGAACATTTGCACACAGACACACGTACTTTCATCTTAAGATCACAAAAACAGTCAGAGCACAGCACAACTAAGCTATTCAAGGTCATTTCTGAACATAAAATTGGAGATAAATGTTTTAAATAAAATACACAACATAATTAAATGACACAATTATTAAACATTATATACTATATAATATATATGAAATATTGAACAGTTGTCATGACCAATACATGAATAAGATAACTATTTGACCTCATTAACCATTTTACCAGTTTACCAAAAGGCTTGCAAAATTGCAATCTCAAAACATATTATTATTATTTAGACCAAACAATCATAAAACATACATTTTCAAAACTCATTCCTTAAGTTTACAAACCCCTTGCAGCATCTGTAAGATAACTATGCCTTTTTTCTGGATTTTTAGTTAGTACTACCCTGAAGACGTTCCATAATATGATATTTGAATATTTGAAACAAAAAATATACAAATTACACAAATAAAAAACGGACAAAGCCTTGGCTTTCAAGATATATTTTGCCTCTCTGAGCATGTTATTGTTTTAGCCATAGTCAAACGAGTTCCTCAATTGATTGTTGAAGCTGGGTGTTAAAATCATACCTCCGCCGTGGGAAGAACTCAAATGTGCAGAATATGCAAAGAACTTACAGTACCTGGAGGCTTTTTTGTCAGAATGTTCCTGTGGCTCAGTGGTAAAGCATTGCGTTAACAGCGCAAAAGGTTGTGGGTTCAATTCCCAGGGAACAGCCTGAATATACTGTAAGTCGCTTTGGATAAAAGCATCTGCTAAATGCATAAATGTAAATTCAGTGGGTAGCTTCACAGCTCGGGACAAACCACAGACTCATGCACAACCATCACAAAAGCCTACGAACAATATTTGGTGCAGGAGGAAACAACATGTAATTAAGATGCACTTTGAACAGGATGTGTAAATTCTGCTATTAATTTGTCTTCAAATAAGTAAATATTTGGTTGAATAGCTTCATCGAGGCAGTACTAATTAAAAACACAGAATAGAAAAAAGATGAGTATAGTTAAAGTCTATCAGCAGCAGGATGATTGTGGCCTTACCTGCAGCTGACAGGCAGACCCTGTTCTCCTCTCAACAAACAGACACTCTGTGCTCCTGCACAGTCCAAGTCTGTGTGCGTAATGAACTCACCCCACTTTGATACAGCAATGCGGCACTCAAGGTGGGGGGAGGCTGGTGGTGAGGGACTGCAATGAGACAGCTGCAACAGCAGCAGAAACAAGCTGAGAGGAAGAGTGTGAGAGATGAAGGAGGAACACACTGGAATAGAGCAGTGTTCAGTGACTCAGCATCTTATCCTCAATTAACTCCTGCTAGATAGGAATCGGATTGGCTCCCTGGGTGTCTGAAATATGACACCGACAAATTCCTTATATACATGTATTATTATTATTAAGAATGTTTATTACCAGGATATTATAGATGTAACTTTCTTTCTGTAGTTAGTATTTTAGTATATTCGAAATTGTATGTTTATTATAGGGGTCTGATCAGCTTCCTGGTCTGTTCTTTGAAAAGTCATCAAATTATATTTTGATATTCCTCTGCTAATTTGGTATAGATACTTCCATTTAATGTGTATTTTGTAGAACACATCAGAAAACCTTGTGATCAGGTCTCAGACTTAATTTTTCTACCTCTTATACAGACTAAAAGACTTATTTTAGTAGTTGTAAGAAATTAAATGTATATCATTTTTTTTCAAGTTCAAAAGAATCCATTTGAAATATAGATCATCAGTAACATTACGAATGTTTGTCAATTTAAGTCACAATAAATATCCAACTGAACCCAATCTTTTGAGCAGTAGTGTAAGTATCACCTGCTGACAGAGTAAAAAAGTTGCCAGTGTTCTTCGAAGCATTGCGAGATATTTGGTTTCTAAAAAGACCTAACATTTTAAGATTCTCCTGTGGCGTCACAGGAAGTTAAACCATTTAAAATTATTTTTTGTATCATTTATGTTTACCAGAATAGATCAAAGGGGGGCTAACATTAAATATTGTTCATTGTCAAAATTAGGAATTAAGAAGTCAAATCAGACCAATATGGTTCACTACCACTTTTAATCAGGAACATACTCCTGATGTGTTTAACACACATTCGGTCAAAAATTCCAATCAAACATGACTCAGAAACAGTGCAAATATCAATAACTATTTCCTAAGCATTTGATTAATGACCGTCTAATAGAATCAAGTTATTTAATACAGTTAATAGCACGTCTAGCTCAGCTTATTTGCAGTGTAAGTTCTAATAAATCACACAACAAACTAGTTGATTCTCTGGTCCGTCTCTGGTCTGTCAGCTCTGACGAAAATAAAATAAAGATACCACTTAAAATTCCCACAAATCTTTTTAAAAAGTTGCTGTTTTGTTTCCAAACTCAGCAGAGGAAAGCTTATTTGTTTATCATAGACTTTCCCCATCAGTCTAGTCAGATCCTACACAACCCGCAAAGACTTTCCTTCGTCTGTTTCCTCCATCTGTCAGCGAACAGCTCAGAACGCTTAAAGCACAGGAACGCCTCTCGCAGTGAACCTCTGGACTGCAGATAACGCACACGAACATCACACATCCCCTGCATGCCATGTCCTTTCACTTTCACATTGGTTCTAGCGCGACCAATATTAGCTACGCCTTTCTCCGTCAGTTCTTTTCAAATGTCTGATGTCCCAAGTCGCCCTGCTGCAAGCTGCGGCTACGTCCTGCGGCGCTTGGCTCCTCCAGGGCTGGAGGGGTTGCTGGAGTTCATCACCTTCTCCACGGCACGACTCCTCTTCCTCTTTTCCCCGGCTGATTCTTTCGACCCGCTGCCCGTCTCACCTGAGCCCCCCCTCTCTGCCCGATCTCTCTCTTTCTCGCGCCCGCTGCCGACCTCTCCGACATCTTCACGGAGGAATTGCTGCCTGACGAACGGAAAAGGGAGGGAGGAAATGGGGATAAGGGAACACAAAGGACAAACCATTTTAAAACCACTATAAGAAAATGTATTTCCACCTAAATTCATTATTTCTATCATAATCAAAAGTGGTGTAATTTTTGCATTATGAATGAATGAAGCCCGACATTAGCATGACCAATTGTCAAAGTTAGTGGCGGAAGGACCTGTTTGTCCAAACAATGGTAGACAGAACAAAATTGAGCAGAAATTTTTGCAATTCAGTTTGATGATGCTAGTGTCACAGAATCCACACACTTCACCTTTAACTGCATGTCTATAACATTGCCATTTATAGATCCCTTTTTTCTAAAACGCATCCTCTTAATTAGTGCTGAGAGAAAGGTCAACCACATTTACATAATCAGCTTTACATAACCGCATAATTTTCCTTCTTAATAATTAAAGTATTTCTTCCAAATCATCTGAAACTCAAGCAGTAATAATGTGCCCATACCCCCCAAACAAGCTATTTCTGTTGTTTCTGCTCTATTTATGACAAATCTGCTTGTATTTAAACTTTTTTTATTAACATAAACTTGGAATATAATATATGATTAATATAATATACTCCCTAATTATAAATATATGCAATATATGCATAACTGCATGTTCTTCAGTAAAAACACTAGGTATTGAGGAAAATAAATACAGTTTCATTTCACATCTTGTGTTTTCTTTTACAAATTTAATTTATAAATTGTAATAATTATTTATTCATTTTAAATTTATGGAATCCTGCAGACCCTTCAAATTATTCGCTGAGTCCCTCTTGTGGGCCACCTGGATGATCAATAAATAATCTCTGGTACTAATAAAGTATTATTTTCACAATTTTCCACCAATAAAGTCACTTAAAAGTCACTTCTTCAATTTTTTATAAATGTGTTTATGAGCAACTGAAAGGCAAATAGCCAAGTCATACACATGAGCACTACTTAAAATGTAACCGTTTAAAGGGATAGTTCACCCAGAAATGAAAACCGTCATCATATTAATCACCCTCCTGTCGTTCCAAACCTGTATGAGTTTCTCTCTCATGATGAACATAAAAGAAGATATTCTGAAGAATGCTGGTAATCAAACAGTTGATGGTCTCATTGACTTCCATAGCATTTCTTTCCTTACTATGGAAGTCAATGGGGACCAACAACTGTTTGGTTCTTCAAAATTCTTCAAGATACCTTCTTTTGTGTTCAACATAAGACCGTTGAACGTAACATAAAATCGTATTGTTCCACTTTGGTTTGGAACAATACGAGGGTGAGTAAATGACACATTTTGGGGGTGAACTATTACTTTAAGCCTTCGTTCACAAGTAGTTCACCAATAATCCAAAATCTATCCATTAAGTTACTTCAAGTAGCAGGTACTAGACTGGCGCTCCGTTCCAAACCCTACATTTTAGCCAAATATTATAAAAGGAATCCGCTAATGCACTACAATTTACAGTGCAACATTTTTAGATGGTTAAAGTACGAGAAATAGTAATGTTCTTAATTTCCATACAGTATTTGAACCTATATTTGTGTACCCTTTATATTGCTGTGTTCACAGCATGTTGTCGTTACCGCAGTTCTTCTCAGAGCCGTTCACGTCCTCGGACTCGGAAACACCATTAATGGCAAAATTAATCTGCGTAATTTGCATCATCAATAGACAAAACCACAATATCTTTTTACTAGTTGTGTGCTTGTGTATGATGTCGAGTAGGCTGTACAAATTTGAGCTCTCAGAATATTCCAAGTTTACAAGTCATTGAGGACATGAATGATTTTTTCAAGTCATAAACTCATAATTATGATAATTCTGAAATAATGTGAACACACCTTATGCTTATTAGCTTATTGTATCGTAAGCAACATGCCAACACAACATTCTACTCAAAATATGTTTTGAGTGCATGTGTGCTATTTGTATGTCCACATAAAGTTGTGTTTTAATATGACAGCACAAACTGCCTTCTTAAGAATTCAAGTATATTGTAAAGAATCTGAAATAAATGCTGCAAGAGTGTGCTGACTTAAAAACGATTCAAGAAAATAAACTTCTGACATGAAAAATATCTAATAATTATGATAATTATGACTGAACACAACGTATTGCTTATTGGTTTATCATGTTATCATGCAAACACAACACTGAATCTACAGAAATTGAGTGCGCTTGTGCTATTTGTACACCTCTTTCTAAGTAGAGGGTTCAAAATCAGTCATTTATAAAGTTGATATGCCATGTAGGCAATAAGTATGGGAAAACACCAGGTTTTGGAACAGAGCTTGTATCTCTGATGCTTTTCAAGCCTAGAATCATATGTTTTGACATTTTAATAGTCAAATTTTACTGTCTGCTCTAACAACTAACAATTTTAAAATTGAAGGCTTTCTTCAACCTTGTGACTGGAAATTTTGGAAACACCGGTGAACTTGCAAGGGATCTCGTTATCATATAAAGCTGCTGCTGCTCAACAAACCTATCTAAGCAAACCCTCAACGTGCCATGCTTCATACACACAGAGAATAAAGCTAGGGGGCACAGAACACATAAAAAAGACAAAAGAGATAGAGAAAGAAGGACGGCGAAAGAAAGACGGAGAGAAAGACGCACATGGTCAGAGGTCTCTGAAGGCTGTCTACAGAGGCCTGTGGTAATGAGCTGGTCTGTACTGAGCTCAAGCTGGAGTTTTGGAACAGAGCGAAACGTTTTCTTCTGTCCATACCTCGCAAAATCCTGGCAAGCCATACTGGGACCGAGACCTTTGAAAATGAGACACAAATGACCATTGTGAGCCACGCTGAGCTTCACGCCAACGGGAGAACGATCCAGAAAAAAAGTGATGCAATGACGCAGGTTTTAATAGATGGCTTTCGTCAAAAAGAAAAGAGAGAGGGAAAGGAAAAAGGAAGGGTGAGTAGATGAGATAAAAAAGAGAGTGAAGGAGAAGAGAACCTTCTTCGTGGGTTGCAGGTGGGTCTCTTTCTTCTTTGAACTCCTCCTTCACGTCATCTTCAGATCCCACTTTACCTGCGCAAAGAGCTTTTAAGTAAATCAGTAAAAACTAATGGATCAACGGTAAATACAACACAGAAACTAAGAGCGGCTCACCTTCCTTGACATCCTGTATGATCTCTTCAGGCAGCACAAAGCTCTTCTCGGAGTTTGGAAACGGGAGTATTTCTGATTCGTGCTGCAGCAACAAAAAGTTATTTAATGATTCGATTTGAGAGATGTTGTAGAATCAACTTTCTTGATAAATACACACATACACATACTTTTTTGGTTATTTTAATACATTAAGTTAAACTAAATTAAAATTATTAATGTTGCCTTGCAACCTAAAAAATAAGTACTTATTTTATTTCAGTTAAAAAAATATTTATTATAGTTTACATTTATTTTATTTCAAGTAAAAAAAATATTAGGGTCAGAAAGTCTAAGACCACTAGTGAAAATGCTTTTATTTGGTATTTTTTATTTTAATTATTATAATTATTTGCATAACAATGAGAAGTTGAACTGAAAAAGTACATTTTCAATCTAAAGTTTTGAATCCCACATATAATACATGACATTGTTGTGATGTACAATGCATGCTGTGAATGCATATCACAAAATGAATCTCATAAACCCGAGAAAGCAGGAGTTGAGTTGTCTTACCAGCGCCTGCATGTCATACATGGTGCTCAGGTGATCCCAGATGACTTTAGAGGACACCTGCCTGCCGATGTTCTGACTGAACTTATCGCGAATACAGATCATGTGGAAATGTCGATTCACTCCTGTAGACATGAGACAGTTTCACAGAGACGCTCTGTTTACAGCACAGAAAACACCTTTGTGTTGCTGTAAATTAGCCTAGCCACGATGCTATCATGCTAGTTAGCAGCCGTGCTAATGTTTGCAAACGCCAACACACATTCACTGCTATACTCCCCACATAAACACAATATTAGTGCTTGAAAATACAAAGAGTGTCTGCAATATATCTAAAAACTGTAACAAAACCGTGCATGCGATCGCTATATTAAATTTTCTTTTAACAATCAGCGACTGGACTCGATAAACCTCAAACAAGAATCACTCAAAACCCTTCAAATTAACTCTAAAACGCTTTATCTGTATTTTAAAATCTGATTTGCATGATTAAATAATTGTATTGTTAGTTTATTTTAGATACTTAAAAGGTCAAAAGGAGCATATGGACTTATTTATGATGTTATGAGCTGCTGTTTTACGTGTGGAGTTCAGGGCCTGTTATTCACATAAATCAAGAATGAATTCATCTTACCTACGGGCTTATGACCCAGCATTGCGTGAAAAAGACACACTTCTACTTCTTGACTCCATACAATCGATTCCTCGGCGGTACAGATGCCGGTTTCTGCTTGTTTTTCGTCGGACGGCACAGTCTCGGCTTCCCCCATGTTTCTGCAGTCACACACACTCACTGCAGCAGGTCTAGTTCATCACCACAGGACTCAACACGACGACCACATGATGATAGATGTATTATGTGCTTTCATCAAGTGTTTACCTATTGGCTTTTTGCTAAATAAAAACTAAATTATTATCAGAATTCCAAGGTTTGCTTTTTGTATTTATTTGAAATAGTTATATTTATTTAGGCTATCGTTTACGTCGTTATTGCTTAAACGTGTTTGTTATTAATTGTCTGTTCACATTTATTATGTATATATCATTTTTTGATATTGCCAGATTTTCAAGGTTTGCCCTTTTATTTATTTTTTATGTTATTTAAATGTTTACATCAGAATTGCACTCCAGTGCTCACGGAGGATTGTTAATAATAGTCTCTTCACATTCATTTAATGCAATGTATATTATTGTTTAGATTATAGTTATCATAATTATTATATTATCATAAATAATCATAATGGCACTGTTTTACTTGAAGGTTTTGTTAATAAATAATAATAATATGTATAATTTTTGTTTGTTTTACACATCCAATTCACACATTTATTTGCAGTGGCTTGTTACTAATTGTCTGTTCACATTAATTTAAAGCAATTTATATTATTGTTTATTTCATAATGTCAAGTTTTTTTATTCAATCTGAATATTTTAATTTTAACAGACAGACAGAATGACATTAATTTCCTTACAGGAGTTTGTTATTAATATATTTTCCTGTTCAAAATTGTTTAATAGATGGATCGCCATGAAGAAATAGATACTAATGATAAATCAGACAACATTTGCCCATTTTGAGATTAGCCAATTAACAGTGTTTAGCAAAATCTACCAAAGCTCTTATCGATGGATAATGCACAATTTCATATTTAAGCATTATTAATGAATTTCTAGTGCATAGTGTGTAAAAAAGTGTTTCATTTAATTAATAAGTGTACATAACCTATTTTATATGATCCACGCCTAATCGTTACCAAGAGACATATTTCCAGCAGCAATCAATTTGTTTACACTGAAAACAACTGTCACTATCATAGCCAATCATAACTTATTTGATGTTAATGTGAAGCAAAGTTTGGACCAATGGGTTTGCATGGTGTGCGGTACAACTCTTCAATGTACAATGCCTCAGAAACAGATACCAAGTGATGCACAAAATGTAATGCTACTTGTCGTTAATATGAGTCGTTGACAAACTTACATTTAAAGTGATTATTTATCACTTGATTTTATTGCTTTGTTGTGTTATGCTTGGTTAGAAAACCAAACGTTCCCTGTTCACTCAGCCCTGTTCCTTATGCCTGTGTCCTCTGCCCTGTAATGGAAAAATTATTCTAAATCAGTTAATAAATGTGAAACTTGAGAATGAAAAAAAACTGATTTTGTCTTTCTCTTTTAATTTCTGCAGAAATGGTCCGTTCACATACAGAGAAAGCTCACACCAGCATTTCTACTGATAAACGTGTCCAAACAGGGTGGCCTTGACACAAAACAGTATCTTCTGGAGAAGCCGTGGCCTAAAGATTGGTTGTACCCCTCACTAAATTGCAGTTTGCCACATACACACAGAACATAAAAAAGATATATCATATGAAAGAATATTGAGTAGATAATACAAATCAAAAGATAAATCTAAATTTTAAGCTTTGTCACATATTCCCCCCTTTTGATTATTATTTGATTACAGTATTTACATTCCCCTTTATTTACTTCAAGTGTGCTAATTTACTAAGATTCAAAACACACCGTCAATCTCATAGGGCAAGAATGAGCATTTGCTTTTTGCTACATCACATGTAGCAAACTTAGGGGAAGTTAAACCTTTCAGTATTTAGACAATAACATTTTTTTTTACATTTAAATTCTTGTCTCATACCACAGACAGTGACCTGCTTCAAACCCTTTGCCTGTTTCACAATCATCATCTAATCATGCTCATCATATAGGGCCACAAACAAAGCAAAAACAGTATCACAGCCAGTTTTAACCATCAACCCACTATATTAATCTTTCTGCAACATTCCCTTTATCCAGTTCCAGGGCCGTTCCACCTCTAGGACTTTCAATGTTTCCTCCTCAAGTCCTTGACCACCATAAAATCTCCAGGCTTGATAGTGTGCAAAACTCCCTCAGCTGGCAAGGCATCCTTGACCTGTTTTTTGGCGGCTTCTTCTAGTTTTGAAATACATTAATTAAATCAAGCAAGTAAGCCTTCATTGCTGTTGTTAGCAGAAAGGTTAGTAAGTGAATCAGTGTCTGCAAGTTTCTGCAAGGCTTTCAGCATTCACGTCCTCTACTCCGACCCTCTCTCCTCTCAGTCTGCCTTGGCTTTAGTCACTACAGTCGCTGTCCGATTGCTAGGGCAATCGTTTTCCAGTGTCCCTTCTCTCCGCAAAAAAACAGGTGTCCAGATCGACTTTTGACAGTCTTGGTTCTCGCCCTCGTTTGCTTTCAACACTGCTTTTTGGTTGATCTGTTTCCCCTGCAGAGTCTCATGCGTAGTCCGGGCTGCCAGGAGCTATTTTTTCTCACTCTTTTCCTTTTTCGTCTTTTCTTTGCCCTCATGTTGTTTTTCTGCATGGATTGCATAATCTCTGACTGTATCCAGTCTAGCCTTTTCCCATCCGATGCAGCTCTGTTTGACTGCTGTGCTCAGTTCAGGTCTCAGTCCATTTAGAAACCTGCTCCGCATGAATGATTCCCAAATGCCATGTCGATCAGCTCTATCCGAATGCAGTTTTAACTTGCTGACACAGAAGCTCCACTGCGCTTCGATATGGTTTGTTGTCAGCATGATTCCATTCCACATGGGTTCTGGCGGCGTTTGCTGTTGGAAAGTTTTTTCCAACTTTTTGCCAGTCCGTTGCGCCCAGTTTGAGCATAAGAAGACGTTTGAGTTCCTGCAAGGTGGGGCTGAATTCTTCACAGAAGATCTGTAACTCATCAGCGAACCTGATTCCGGAGTCTCTGGGGTGAAGGAGATGAGTCATGGGTTCTCTTAAGTCTTTCTCTGACCACGGTTGAAACACCATATTTGTTTCATTGGGTCCAGCCACCTGGACCTCCTTCCCATCCTCTGGACCTTCCTCATTTGGATCATACGATTCAGTCTTTGGTTGTTCAGACCTGGTTCTCATTCCATGTCTTCTGTGGGTTATCACAGCTCCTTTTTTGTTTCTGAGTGGCGTGGATGACGATGCAGATGCGGTAGCTGTTTCTTGAGCTTGGTTTCGGTTGAATGGCGATGCTGATGCGCTGAGCGATGGGGGTGGTTTGTGGTGTGGCCAGGAGTCGAGGTCGTGATACACCTTGCACTGCAGTTCTCTAGAAGGATTCGGAGAAGATTTTGAAGCAGTATCACCTCTTCTCTTGTCTTCCTCAACTGGCATTTCATTTGAAGCTCGTTTTTATATTCTTCTTCCAGACAGAAACTCGTGACCTTTTTGTGAGTAAGAAACTTGGCTTTATGTTGATGTTTCAGTTTCCCTTCATCTCTTAATTTACTATCACATTCTTCCAAACTATCTTTCACTCTGTTTAAAGTTTAAAGTTTAAAGTCCCAATCCATGATTTCCAATCCATTCTAGTTCCACATCCATCATTTTCTCCCCATATCCCTTTTTCATTTCTTTATAAATGGGACTGCACTGAAAAAACAAATTTTGAGGTGTAGTAAAATATACTTGATTTACTGTCATAATTTTTACATTGTAATATTACAATTCTTTGAGAACTAGAATTTCTAAGTAAAATGTTAAATAAATACACAATTTAATCATGTATAAAATGAACTGTGTGGGAATAGTAAATAGTATTAGACATTTTCAGATATTATTTAACTGTTTTAAAGTCATTGCACATAAACCTAAAAATACTGAGTAAATTTTAATCTAAAATCCTAGCACATTCACATCCACGTGACTGAATCACATGCCCACGTTTCAAAATCCGAGACAGACAATCGGTTGAGATTGCCACACGTGCCGTTGGGATCGTCAGACATGGATGCAAAGTTATTGTGTACGGTAAGTTATTGCCTTTTTTGTATTAATTTATGACAATGTATATGTCTGTGATCATTTTAAAAGTCCGATTGACTTTGTTGTGTAACTCGAGGTTACATTAACCTAGGCCTGCATTTTCCACTGCAGTCCATTAATAGTCTCATACAGAAGTCAGTTTAAAACCAAAGACATTTGTGTTAGTTAGTGAATTGTGTTAAAACACGCTGATTCGAAATTTGCATTAGGAAAAGTTCAGACATAATTTGCCATCCCCCTCATTTAACGTTAAGTGCGATCAGGTTACACTTAACGTTACCACGACTTTCAAAACATAACAAAAAATAAATCGTGCTGAACGACACGGAAAAAAATGTGTAAAAAAGGAATCAATAAACTATACATTTCGTGACTATAGCACGATTTGACTTGAGATTATTGGACCAACCAAAATTGCTCTAAACGCATAACGTTAATGTTACAATTGAGCTGCGTTTTATTTCTTGATGAAAAGCACAATAACGTTTATACCTTCTACAGTTTACGTTAATCTTTGTGGATTACTCAAACGTTTTTTTCTCAGATATATTACAAAACTGAGAATAAAAAAGACAAAAGATTTGGTTTAACAATGTTACAAAAATATTGGTGATATCATTACAAATAGTGATAGTGTAGAAAAAATATTTCGAAATTTAGCAGCATCATTTTAATCATAATAAGCCATCTAAGATTTAGAATCTACATAACTGGAGATTTTTTTTGTACTTGATCATAAATTATTTCTATGGATATTGGTTATGTATTTAAAATAATTATCTATTCACAGAACCAAAACATTGAGATGAGGCGTGAAGCTGTTATCCGGAGCCTCATACTGTACCTTGGCGAGAAAGAAGAGGGACTGTTTGAAGATTGCCAGGTAAAGTGTGTTTTATTCAATGTCATGTTAAAATTGTATTACCATAACGTACACCAGGGGTGGGGAACCAATGCTCCCGGAGGGCCTGCTCATTCTCCAACTACCCCAGAGTTAAAAAGTGGAGTGTTCCTTTAATCAAATACACCTGATCCAGGAAATCAAGGTCTACTAGAAACTTCAAAGCATGTTTGTTGGAGCTGGTTGGGGCTAAAGTCTGCAGGACACTGACTCCAGGACCAGGGTACAGGTTACCCCTTATGTACAGGTTAACCTTAAAGCAGGGGTGTCCAAATTATGTTCTGAAGGACCACTGTCATGCAGAGTTTAGCTCCAACTGGCCTCAACGCACCTGCCTAAAAGTTTCTAGTCCGTCTTGTAGAATATTAATGAGTAGAATCAGGTGTGTTTGATTTGGGTTGGAGACAGACTCTTCAGGAGTGTTGCCCTTTAGGATCAAAAGAGCCACATTCAAGTAGTAAATGTATGGCTAAGGGTAACATTATTTGGCTGTAGTGGCTCTTATGTTATGTTTGACTAATGTTTTACTAAACCTGACTCGCTGTAAAATAGGCTTGACTCAGTTTAGCGTAATCTATTCTGTATTACTTCAGTTTAGATTTTTCAGTAAAATAGATGTAATTTAGTTTGTCTAAATTTTGCAGGAGGACAACCGCAGTGACAAAACGCAACACACCCTCAAGATTCTGATTGTACATGGAGCTGATGGAAAGGATCCAGTTCATGTATCCATTATTCTAGAAGGCAAGGAGATCCTGCCGGGATGCCACAATACTGCTAAAGCTTGTGCTCTGCTTATGGGACTCATTTATGCCCTCAACCTCGCATACCCCAGAGCACTGTGTTACACTTTCGACGTATTTCAGAAACTTTTTCGAGAAGAGGATGTGATTAAGCCGTCTCCGAAAATGCAAGCTTTAAAGTCGAAGTTGTTATATTAAATGCTTTTGCCATTGCAAGTACTGCACGTTTTTGGGTGCCAGTACTCCCCAACTAAGTTTGAAATCTTCCATGTTGTATTGGACTATTTGCACAGACATAATGTTTTTCTGATCACTTGTGTACATAATTAGCAGTTTTGCCTTTGAATTTAGTTTCACCATTGTGAACAGTGGTGGGAAGACACTTGCCTGTTAGAACGGTTTTCAGCTTTGTGCCAACTAAGGCATCTGGTCTTTTTTTCTTTATTGTCATGTTTAGAGCACTAGTCTAGAGTGCCATGTTAATTGTTGAAACTGCATTATTTTAGACTATTTTAAATGTAACTGAATTCGTAAAAGCAATACTCAATATCTGTTGGATGCAGAAGCTTTTAAGAAATTAGTTTTGATATTAATTTAGCAACATTGCTTTATATACAAATATTGACATCTTTAACTGGTAATCTAAATATTTGTATGCATCAATGTTTTATATTTTTTGCATTTAATGTTGTAATGTTTAGAGAACAAGTCCAGAGTGATATGTTGAAACTGCACTATTTGAGAGGATTGCTACTTTTATTGAAATATAAAAAAAATTGTATCCATGCATTATATCCCATGTTTTTGTATTCCTCTTGGGGTTAAAACACTTTCAGGTCTTAACAAATGTAGTTGTTTTCAGGACTCCAATCCCTAGGGAAACAGTTGTCATTTAAAAACCTTAGGTTTTGCTTTATGTAACTTTTAAAAACAATACATTTGTGTGACTGAGTCATTGTTTAATGTTGGAACGAAATAATTTTTTATTGTATCTACACTGTGTGGTTTATTAAAATGAAGACAATTATTATATTTTTAGTAATATTTAATAACATTTATTTATTAATTGAAATAATAAATAAAACCTACCTTATAACAGTAAATAAAATTTACTTAATATTTTAAGTAAAGCTGTGTGTAATTAATTAAAATATATAAATAGACTTTATCTAAATGCATTGAATAAATATAAATCCTACCATAAATAAAATTTAGTAATATTTACTTAAAATTTTCACAAATGTTACCGAAATTAATACATAGATTTTACTTGATTCTGGAAAGTGTGTTTTACTTAAAATGAAAGCAGTAAATTTTACTTAAAAAGTGTTAGTGCAAATTGTTACGAGGATTTTATTAAGTAAATTTTACTAGTTAGTTTTTTCAGTGTGTCCAGGACTTCTAAGTCAACTGAATTTGCTACTTCCAGACCCCATATTTTAGTAATAAACCAAGACTTTGTCTGTCGAACGCGTTCTTTTAACCCCTCACACCGTCACTGTATGGCTCCGCACTGCCTTGCAGGAAGTCTTGCTTGTACCTCCAGTACACTGATGCCCCTCACACAGCCTTGTCCCGCTAACTTGCAGGACTTTCTCACAACCTTTTAAGACCTGTCCCACTATCTTGTGGAATGAGTGGGAGGCTTGGACTTGCTTTCTCTAACCCTTTATTCAATCCTTTTAATACTTTTTTTGATAAAAAGTTGGAATTTCAAAATCAGTCTCACCGTTTTGCACGTTTCTCTAATTCAGATCCCTGGGTGAAGGTCTGGGCCTTCTTATACTCTTTTTTTGGATTAGGATGATCAGTCACCGACATTTTCAGGTCAGACGAATCACACACGGGATCTTTGTCTCTATGGTTGTTGTGGAAAAAATTAAAATCAATTAATACATGTGAAACTGATAATGAAAAACCTGTCAAAGATTTTGTCTTTTCCTTTTTTTTCTGCAGAAATGGTACGGAGAAAGCTTTGTCTGTGAGGTTCTCACACCCGCCTTTATACTGATAAAGTTGTCCAAGCAGGTTGGCCTTCACACAAAACAGTATCTTTTTGAGATTAGCTGTAGCCTAAAGATTGTTTCTTCCCCTCACTGAAGAACACTTACCCAAGATCTCGTTCAAAGGTCTAACTGCAGTATGCCATAAGAGATAGATCATATGAAAGAATGCTGAGTTCATATAAAAATAACAAAATACATAAAATTAAGACTTTTCTGTCCCAGACCCTTCCATACGAACAACCTACAAATATACCACCAGAAAGATTAGAACGGTGTCTCAAAGTGTGAATTCCTCATTGAGTTTTCCAAATTGTTGGTGTCTGATTTACAAGAATGACTTTCTTGAACAATTATGAAGTTTTCATTACTCCATTTACAATATAAAATAAGGTAATCATTTTCATATGACCTCTCAAACCTCTCACTAAAAAAGGAAAACTTTTTTCAAACAAATAACAAATGTTAATGTAGTGCAATAAACAACAGCTGAACTTGTGACTTTGGCTTAAAGAAGTTGGCTTCTCTAGCACTTTGAATATGGAAGCATATGGGTAGCAAAATTCAATTTGAAATGTAATTAAAAGTATACCCTCCCACACCTTTTATAGGCCTATACTTCATATATGGAATATCTCATTGATAATACCCATCCTAAATGATGACTTGCCAGATCTTATACTTTCAAGTGATGAGTAGCTATCTGATTCAATGACAGTGTTGTTTATTTTCTTCTCCTCTATCCACTGCAGGGCCAATAATATTGTCAGTAATTCTGTTGCATATACTGAAAAATGATTGGTACCGCTGCACCTGCATATCCTGTTTAGTGTTTACATTTAATCATTTAGCAGAAGGTTTTATCCAAAGCGACTTACAAATGAGGAGAACAATAGAAGCAATCAGACCAACGAGAGAGCAACAGTATATAAGTGCCATGACCAGTCTCAGTTAGTTTAGCACAGTAAAAAATAGAATAGGTAACTTAATTAATTGCTAATATTAATAATTATTCAGGATCTTTGGATAAAAACACAGATTCTGTATTACTGTAGCCTACTGTAATTGATGCAATCCTATATTTCTATAAAAAAAAAAAACATGGACCACCATGCGCGCTTCTTTTGATTTTTGGTTGGCATTTCCAGAATGTGAAGTGAGAAGTTCAGATGGAGGAATGGGAGAGAAAAAAAATCATAACTAAATCCTTCTAATCAGATCTGCATCTTGCTCAAATATGTAAGTAGAGCATCATATACCCACAGCTGTTTCTGTGCATTCTGAAATATCCTTTAATGTTAATATATTCATGTCTTGATTGATCAACTAGCCGTTTCCTTTCTCTTGTATTGACTCACAATGTAGAATTAGGCCTACATGTTCAGCTGTTTCTGGCATTTCACAATAAGTGCAGCAATCGGACTCACTATTTCCTGTGGTGCACAGGAAAGAATTTAGATTGGTAAATATGCGGATCCTGGATATTATAATATCTTCCCTTCTGTTTCCATTTTCCTGTTTTCAATGCCCACTTTAGGCTGGATGTTGATTGTGTGTCTCCTTATGTCTCTTTATTCCAGCTGTCTACCACATGCTTCTGGTTGCTGCTTTAATAATACATTTTGATTCAGTCTTGCTTAATTCATGGCATATCACAATGTATTAATTAAACTAAAACAAGCTTTTGGAAGATTCACATGCTACTCAACTGCTTAGATGTCACTTGCAGGGAAGACATCTCTGATTGTTTTCCTGCAACTGTATGTCATATCATATCCAAAAAGTGCTAAGTAATGTGTAATTATTATGCTTGAAACACACCAATACATACACAAACAAGAGATTTGTTTATGAATGTAAAATAATAAATAGTGCAAAAGTACAGCAACATTATCTCAAAAGCTGAGCAGATGCCATTTTAAAAATTAAGAAATATTAAAGAAATAAAGCAATTCCAACCTGCAAACTCTCAATAGTTTTGTTGGTAGTTTACAATTTTCGTATTGCAATATTTTCCCCCAAATATGAATGACTTGAGTAATTTAAGTTTTATAATTGTACAAATCTGTGGTAATAAATATGCAGCTTTAATATTACATTAATATTAATAAATTGTTAGTTAAATCTACATGTTATATGTATTGCAGATAAAGTAGACACTAAAAACTGTTTATTAATACAACTACACGAACACAATTCATATTTCATGATAAACTAAATAAATCGGTGTTAAACAGTTAAACACAAACAAATAAATTCACAGAATTATATATGTAAATATATTATGAAATATATTTAAAATGGATGTCAATCAGTCATCAAGCGAGCGCCTGCCCACTTCTAATGGTCAGTAAATAACTCCCATCCATGTTAACACCTCTCCGTCTCTTTATTTGCAGATGAAAATGATTTAACCAGCACCATGAAGAGCTGATCGTGTGTAGTTTAGAGGTCTGTAACTCGGGCCACTGAAAAACCCTGAGTTTGGCAAGTTTATGCAAAAAAAGAAAGCTTTATTGAAAATGCAGAGGTTTTTGGACCAATTCAGATGTTGGAAATTGTTCTGAAATATTCATTATTAAAAAACACAAACATGACATGACCCAAAAAATAAAAGGTAGAGAAACAAACAGTACAAATGAACAACAGCGTGTAAATGTTTCAGACACAGCCATGAATCACGCCGTTCCACCGCTCGTCATCCAGCGGCTCATGCATACGTCTGCACTGCAGATCTCCAGACAGGGCATCAGTGAAGGAGCTCTTAGAGAAGTTCACCCGCTCTTCAGTGACGTTTATACCGCACACCTGGCACAGCTCCGCAGCCAGCGCGTCTTTCAGAAAGAGGAGGCGTGCCAGTCTCTGGAGCGGGTAGCGGCAGTTGCGGCTGCTGTGTCCGTAGCTGTAGAGCAGGAGCAGGTCTCTTCTACAGGGCAGCAGGTGTCGGTGGATGGCACAGACCTGGATGAAGTCCAGTCTCTGGGCTAGACAGAGCAGCCGAACTGGGTTGTGCTCCATGTGTGCTCTGCTCACAGCCAGAGCCAGCTGAACAGCCGGAGAGCTGCGTATCCTCTCGGGCAGCTTAAGAACATGTTGAATGGCTTGAGATGAACCTGAAAACATTGCATTGTTTATTTCTTTTAGAACTCCATTAGTGTTTTTTACCATATGTACACTTAAAGGGATAGTTCACCCCAAAATTTAAATAATGTCATTATTTCTCACCCTCATGTCGTTTCAAACCCGTAAGACCTTCATTCATCTTCAGAATACAAATTAAGCAAGAGCTTTCTGACCCGGCATAGACAGCAAGGGTCCTTACATGATCAAGACTCTTTGTGCGCAAAGAAAACCAAAATAGCGACTTTATTCAACAATTTTGAATATTTATTTTGGAGAGTATCACATACGTAAACGTTGAGAGTTCTCAGATTTCATCAAAAATACCTTAATTGGTGTTCTGAAAGGTTCTTGAAGGTCTTATGGGTTTGGAAAGACATGAGGGTGAGTTATTAACGACAGAATTTACATTTTTGGGTGAACTCTCCCTTTAAGTGTGACAAAGTAAGATGTGAAAACAGTGAAATATGTGTGGAAGGATTAATGTGAAAAAATACAATGTACACAGTGTTATTTATTAAAGTAATACGCCCAGTAAAGCCGTGGTTTACGGTGAATTTACAACAGATACGGGGTGTTGTTATGACAAGGAGCAGAGTGTCTAAAACCCCTTAGCTGTTCTAAATTCAATGCAAACTATGGCTTCACTGGGTTTTATTGCTTGTATAAAAGGGTTAGCATGCGCTTAGCCCACCCATTGAGAAAAAATTCACAACAAAATCTGACAAAAATCTAGAATAATTTACAATGGCTCAACCAATCATAATCAAGGAATTGAACTAGATTTTTAAATAAATACTACTATAGTTTTTATTTATATTTAGCTGTTAGTTTCATATTTACATTTTGTTTAAGTTTTAATAATTTAGTTATATGCTTTTGTCCTTTTCATTATTTTCTAAATTACTTGCCAACATTTCTAAGTTTTGTTTTTAAAGGTTTTTCATCTAATATTTATTTCAATTAACAAATCGTTTTTAATAGTTTTTGTTTAATTTTAAATATAAAAACAGACCCAATCCCATTCCAAACTATTATTTTGCTACACAATAGCAAAATGCGAACTATTTAAGATATTTGAATCTAGTGAACCCATTTTCCACAGTAACTGTAATAGTATTACCAGCATATGAAGGTCAATCTCACTTTTATAAAAGTAAATCTCATCAAAGTACTATTAGTTGAGCCACTGTTTAAAAACCGTAAAGGATCACTAAAGTGAATCACTACACTGATATTAAACAGCACTGAGGGCTCCAGCAGCTTCCTCACTTACCCAAGTTATAGAGAAGACTCAATGCCTGAAACTCCTCTTGATTCTGGTGCTTCCCATCTCTGTAGCTCTCCAGCAACCAGCTCAAGCATTCCTGCAGGTGAGTGTCATTGATGCGCGGGTCAAAATACTGAAGCTGCTGCCCACAGAGTCTGTAGGAGGCGTAGAGAAGGAAACGCACGCTTTTCTCCAGCACGGTCACACAGTCCGGCCCCGACACACGCTGGATGATCATGTCCTGTCGAACGCTACGCAGACGGTCAAACACAAAACTGTAGACCTGTGGGCCATAAACAAGACAAGCTTGAAATGGCCATCATATTACAGATAAAGGTATGACAGAATGCCATTTTCATACCTCCGTCCATGGCTGAAAAGTAGAAGAAGCTGCAATGTCATCGACTAGGTAACACACAGTCTTTAAAAGCACAGATGGCGGTCGAAGGTCGCTGGTTCTCGTGGAGTCTTTCCCCGCTGCAGGTCTCGAGTACTCTTTGACCGCACGTGAGACATCAGCACGAGGCAAACGATCCCGCTCTGTGCCGGCCACCGTCTCAAACCTGTGCAGTCGATTCTGTGCTTCCCGCTGGTGTAATTCATAGGCAGGACACATAGTCATACAGGTGCCATGAGGCACCGAGTCTTCAGCTTTCTGCTCCACCACACGTTCCCTATTCGCTCGACCCTGCTCCTTATGCCTGTGTCCTCGGCCCCTCCTAGACTGATGCCACCTGAACATTAAACAAGACAGAGAAATTGAACAAACTGACAGCAGCTGCTAAAGATTTCTGCAGGCGATTCAGAATTATCTGACACTCAAAACTTTGATATATGTGACCCTGGACCACAAAACCAGTCATAAGTAGCACAGGTATTTTTGTAGCAATAGCCAACAATACACTGTATGGGTCAAAATTACAGATTTTCTTTTATGCCAACAATCTTTAGATATCAAGTAAAGATTATATTCCATGAAGATTATGTTCCGTAAATATATCAAAACGTAATTTTTGATTAGTAAAATGCATTGCTAAAAATTTTGCACACTCAGATTCCAGATTTTCAAATAGTTGTATCTTGGCCTAATATTGTCCTAACAAACCATACATCACTGGAAAGCTTATTTATTCAACTTTCATATGATGTATAAATCTCAAGTTTAAAAAAATTGACCCTTATGACTGTTTTTTTTTTTTGGTCCAGGGTTACATATATAGCTTAGTTTCCAGTATTAGGTCTGGAAGATGGTCACTGCGACCTTTTTGAAGGTCTTTACTAACATACATGTATCTCGTTTATGATCGAAAACGGATTATTTCCAAAATACATGATACGCAATTATAACAATCTGTCATGTGCATGCTGTAACCTGCTATCGTTAATTGCATGTTCTGTTTATACTGTAATGACATTAGCTTTGTCACAACGAACGGAGACTGTTTCTTCTGCGGAAACTCTTTGTATCAAACAGTTAGGCTTTCTGACTGATATTTGAATATGTGTTCACGGAATATCATCTATAATCCAAATAAAAAGAAGCTTTTGGAGTACTAACCCGATGCTCATGGCTGTTTTGTTCATTGGTCTGGTAGAGCACACCTCTTCAGGCGACACTGACCGTAAAGACAGCTCTGATTGGTCGCCGGGTTTTATGCAATTGTACGTCATATCCGACAAGTGCTACGTCTTTATTATGCTTCGTAAAGATGTTGTTTGTGGTTTGGTCTTAGAAACTACTTTCTTATCCTTGTGGAAAAATCATTTTATGATATATAAACAGTTGCTGGAAATGTTCTAGATTCCTAAAATGTGTTTACATTATTGTATTGTGTTCTTGAAATAGATTTTACGGTTATTTTAGGAAAAGCGGAATGTATGCGGGCCAAGAAAACCAATAACCGTGATCTACTTAATAATTCCCTTCATAAATTTGTTATTTTAGCAGTAATTCATGTTAGGTGTAAAGGAATTGTAAGTATAGTTTCACACATTTCTTTCTCTACATACCCCGATACATACTGTTTGGATTTTTGATCTCAATTTAAAATCTATTTAGACCATAAAAAGAAATTGAACAGAAAAATAGCCAACTAAACGGTGTTATCTTGTTATAACACACATTAATCAATATGGTTGTTTTATTAAATACACCACCAGTCTTATTGAACACATGACACACTCTTTTAATCATTCTGTAGCAATGAATGAAATAAATACCTACAATTCATTGATTATTAACATGCGTTATTTATTTAATTGTAAACATGTGATAATGTATCACAACGTGGAGGGACAGAAGAGTGTCTGGGCTGTGCTCGGTCCGATCTCTTCTTCCTCCAATGACTGCTCGATTAAAACAGTCTCTCGGCTTACAAGTGAGGACACCTCCAGAAGGTCAGAAAAAGTCCTAAAATGAAAATAAATCCAGTTAAAGTTTAAATAAAGAAATCTCAAGCTTTGTAAGGTGCGAGTCTTTCGTGTATGGAGACTGAAGCACTCCTACCTTGTCACCTGTTGGTTGATTTCATTAGCTGTATCTTCAATCTCTCTAAGACACTGCTTTGAAGCCTCACAATCAGAGGGGATGTCCTTGGTATAATGTTGCAAGACACGCTCACTCCGATTCAGAGATTCAACAGCTTTGTCTGTGCAATATAAATATTATTCAATAAACTGGGTTGGACTCACTATAAAATCACTAATCAATTGAATTGACAAAACATTTTCAGATAGAAAGTACATGAAATTATAAAATACTATCGACTAAATAAGAAAGTTTTTTTCCTTCAGGTTAAGCAAATCTCACCTAAAAACTGCTCGGCGTCCTCTCCGATGTCCACGTTCTTCACAGGAAGACTGTGTCTCGTGGCGTCGATGGCAGTGGCAAATGACTTGTAGTCCTCTGCAAATGTGTTTACTGCAGCAGCAACAGGACCTAAAGCCTCGATCTGCATAAAAGAGCAGGGACTCAAATGTGAGATGCGTCAACATGGAGATTTATGAAACAGTGATAAATGTGTGAAGATGACCTGCAAGTCCAGTAAACTGTTCAGCTGTTTCTGCTTTTCCATCAGCAGATACTGTCGTTTCTTGCGATTAACTTGAGCGGATAACTGATGCTCTTTCTCCATCACAGACAGAATATTCCTCTCGGCCTCCTCTCTAAATTTTCGGGTATTATGCTCAATCTAGACAGAGAAACATAAAAATCTTACCAAATGAGGGCTTTAAATACACATTTCAAACACAAAATATAACATTAAGACAAAAAAAGCCATAAAACTGAAAGAAACATGTATATGTGAAATATTTATGCATACAAATATTTTGGATTAATGTTCATAATTTGCATATCACACATGCATTAGTAGCCATTTCTTGTTGTTTGGTGTTGCTAGCTCTCCTTATTTCAATACAGGGGAGATATGGAAAGTTTTTATTTTGATTTTAGTTCATGTTTTACTAATTTTGTGATTTTTTGTATACACATCTATATAGCTTTTATTCAGTTATTTTAGTACATCAAGATAAACAGTTAAAATGAGAAATATTGCCTTGGCAACTAGCTGAAATAAAGAGTTTTATTTTAGTTAGTTTGTTTTACTTCAGGTAATGAAAAGGTTTTCTTTTTATGGTTTTAATTTTAGTTTCAATAATTTTTTTGTTAACTATAATAACCCTGGCTGTAAAATAACTGATTTTGCAGGATTTTTGTAAAATAATTGTTTATAAATATCTGAAAAAGTCGGGACACAACTGGGAATCCTTATATTGCACTATATCTAATAGTAGTTAAAAAGACAAATATTTAAATAGTTTTTCTTAATATATCATAAAATATAAATAGATTTAGCAATAAAAAATACGTTAATTTAATTTATAACCTTAATGCTTCATCTTAATTTTAAAAACATAATTGATCTAAATCAAGTATTGAGGTCTGAGGATAGGTATCATCAGGAGCAGCGAGTACTAAGGTCATGTCATCATTTTGATAAAGTAAATTACAAACATAATCAAATATGTGAGGGACATTCTAATGACTAATACAATACATTCTAAAGGTAAATTTGGGAGGCACTTTCAGTAAATTAGATTAACTTAACCTCAGACCTTAGCAGTGAGGAAGGCCAAAATAAACGTCTCCATCGCTATATCTTGTTCCTCATTTTCAGCATCCACTGTGTTTAGCTGCGCAACTTTCTCTGGAAAATACAAGCAACATATTAAGCAAACAGGTCTGGTGAAGAAAAACATAAATACAAAATAATCATATTACTCTACCACACCGTTAATGACAGAGACATCAAAATCTGGACGAATGCAGTGCCCATCCAAAACAGTCGACTGAAAGACATTTCCTCCCACGTTTGAGGATTCCAGAATGCTGGCGACCACTGTGGGAAAACATTACATGTTCAATATCACACCCACCAATTATCCTGTAAGGAACATTAACTTATCTAGTAAAACAAAGCTTATTCTGCAACCTAGATCCAATGAATGCAAAGTGAGTATTTCCTTTGACACATCTATAGCCTAACCAAACACTCACAGGTAGAGTCATTGTCTGCCAGACAGCTCATTGTGCGTCTTGACAGTACGCCTTCCCTTGGCTTTCGGGTTGCTTACTCTGGGAGAGGACGGTCTGGGTGGCATCAGCATTGATTGCTGCTGTACACTGCCCTACAGAACACACCAGCCCTCATATTAATATAAAATGACACCGAGAAATGAGACACAGCAGCACAGATGTTGAAGGATAACATTATTATGAGACATAACATACAGTTTCTTCCCATTATGTTGCTGTCTGTTACCTTTGAAGGAGCCTTTGTTTCAGTTTGCATGTATCGAGGCTTCACAAACGTGCCCGGTGCTAAAAATCAATAAGATCAGATGAAATTGTCAGGATAATATCAACGAGTTATGCCACTGAATGAATGGTGGGTGCGCGTACCTTTGCTTTTCCTCCTTGCACCACTGTTATTTCCACCGCTGGCTTCATTTTCAGTGGATAAACTAAAAAAAGAGAGGCTGTCTGAATATCTGCATACATGAAACTGATTAAGAGTAAATTCATACAGAAAAGAATTAGTTAAATGACAACCAGATACTGTTTTGTAAAGTTTAATACAGATACAAAACAGTCTCTGGATGAACTCATTGAGTTTAATTTGGACTTTGATACAGATATAATTCATGACTTTTCGTTGTTATTCGACCAAATAAATATTTAGCTGTAATAATGTCATCTTACCACGCCATTTGCATAAATTACTTTCATTTTATTCGTGTTTAATTTTTAAATCAAGTCAAGTTGGTTAATTAACTGTCATTTTCGAACTATCTCGTCTGTATCAAGGTGAGGAAATACTTTTAACATGTAAACAAATACATTTTACAATACCAACATTAGCACACGTATTTTCACATGAAGGAATACATAACACTTCAATGAAAACCGTGTAAAAACAAGCGAGCCAGATTGATGTTGACATGATTCAAGCAACAGGCTAACATTATATGATGAACTTAATAAAACGAACAGAAGACTTGAACTTGTCTTGACCTAAAATATGAAATCTTACTTTTTTGAGTCACTTGAAGCGGTTTTCTCTACTTTACGTATATTTAACGGCTTTTTGGATGCCATATGTCACACAAATCAAAAGCAACGCTTGGACTGTTGTTATGTTTTTCACCGCGCGTTTTCTCGGGTTTCTTCCTCTGTGTTTGAAGCGCGGACACGAGCTGCGTTCAGCGCCGCCTGTCAGACTGGAGTGTGATTGAACGAAATAACTAATCCAACCTGTGCATATTTTCACAATTTTCCTGTAAAATGATGCAACGGTTTTTTTCATTGTAATGAATTTCTTATAATGAGAGTAAGTTAATTGACTTCCTGTGTTAAAGACATTTTATAACTAAACGCCGTATTTTAACGTAATAAAGTTATAGCTTTAATATTTAAGACTCATAAATCCATATGCTCTTAGTAAAATGTTACTTGCCATATGTATGACAGATAAATTATACAATAAAAAAAGCTTTTAACTGAAACAATTTCGATTAAAACGATTGACATGTCATGATAAACTAAATAATCCAGAGTTTAAAGTTAATCACAAAGGCATGAACAAAAAATTGACAAAATTATATATAAATAATATATTATGAAATATATTTTAGTAATTTATTTAAAATGTTTTCTCCTGTCAGTCAGTTGTCGAGTGTCCGCCCACTTAGTAACTAATAGTTAAGTGGTCAGTAAATAACTCCCATCCATGTTAACACCTCTCCGTCTCTTTATTTGCAGATGAAAATGATTTAAGCAGCACCATGAAGAGCTGATCGTGTGTAGTTTAGAGGTCTGTAACTCGGGTAAGTGCAGATATCCATGCGTTTCATATCCGCTTGTTCATCCCTTTGGAGTTTAAATGTTAGGATTAACGTTAGCCATAGTTAGCAAGAAAAGTTAGCTCAGACTCAGCGTCGGATAACTGTTTAGTGCTGCTTACCAGATATTTGACGGGTTTAAGAGATTAATTTATTGAATTGTCGTCAAATGTGTTATAATTTGCGAAAGCGCTGCTGATTCAGCGCAATGTTATTATTATTAGCACGTAACGTTAGCAAGCTAGAAGTGATTCAGAGACGCTCCTACTTTCCTGATGTTTTCAAAAGTATCTCCATGTGCACATAATGAATGCGGATGAATATAGTTTGGTTATGGTAATTATTGTGAGAACTTCAAATATGAAACTGAAATGTGCTGTATTATATTCAGCGTTCATGGAATTTTCGGTATCAAAATTCTGTAACGATAAATACTTCTGGCATCTACTTTTACTCGGATTTCTTCCATGGAAATTACTGCAACCCGATGCTGATGTGAGGCTCTTTTCACTAAACCCTCAATAAATAATAAATATTTCTGTGACAGATCAGTTTCCCTGCTCTCTCGTTTCACAGCTCAATGAAAGTTCATGAGAGGTTTGAAGTTGCAGTGTTTCCATTACTGACTCAGTCTGAAGGCTTGTTTGATACTTTTGCTAGTCTGTGGTTTTACAGGATTTTAAAGGACCTGCCATGAGTAATATCATGATTTGAATGCATATTGTTGTTTTCAGGAATGCTTCTCAAAGTTGTGGTGGGTTTATGTGTATTTTGTGCTCTTCAGGGTTGGAGAAAAGCTGGAATGGCCTCTAAACTGTTCGACAGACTTCGCCGTACGCTGTTCAAAGAAGGGGAGCTTCCTTCAGAGACGGACGGTCACGGAGCAGATGACTTTCCAGAGAGTTCTGAGCTTGAGGATGATACAGACTGCGTGTCGGCCAGACTCGGAGGAACCCTGTGCTTCGAGGGTGATGGGGTCCTGGACTCTGAGGATGCAGGAGACGCGTCGGGGCCAGACAGCGACTCTGACTTTTTTGGAGAGTCCATAGATAATGCATGTAGCAGCACAGGTAGTTATCAATAACACATGTTTTACAGTCTTTCACTCGCTCTTGTGTTGCTCCAAAACTTACAATATTGTTCAAAAGTTTGGGTTAGTCGTTTATGCTTTCCAAGACTACATGTATTTGTTTATAATGCAGTAAGAACATTGAAATAGTCAAATATTATTACAATTTAAAATAACTGTTTTTTTTTTTTGTATGTTAATATATTTTTAATATAATTTAATACTGTAATATAAAGCTGAATTTTCAGCATCATTACTCCAGTCTTCAGTGTCACATGATCTTCAGAAATCTGCAGATATGCTGATTTGATGCTCAAGAAAGATTTACTGTATTATTATTATCATAAATATTTAAATGTCATTCTGCTTAATGTGTTTGTTGAAGTGTTATTACTTTTCAGGATTCTTTGATAAATAGGAAGTAAAAAAAACAACTGCATTTAGAAGTCACTTTTGTTTAATGCTTCCCTTTTGAATAAAACTGTTGATTTTTATTGAATCTTACTGACCCCAAACTTTAGTTTTACAGTAGTGTGTGCTATTATTATTGTTCGGAGTTGTCAAAAAACAACACTAACACCATAAAATTAGTCCATTTGACTTATACGGCATATAGCAAATGTTCTGAGCTCATATGATCAAGAATAGACTAGATTCAAATTTAGGTCAGACTTCACTGAAAATTATCTGAACTCTTGAATCAAGCTCTACATTCTAACAAACTGGAAAGCAGTGTTTTTTGTGTCCGTGATTTAAAATCTGTCAGCTGTGGTCATTATGAACTGCCATTGTATGGAAATGAGCTTGTATGAAAAAAACCTTCTTTTAAAAACTGTTTTGATACGAGCTCTTCCTTTAAGCTTGAACGCGTTTGATATGGTTCTTGTGAATTTACAATAATCTATTTGTAGGCAGATTTCACTTCTCCTTTTTTAGTTCACTTTTAGTTCACTTGATGCTTCACAGTTGCAGTTAATCTTGTTTTTGGTTTATAGAAACCAGCCCAATAGGTCCTTCTCCCAAAACCTCGAACATGATCACCAGACAACTACAAGAAAACTGGCGGAGCTCGAAAACACGTTTCATTCCTGAAAAACTCATTTTTGAGGTGACTGACGCCGGTGTTGTGCATGAGACAAAAAAGTATGTGGTAAGTACACCAACACCAGCTGTGAACCATTCCAGTCCAGTTTCAAGAACCATTTTTCAGTCTGTTTTTAGTGTCACCAAAATTTGGGGAAAAGACACATTAGACTGTTCACACCAAAGAAAAGGAAAATACTTGTAGTTTAAAACACATGCATGTTCTTCAAAATGTACAGAAATGTACTCTTTGTATAAATATTGGCTTCATATGGATTTGAAAAACTTTGATATACATTTAATAACTCTAAAAATGTCTCCATAAAAACTATTGGTCACACAACATATCTTCAATTTGGTGGGCAAATATTTAGTAGTTCTGTCAAACGATTAATTGCGATTAATCGCATCCAAAATAAATGTTTTTGTTTATATGTGTGTACTGTGTATATTTATTATGTATATAAATACAAACACTTGCATGTATATATTTAAGAGAAATGTCACATCTATATATTCAAATATATATATATTATATCAATGATATGAATATAAATGTATACATGTAAATATTTTCTATATGCTGTATGTATGTGTATTTATTTATATATACATATACACAGTAAGCACGCATAATATATGTAAACAAAAACGTTTATTTTGGATGCGAATAAGCGCAATGAATCATTTGACAGCACTAATATTGTTATATGTAGATTATAATAAGATTTTATTTAAAAAAAATATGAATCTTTTTCTTTTTATTATATCAGGACAGTTGTATCACCCTGACAATTAGTTTTTCATGCCCCCAAAATTAATTTTAATTCAGAAAAAAATGTGCATATCACAAAAAAGTATATTCAGGCTATTGGGTTCATGAACTGAATTCTTTCCGAATTTTGTAGTGCTGTCAGTCGATTAAAAACATTTAAACTATTAAAACGAATTATTTGCATATTTTTCTGTAATTCATCTCATATTAGTTTAATACATTTATATTGTCATAACGCTAGTCGAAGGATGATAGGGAAAAAATGGATGCTGCATTAATTGCATAAAAAAATGCCCTTTTCTTTTTGTAATGTAAATGTCACGTCATTGAGCCATTCATCAGCTGCAGGTTTTGTTTTTCTGGTTTCACATGAAATCAAACACACTTGTGGTCTTTCTCATCAGCTCTACACGATTCACGTCATCAATTCTGGGATGTTTGACAAAACTCCTGCAGTCATCACGCGGCGCTACTCTGACTTCGAGCGTCTACACAGCCGCTTGCGCCGCCGGCACGGAGACGAGATGGATGGCGTGTTCTTCCCTCGCAAGAAGCTGCGCAAGAACTTCGCTGCCGAGACCATTGCCAAGCGCAGCCGGGCATTCGAGCAGTACCTGACCCACCTTCACTCCCTTCCTGAACTACGGAGCACACCTACGTTTCTTGAGTTCTTCTACCTGGGTGATCTGCGCGCGGGCCAGATGCTGATGCGAGTGGGCCAGTACCAAGACGCCCTGGGCCCTCTTCTCAATGCTCTGCGACTCCAGGAGAAGTTAGGATGCCATCAGCTCCTGCAGCTCAACCAGCTCCAGAGGGTTCATTGGTTCTTCACGCTCTCCGCTTTGGTCACCTGCTTTCAAGATCTAGATCAGCTCAGTGAGGCTCAGGAACACTGCGACCGAGCCCTGCAGGACCTAGCGCCTTCCCAGGAGGCTTTGCAGCAGCACCAGTTGCACCCTCTGCTCATCCCGCTCCTCCAATCCAACGTTAGGCTGTCTTGGAAGATCTCGAAGGACAAGAGGCGCTGGGAAGCTCTTCTGCAGGACATCCAGGAGCAGGGGATTGATATCGGGAATCAGCCGACCCTGAAGGAGTGTCTAATTAAAGATAGCATCGAGGACAGTGAGGGGCTGTTCAGGGCTAAGAGCAAAAGTGAAGATGTCCCGTAAGAATTCAGGATTATATATATTTTTTATATATGGGTATTAGAGGTTATGAGGGATGCTTCTGAAAGCAATATGTATGATAGTTTACTAAGGAAACCTGTGGAATTAACGCTAACTTGTACAATGCACAACATGCAAAATACACATACATTTCATGGGCACATTTCAGTAGCATTTATTATAGACTTATTCTTTATTTGGCAACTCTTTACTATATGATTCAATTTGTTGACATTATTATTATTAAGGAATAGTTAAAAAAAAACAGACCAAAAAAATTAAAATTGACACACTCTCAGGCCATCCAAGATGTAAATGAGTTTGTTTTTTCATCAGAACAGATTTGGAGAAATTTAGTATTATATCACTTGCTCAACAATGGATCCTCTGCAGTGAATGGGTGCCGTCAGAATGTGAGTCAAAACAGCTGATAAAAACATCACAATAATCCACACGACTCAAATCTGTCAGAAGATGTGTTTTGTGAAGTGAAAAGCTGCATGTTTGTAAGAAACGAATCCATCAAGACGTTTTTATCTTCAAACTCTCGATTCTGGTCAAAATATTCTAGAATAATTAGTGCTGTCAATCTCGATTAATCTCATCCAAAATAAAAGTTTTTGTTTAAATGATATATGTGTGTATTGTATATTATGTATATATAAATATACACACATACAGCATATATTTTGAAAATATTTACATATATTTATAGTCATATCATTTATATATATTTAATATAAGTTACATATTTTTCTTAAATATATATACATGCATGTGTTTGTATTTAAATATACACAAATTATGTAAACAAAAACATTTATTTTCTATGAGATTAATCGTTGCAGCACTAATAATAATGCTTCCGCTACAGAAAAAGTCCATCCCCTGTTGTCCTCTAACATCAAAATCCACCGACATATTACAGTCTTTTGGACTTTTTACTTCTAAATGGTGCTTGATCTCTGCATATTTCTCTCCTGATTCAGATGAGATGAGACGACTTTTTCACAGGAGGAAGTAATATTATGAAAGTCGATTTCAGCCGGTTTGACGTTAAAAAGGTCTTGGTGATGGATGGTTTAATATAAACATGACTATTTTCTCTTTGTAAGTTGTTAATTGATGGACTGGAGTCATGTGGATAACATATGATTTATGTTTTTACCAGCTCTTTGGACTTTCATTCTGACGGCACCCATTCACTGCTAAATAATCTTCCATTTCTCCAAATCTGTTCTGATGAAAAAACAAACTAATCTACATCTTGGATGGCCTGATGGTGAATACATGTTCAGCAAATTTTCACTTTTGGGTGAACTATTGCTCTAATAATGCATTCGGCAAAATAAAATAATACTTTTGCAGAGTTCAATAATTTAGGTGGAGTTTAATTTCTATACTAAATATGCTAAAACATTTTTCAAGTTTAAATTAACAGTAGTTAAAGTTAAATTAATATTAGTTAATAATATCAACAATATAGTAAGTTATAAATTAATATTCACCCGCATTAATATATATATATATATATATAATGGTGTCAAATTATTAATCACGATTAATCGCATCCAAAATAAAAGTTTTTGTTTACATAATATTTGTGTGTGTACTGTGTATATTATGTATATGTAAATACACACACATGCATGTGTATATATTTAAGAAAATGGTTATGTTTATATATTAAATATATTTATATAAGAATATAAATGTATATGCATGTAAATATTTCCATAATATATGCAGTACACACACATATATTATGTAAACAAAACGTTTTTTTTTTTTTTATATATATATATGTGTAGACAATATTATTATTATTATTAGTATTGTTATAGCTCTATTGCGTTAACTGGTGTTAACAAATTGAAGTTGTAAATTGTTACCGGTTCTTTTTCTATCCTATGATATCCTCCCCGGGACCGTGTTCTGGTGTGACAGAACTTTTGAACCACTTAATTCCTTGTTTTCAGCGGTCATGACTTGCAGGCGGTTGTTTTGTGTCTTATATTTAGTAGCCTTGAGCTACATAAACTATCAGGCTTCGTTTGAGCTCCTCTAGCACACATTAGGGTGGACATTAAGAATTAAACGAGGCTGTCTACTCTACACTCTGCTGTTTACATTCAGCTGCCTTGGACTGGTTTGCCTTTTTGATGAAGAATGCAGTATGAATTATTCAAGTAAAGGGAATTTCCTCTTTCGGTGTAAATTATGAATGAAATTGTCAGATACTGCTACAACAGCTTTTGGTGCTGTGAACTACAATTTGAATCTTTGTGTTGTTATTGAGCTCAGAGTGCTTTTAAAACTTCAGGTCAGTTTATTTAGGCAGTGCAAATAACACTAAACATTGTTTTTGAATGACTTATTTCTTCCCCAATAATATGATCGATGCATTAATAAGACAGAGCCTTTTTATTGAATGCATACGCTCAAAAATGAACGTCTTAATATCTGAGCCCACTCTTTTCTTATGTAATTGTACAAATTGTTGTCCCTTCACACAATTTTGGATACTTTTGTATGGTTAAACAGATAACGTTTTTCCCACGTTACCTTCTAAATTTGAACTTGAATATATTTATTTATTTATTGTTTTTGGGTATATTTGAATCAATAAAGTAATATACTCTTCACAAAGCTGTTTTATAAGTTTTCACACCTTTGGTCATTTTAAAGGTGGATTTTGATAAACTAAAGCCTTTGCAATAACTACATGCTTTCAGGTTTTTATTCAAATTTTGTATTTCAGATGATTTTAGGGACTGATATTGTTCAAGGAAAATTAAAGTTGAATTTACAGTAGGTCAATAAACTATTTTCATCGTTCTGATGTATTGAATTTGCACTGTTTGTTATTAGAAAAGTATCATTTGTGTTATATTCTCTCCTTTTTCAGGTTCCTCGATAAGTTTGGGTGAGAGAGTAGACTATGAATTTTAGTATTTACTTGTAGTTCTATCTGTCTTTTGAATCATATTTAAAGACTGTTTCAGTCTCCGGGGATAATTGCACAAACTGCTTAGATTAGTCTTACAAGTTAGTCATTCATTTTTTGTGTTTCTTTAAGACTGGTCATAACTTGTACAAGTCAGTTACATAAAAAAACAGGTCTAATATGAATCCAAAAAAAAGACTGGTTACCTCTTAGCTAGACTAGTTTTTTAATTCAAAGGTGACCGTTTATGCAACTTGCCCCGTTTCTCAAATCTTAAACCTATGGCCTTTTAACTTTGTTGTTTTTAGTCAATTTATTAATTACAAAATCCAGTTTTGAGGGTCTCTTACACAGTTCTCTAAAAGCACCAAATGTGGTTTTCTTTAAAGCACTATAATGACAACACAAACACCTACAACTCATTTTTAAGCACTTGTCATCTGCCATCTAGTGGTCACATAAAACTTTATAGCATTCCACTAAATGCACATTAATGTGTCAATGCACAATCTGTTCCAAACGATGCATACTGTCTATTCTATACAAAGGGCTCTATTCACTTGGACTCATATTGCAATACGGCACCGCTAACATGCATGACTGCTGCCAAATGTATTTCTATGTATCTCATCCGCAGGAAATGCCAAAAACCCATGGAAAAAGAGCTGCTTCATGTTTCCATTGAGTTTACTTCGGTAAAGAAAGAGATTAGTTTCAGGTCAGCTCACACACTGCCATAAAATAATTAAAAGTCTGGTATGATTGTGTTGTTCATAATCAAAATCAAACTATTATGTGGCAAATAAAGTAGTATACTTCATTCAATCTTGCACTGTTAATAAATATCATTGGGGTATGACTTGAAAGAAAATGCAACTTAAATTGTTATTTTCAAATTTTCATGTTTAATTCAATGTGTTAATTGCCGTTTGTTTTTTACTAGCAATTTCTGAGTGAAAAGTGTTTCTACACAATTTTTCAGTGTATTATGAAAAACTATTTCACTTTTTGCAAACAACATACATTGCAAACACATCTGGCTATACTGCAGTCAAGTGGCATTTACAGATCAAGTGATTAAAAAAATACATATTTCTGGAACTGAGTAGGCTACACATGAAGTAAAAAGGGCATCGTTCTGAATTATGAGTACTTTTGTGGGTGGATGTGCCAACATATATAACGCATACATACACCAACTTGGATCTTTAAAAACACTCGAAGGTGCCCAGTGCCCACATGTTTAATTCTAATAGTTTGCCAGAACAAAGCATCCCGCCCCCAACTCACGCTATTGGTTGAGAGCTTGCTTCAAGTGTTCTGATTGGCTTACTGGCGCAGCCCGTAGTCTGGAGAAAAGTGATTTCTTTGGACAACCTTTTGGTAATCTTTGACGAACCTAGTATGCTATGCACTCTATTTAAAACATCGTTTTAAAAACGCAAACAAAAACAACTTGACGCACGAGTATGTACTGTTCCATTTGCACAGATACGATAAAACTATTCTAAACTAGTAAGCAGAACCGCGTGTCGCGGGGTTCAGTAGATTGTTGTTGTTATTCTTCAGTTTCGCGCAAGGATCTCGCCGCTCTCCGCTCCTCCTGACAGACTCTGACTCACTGAAGTGACCACAGCTCGAGAGGATGACGGTTCGAGTGTGTTGTTCGGTGACTGTGAGTGTGCTTTTACTGTGTCTGTCTGGATGCTTGAGCACAACAGACGCGGCTTCAGGACCAAACTGCACAGGTGAGAAGATCCATGTTCTTTTAGCTTCATCACGCAGCCCGAATAAATGCATTAATGTGTTTTACAAACAGAGCTGATCACATTTAATCTGGATTACATCAAATTCCAAAAATTATGTACCTGTTATTAGACTAAAGTCTAAAGTACATATTAAGTACATATTAAAATACTCGTAGTCAGACTACAGTTACTTTTCATGGATTACATGATGATTACATATTATTTACACAGTAACCATTTATTCATAATTTATTGATTCTCCATAATTCCTCTTATCTTTCTAACTTTCATCATTCTAACTAACTCGTCTTTTAGCATACTGCTTATATAAGTCTTCTAGTTTGGACATTCATTCACACACAGATCAGTCGTGTGGTTCACAGCATTCAGACACTGGATTTACAAAACTAACTTCAGGTTTAAGAAGTGTTTCAACATTGCATCAACTACTGATGATATACATATAATGCATAAATTCACCTGATTCAAAGCTATTTACTTGAAGTACAACTGAGATTTAAAAAATATATTTGAATTAATGAAGTATCACATTATTATTTTCAGTAAGTGGTTTATTTTGATTCATTTAAAAATTGTTTTAGTTTAACATTAGCTTTTCTTTAAACTAATAACTAATAACCCTTACAAACTTTCTTCACAAACCCACTTTTGGGAAACCTTGACATAATGTAATGATTAATGCACTTTATGTTGTTGATAACAACAAATATAGTATATTGTATTACTCTTTGTATTTTTATATTAATGTTATACAAGATAGGTGTAATGAAATCAGTGTAGTGAGATCCAATAGCAGCTTTATTTTGACAAAATGAGGTGGTCAGACAGGCAATGGTCAAATGTAGTAACAGGAGTAGTGAATCCATAGACAGAATTACAGCAACAGGGACAATGCAAGGTCGGGCAGGCAGCAGACAGAGAAGATATCAACAGGCAGGCAGGGTCAAAAGGGCAGGCAGCAAACGCATTAGTTCAGAGTAAATACAGGGAATCAGAAAACAGGGGAAACGCCAAATTTCAGAAAGACCAATATCATAATTTTTACAGTAAAACAAGAATATTAATATAGATGCATGTGAGAGTGCTGCTTAAATGTGAGTGCCATAATGAGGTGCAGGTTTGTGGGAGGCAATCAAGACAAGAGTGAATGGTGACAGCTGTGTGATTGGTGTAATGTAACGGAATGTGGGTCACTGTGCAGTGCATGATGGGAGATGTAGTCCATGGGTGATGTGCAGTTGTAACCAGATTCATGACAATAGGACACATTATATTAATATCATACAAGATATGGCACATTTAAATCAATAGTCTGCTTACATTACCTAAAATGCGTAATGTAATGGATTGTGTTATTTAGTATCCATTGATTTTTCGTCATGCAATTTGGAATCCATAACGAATTACAATTTGTAAGTAATCTTCCCAGCTCTGCTTACAAAATATGATATTATTACAATTTCTGAACGTTAACTACAGACTTCCAGTGAAAGGTGAACTATGTGCATTAGTTCAGATTAAATACATTCAATCAGGAAAAACATACAGTAACCAAATTTATTGAAAGACCAATATCATATTTTTTTTACAGTAAAACAAGAATATTAATATAAACATGGTTACAAAACGTTTTAACTAGATAAGCATGCCATCAAATGCACATATTTCTGAATTTGTTTAGAGTTTGTTGTTTTGAATCGAAATACTGAAGATAATTATTTTAAAGACATATATTTGGGTTGGTTACAACAGTAAATTAATGAACAATATCTTAACTGATGTCCATGTTTTCTATTAGTATTACTTATTTAATGTTATTTTGTTGTTACACAAAGAGTGAATATTATTTTATTATTTGTTTCACTCAGAAATTGCTTGCAAATTTCACAAATAATTACAAAGAAAACTGAATTAAATGTGACATTTTCAAGTAGAAAGACTGAAATAATGTTCTTGTGAAACATATGCACTCTTTTTTTCTTATGAAACATGCACCACACGTATTATTTACATCTTCTAAAATCATTTTTGATAGTGTTGGTGGTTACAGCAGTTTGTATTTGAAACTGACGCAGTTTAGGCATGAATCTGACTTTAATTTGAAGCAGATACATATGTGAATATCATTCAAGTTTGAGACACACATTGTAAAACCACGGACTAGCAGATGCGGAGTCAAACTCTTACACCAGTCCCTCATGTAACGCTGCTCTTCTGTAGTGGTGGGTCACTGTCCTACATTGGGTCGGGTCAAAATTATAGGATGTGTTTCTGATAAAGACCATTTTAGATGAGGACAAAAATCATGTGTCCATGAACATCTGTGTGTGTCCTGCTTTCAGTAAGATATATAAAAGTAATTTTTATTAGTAATACCTTTAATAGAAACACTGAAACATAATTTTTGTCCATTGATCTTTATTTAGTTGCAACTTCAAAAAGAAGGTTATACAGTAATGCGTTCAGCAGGCAGTGGTGTGGTGTCTCTGTCATGTGTCTGTATTACAGCTAAGCCCGGAGTGTGTCCACGCAGAAGATTTGGAGCAGGAATGTGTGCCGAGTTCTGCGTCAATGACAGTGACTGTCCTAACAATGACAAATGCTGCAGCAATGGATGTGGACATGAATGTATGGCTCCATATACAGGTATGAATAGTATATTATGTACATGTATGGGTCAGCTTCCTCGTTTCCTCTCAATTTGTGTTTTATTTTTATTATTATTTTTATTATTTAATATTATGTTTTATACAGGTATGGAAATTATGGTTTTTGTTTTGATTGGTCAGCTTTCTTTCTGCTCTCAGTTTCTGTGTTATTTTGTGATAAGGATTATTTAATGTTATTTTGTTGTTATAAAGGTATGAATATTATTTTATTATTTGTATTTTACTGAATGTTTGGGTCATCTTTCTCATTGCCTTACAGTTTGTGCCTTATTTTAATATAATTATTATTATAAATGATATATAATGAGTATTACTTCATGTTATTATGTTGTTATACAGGTATTTATATTATATTATATATGCTTTGGTCAGCTTTCTTTCAGTTTGTGTCTTATTTTGCAACAAGTATTATTTAATGTTATTATGCTGTTATATAGGTATGAATATTATTTTATTGTATTATTTCTATTTTATGTTTGGGTTTGCCTTTCAGTTTGTATCTTTTTTTATTTAATAATTGTGACCCTGGAGCACAAAACCAGTCTTAAGTCGCTGGTGTATATTTGTAGCAATAGCCAAAAATACACTGTATGTGTCAAAATTATAGATTTTATCTTTTATGCCAAAAACCATTAGGATATTAAGTAAAGATCATGTTCCATGAACATAAATAGTAAATTCCCAACTGTAAATATATAAAAACGTAATTTTTGATTAGTAATATGCATTGCTAAGAACTTAATTTGAACAACTTTAAAGGCGATTTTCTCAATATTTAGATTTTTTCGCACCCTCAGATTCCAGATGTTCAAATAGTTGTATCTCTGCCAAATATTGTCCGATCATAACAAACCATACATCAATGATTATTTAATCAGCTTTCATATGATGTATTATTCAATATTATTTATATAGACACTTATGTCAAAAGTTTTGTTGTCCAGGGATTAAAAAAATTATTACATATCAAGGACACATTAATTTGATATATAGTCTATAAACTATGATATTTATTTACTATAGTATGTAAATATAGTACTTTAAGAAAGGTGTTTTACAAAATGAATTTAAATGAAATACATATAGTAGCATTCACTCTGTAAGTAAACTGATGTTGCGTTGAGTGTTTTGTGCCGTATATCTGAGTCTGAACGCTGCTGTTTGTCTGTGTCCACGCAGTGAAGCCTGGTCGATGTGGCCTACCGAAGGGCACTCCAATGTGTGCAGAATACTGTTACCATGATGGCCAGTGTCCTGCTGAACAGAAATGTTGCCCAACCACCTGCGGTCATGCATGCAGTGAACCATGCTGATTTAACCATTGGAAGAAAGAGTCAATGGAAGATTGATTTTGCATAATACATACTTGATTTTTTGCACCATTTAATGCTTTATTCATAGGTTTCCCATGTTTATAACCACCTAATAAACCTCATAGTTTCAGTAAACCTTCTTTCAGTGGTTGAGGTTTTTGGCCACAAAATAACAGAAAATTGCTTCATTGAAGAGTTGGTATTTTTGGTATGCCAGTGTTCGTTTGGCTGTTCTTTTCTCACATAATAGCTCATTGGCATCAGTGCTTAGGAATGTACAAGTTCCCCTCCCCGAGACTCAAACACATGCAAAACGTCTTGTAATGAAAGAGACCTCTGTTTCCATCCTCTCCAGGAGCTTGGCAGCACAAGGGTCAAAGCATTTGTCAGCAAAAACATGACAGTGATGGAAAAGCCTTGATCTAAACTACTCCGTTACCAGAAATGAAACAGTCAAAGAATGCTGGGTAACAATACTGCACTTTTGGCTATTTAGTCACATAAAGAGAGAAGACGAAAGTGCAAAAATGAAGAACATTTGTGCTAAACTGAGGTTAGTGTGCATCAGCTTCCAGGAATGTGAACAGGCTGTGAATTCTGTTTGGAGGGAAACAGAGCGAAGTCTACATCGTTTGTGTATGTAACGCAACATTTGATTATTCAATATTGTTTATATAGACACTACAATCCAAAAGTTTGGGGTTAGTAGGATTTAAAAAATACTTTTAATCAGCAAGGACACATTAATTTGATCAAAAGGTCTATAAACTCTAGATATTTATAATAAATGTTGTTCTTTTGAACTTTAAGAAATGTTTCTTTAGCAGCAAATCAGCATATTAAAATGATTTCTGAAGGATCACGTGACACTGAAGAATGGGGAAAAACGGCTGATGAAAATTCAGCTTTGCATCACAGAAATAAATGATATATTAAAAAGATAAAACGGTTACTGTAAATTGTATACAAATTTCACAATATTACTTTTTTACTGTATTTTTTATCAAATAAAAGCAGCCTTGGTGAGAGTAAGATATTGATAATATATACATATATTTAAGGTTATTAAATAAAAATACTTGAAACCTTTAGAATTATTTAGAAAATCCAGATCACTGGCTTCCATTTCTGTCCACTCCAAATCCCACTAGTCCAAAATCTCTTTCTTAACTACAGGTTATATGTATAACATCAAATCTCCTCTGATTGGCTGGGATTGTATATGTTGCACAGCAGTTTCTCATTCATTGTGGACATTCAGATTGCTTGTCTCTGAAAATTAGTTTTGTATTGTGCCTAGTTAGGACACATTGTAGCCGACATACTTGAGTCAGCAGTGTCGGGCAAATAGGTACGCTGAAGATGTGTTGCTTGGACAGTCTGATTTGATCAGTGATACTTTTTTAGTTTAACAACCAGAAAGTTAATGCAGATCTGTATATCTACATTTAAGTGCATATATATTATACAATTCTAAGTCATATAACAGAATGATTTACAATCAGCCAATGCAGAGGCTCTTTCACATACAGTAATTCAAACAGAATGGCACAGCTGAGTGGGATGCTAAATATTTTCCTAAACCCTCCAAAAACACTACATTCTTCCGCAAAATCCCTTGAGGCGCGAACAAAAAATGTTGCACTAAAGAGTCAAACTGTTCTTAACACATGGGTTTCTAGTCAGTTTATTATGGGAAAGTTAACCAGTGTTAAGATCTTCAACATTTGAATTCAGTAACACCCAATCTGGAGGTCATTATGTGGTCAGCCCACAGGCAAAAGAACAGAATAAAACCAAACACTAAACAAAACCCATTCAAATCATTTAAAACAACACATATTTAAATATCAGTACATTACAGAACATGGAAAATATTTGCCACATTCTTAGACATCCATTTTCAGTAGTCGGATTGTAGTGTCTGTGTTTCTATGAGGCTCAGTCACGCTCTCGAGAAGGGTGGAGTAAACTGAGACGACTTAACATCACTCTTCCACAAATATTTCTCCCAGATCCCCGAACCTAGCTATCATTTTCAAAAACAACATTGAAAAGATTTAGCTGCTTATGTGATTCACAAAACAAACAAAAACTAAACAAAAGTGGCTAATCTTTGCTTATGTGACTCAGAAAACAAGCAAAACAAAACATAAAACAGTGGCTTATCTTTGTTTAAGAGACTCAAAAAACAAAACATAAAAAGGAGGCTAATCCATCTTGGTAGCTCATTTGTTCAACAGAAGTTCAGAACAGTCACTTGGCATAGAATCTTTCCAGGCTGAAAAGCATCTTAAAACTCCACCAGCAGCCTTTAAGCATCACGATACTCTCCGCTGCCTAATATGGACATTTCAGGCATCAGACCTGCTCTCGGCAGTTTAGGTCAGCAGTGGCACTCCTCTTATGCGGCGGATGAGGTTGGCCAATCGCTTCGCCAGTGGCAGGCTCGGTTCATCCACCTGGAACGTACGGGTGAGCAAGTTGTAAAAGGAGCCGTAGCCCACCGCGACCACAGTGCAGGTGAGGCAGATGACGTTGTAGGGCATGCTGAAGTCAGGCGTGGGCAGATTTACCAGCAGCGGTTCGGTGTACACTCGCACAAAATAGCTTGATTCTTCTTTGACTGGGACGCTGGGAGTCAAAGGTGAAACGTTAAAAAGAAAGAAAACCACAAATGTACACTTTCTTACTGTTAAATTAATAGTTCACACAAAAATGGAAATCTGCTGAATATGTACTCACCCTCAGGCCATACAAGATATAGATGAGTTTATTTCTTGATCAGAACAGATTTGGAGAAATGTAGCATTACATCACTTGCTCTCCAGTGTATCCTCTGCAGTGAATGGGTGCCGTCAGAATGAGAGTCCAAACAGCTGATAAAAACATCACAATAATCCGCACAACTCCAGTCCATCAATTAATGTCTTGTAAAGTAAAAAGCTGGATATTTGTAAGAAACTAATCCATCATTAAGATTGATTCTCAAATCGTCGGTTCTGGCCAAAATACGAGTCCATAATCTATAACGCTTCATCCAGTAAAAAAAAATCCTGTTGCCCTCACATAAAAATCCACCAACATATTTGTTTAAAACCATTTTTACTTGTAAATGGTGCATGATCTGTGCATATTTCTCTCCTTATTCATACAAGACGACATCACTGCAAAAAGCAGTAAAACGCCTTAATGTGGGATTCGTTTCTTACAAACATGAACATTTTCATTTCATAATACATTAACTGATGGACTGGAGTGGTGTGATTTCTGTGGAATATTGTGATGTTTGTATCAGCTGTTTGGACTCTCATTCTGACGGCACCCATTCACTGCAGAGGATCCATTGGTGTATGTAATGATTAATTTCTACAAATCGGTTCTGATGAAGAAACAAACACATTTACATCTTGAATGGCCAGAGGGTGAGTGTATTTTCAGCATATTTTCATTTTTGGGGGATCTATTCTTTTAAGGCCAATTCATACTTACAAACTGCTAAACAACGGTTGGTCTAGTGTGAAGTTGGTGTTCATTGCAACCATACTTGGCACAAGGGCGCTGACCACAGAGGACCTGCAATAACATATTTATATATACGGAGTGGCACACAGGATAAAATCTATACAACAATCATATTTAGTCAAGGATGAAAAGAAGCTGGAGGTGTTCTAGACAGGTGGGATCTTTCAAAATACTTGAGAAGCAAGCATCTTACCCAACGTAGAAGCCGTGGTTAGGGTCAGGTGTGTACTCAGTCCATTTGAGCAGGGCCCTTTCAAACTGTACAGTGACCTCTGTCATAGAGTGAGGGGGTAACTGGATCAGCATCTCCAGTAGATGAGGACGATGGCGGTCTTTAGCAGGCTGGTAGTGAATGTAACCTACAGGAGAAGGCACAAGGTCTATAAAGGCTGTATTCTCGGTGTTCACAAGCATGGGTCTTGTTCTGTCCACTAAGGAAAAGTTTGTAAAAGCTTTAAACTTACTGTTTACTGTGACTTTTAAATGAATACTTCCTCATTTTGAAGAGTGTTGAAACATTTGCCAAGAATTCTCTATTTTGGGCTTGTTCCCTACACAGACGTTTTAACCTCCTCTACAGTTAATTAACAACTAAAAATAAAAGTGTACAAAACATAGTAAATATATATTCAATACTGATATATCAGTAAGAATAAGAATAACGTCATCTTTATTCATCAAGGATGCATTCAACCAAACAAACACAAATGACAGTAAAATCATTTATAATGTTACAAAAGATTTCTGTATCAAATAAATGCTCTTCTTTTGAACTTTTATTCATAAAGGGATCAAGACAAAATGTCATGGTTTACACTAACATAATCAACATTTTAATAGATTTTTATTTAATTGTAATCATATTTCTCAATACTACTGTTTTACTGTATTTCTGATTCTTAAATGCAGTCTTGGTGAGCATAAGAGACATGTATTCAAAATGTTCAAAAAAAAAAAACTTAGCGACCCCAAACTTTTGAAAAGTAATGTACAGTAATAGTCTAATAATGTCAGTAATAAGCTAATTATAATGTTATTACATAAGACCATTGATATATACAGATCAGTGCATCAGACCAAGCATTTTAAAGAACGTTTATATATATTTTTTCCAACAAATAAACAAACGAGCATACGAACAAACAAACTAATGAATGAAATTAAATCTTAAAGGGGGGGTACAATGCTGTTTCATGCATTCAGAGTTGTTTACACTGTTAAAGAGTTGGATTATCATGCTAAGCATGGACAAAGTTTCAAAAAACTATTTGGACATATAACGGAGTATTTCAGTGGCTAAAATCTCACTTCTGGGTTCGTACAAGTTTCAGAGAGTGTTTTTCGATCGTGGCTCTTGCTGACGTAATCGACGGCGGAACTCTTTATATGGGCATTTCTCCCGGAAGAACGCACCGTGCACGCATCGACCTGAGCGATTTTTCCGGGATAGCAACGGAGTTTCTCAAGTGTGTTTGATGAACGTTTTATAAACAAGGCCCAGTTCGATGCTGGATTTGCACATCGTTTGATCCTGAAAGATGGAGCAGTCCCAGCTATAAAAGATCCCGGTCATGATTCAGAACTGCAGACGGGTGAAGCTGAATCAAATGTCTGTGTGTGGAGCTCAAGTGCTCATCACTCTTTAGCTCCGCCCACGGTGAACCTCCCTTTTTTCGGAAAGAATTGTAACGCTGTATCTTTCTTTTATAAATATGATAAAACTCAAAGACTTTTTGGAGATATGAAGGATGCAGTACTACTCTATAGGTACTCGAGATTAACATGAGATTGGGTGAAACTGTGTGTGTTATGCCCCTTTAAGATGCCAATGAAAGATGAAAAGGCCAGAACGGCAGCATGGACATTTGAACATAAGAAATATTTAGTCATTTAAAGTAAATTTATATTATAATAAATATAGCATTTTTCATGATTAAAGTACTGAATTCAAAAGAGGCCTTAATTGGAAAATTGCCCTAAAACAAGTGATAAATATATGGAAAGCACACAAAGTTGGAGTGCATTATATATATTTTGCACAGATACTACTGTGGGTGTGTTATCTACTCACTGGGCTTGTTATCACGGGACTTGCTGGTGACTGTCAGTGTGTGAACGTACAGTTGCAGGTACCAGGGCACTGAATCCATCAGCAGGACAGGAAAAGCCCGATATGGGTGGTTATTATAGATGACAGTGTGGATTTCTCCTGTCTGCAGCCCAAACCCAGCCACATAGCGCTCTGCATGCAGCAGAGGACGAAGCATATCGCCTAAAGCACAAGGTGAAAGAACCACAGAATCAAGTTGGCATGACTGATCTATTAACACAGATGAATATAAAAATGAGAACGTTGCAAATGACAGATTGTCACTTTGTAACAATAACATAAATAGTTCCTCGATACAAAGACAATGCACAAAACATAGACTCCACCTATCAAATGCATTCATACCGCTGTCTCCTTTCCAGCGCAGAAGGAGATTGAGTGAACGTAGCTGACCAAACGTCTCAGCTCTGGTCAGGTCAAACACCGAATATGTCCTGCGATCTCCCAGCACCACAGCTTGCCTGAGCAAAGGAGTCGCAGGACTCAACTCAAACAGCTCCCCCTGTTGGACAAACAGCACAACACTCAAACTGACTGAAAACAGCTGTCGGCTACAAAGGAAAATGATCAAATGCTATTTAAAACAGTTCTACTTCCCATTTAGAGAAACATTAAAGCATCAAAAAGCAGAAAGGAAGTATTTTGTTGTTTAAGTTTCACCTCAGGGTTGTCTGTGATGTCCACATAGACTTTACTAGAGGTAGCGAGAGGACAAGCTTCTGTCAAAGTTCGAGAAAACATCTTGAACAAAGACCATTCTGTGAAAAGATGAAGATAGTAATTAATACACAGATGGACTGAGCATAGCATTGCTTCTGTCGATAGAAACTCCACACTGAATTGCAATTTTAAGGCGCACAGCTTTTGCTAAGTCAAGGCCATTTTAATGCTTTAATGATTTCAATTTAATGATCATATTTGTTTTTTAATTGTCTTAAAAAATATTTAGGTTTCTCATAGTGAGCAATGTTTGGAAAGCATCACAGTTTTTTCCACACTTGAGATAAATCAATCTACAAATGGCATGAATCTTCTAACATCAAACGCTCATTTATTCCTCACCCTTTTTGCCTTGGCCTGAGGTGTAGAGATCAAACACAACATTGAGAGTTTGTCTCAGCTCCCACGCTTTACTTGTGCATTGTTCATCCTAAAAGAGAAAATCTGGAGGGTCATCAGGAAGCAAGGCATTTTCCAGACAACGTACAAGCTGAGCCAGAATATAAATTCAGATTTTTTTGTTAAAGAAAGGTTTGAAAAGTTGCTTACCTGACAGACAGGTCTGATGTGAACAGCCTGGGAATGGAAACTGCTGTGAAACAGCTTCTCTGACTTCAGGAGAACTGCCAGACCTGCCTGGAGAAAAGAAAAAGCAAATGCATGACTTCTTTAGAATTACCGCTTATTAAAATCACAAGCAATGATCTTGAACCTTTGATCCACAAGGGAGAAGCTTCTTCCAGGGTGTGAGATTCTCAGTGCAGACGATTTCACGTGGTAATGTTGCATAACGTAAAAAACGGTGATCTGTAGCTGTGTGGAGAGAAAGAAGTCTGTCATTTCAAGGTCAAAAATACAAGAATGAAACATGCATAGTTGAATCGTTTATTATAAGATCATTAACATGCATTTTTTCATTTGAATCAGTGCAGGTTGGCAAGAATGAATGAGATTCAGTCGCATCACTAGAGATCACTGTCAGTTTGAACACTGCTTTATAATTCACAGAAAAGGCCGTACCATTTCCCAGACCCAGTGGTTTAAAAGAAGCACTGGGCTGTACGGTGTTGGTCAGGTCAATGAAGTTCAGAGATGCACAGAAGATTCCAGAGAGGACGTTGGTAAGTTCCTTCCAGTTTCCATCCACGCTGAGAATTGAACAAAAGTCAGGGGACTGTTAGTTCAATATGGAGTTACATTTAAAACAAATGCACTTATAAATCAGGGTTTCTTCGATTTCCACAGTTCATTTAAGCACACATAGATACTCACTCGCTGACTGTGTCATGGAACCACACCCACAGCTCTGCTCCAGGTGGAGTGGGGATGAAGGGCTGCCCCCACTGCATGGTCCTCCAGAAGCCCTGTGTGAAGGAGATGTGCAGCTCTCGCACTGAAAACTTGGAGAGCACTTGACCGAGGGATTTGGGGAACAGCCGGTAATGAGAAGCTGTAGACAAATAGTGAAAACAAATGTTAGGACTTGAGGTGATACTTGGTCAAAATTGCTGGGCAAGGATCAGCTCTTCAAGCTAACTTTCACTTCTTTGACTTCCAACATAGCATAATCATCAGAATAGAGTACATTTACATTTATGCATTTAGCAGATGCTTTTATCCAAAGCAACTAATAGTGCATTCAGGCTATACATTTTTCTTTTATCAGTATGTGTGGAGTATAGACTGAAATCTATTCATTTTATTCATATTTTAAAAAGTTATTAATTTGATTCATTTTTAGACACTAAACCATAATCGAAATACTACAACATATTTAAATTTAACTATTAGATTCAAGATTTTTATTTTGTCACGTACACAATTATACAGAATCTAACCAGCAGTGAAATGTAAGTCAGGTTCGCTCCATGGACAGTGCAATTATATGTAACACAAACACAAGAGAATATACATAAATATTGGTATGGAGAGAAAAAAAATGAAGTAAAAAATAAAAATTTGCAGGACAGTATACTGTGGACTTAATAAATAATAATATAAGCAGGAATATGCAATAAGAATGGGCAAACAGGTTGTACAGGGTATATACATAGCAGCTATATGGATGGTGGAGAATAATGAATATATTACTGAGTATTAAATGGAGTCATGTTGATGTTATGATACAGAGTTTGAGTTTAGGAGCCTGATGGCCTGAGGGATGAAGCTCCACCTTAGTCTCTCAGTTTTTGCCATCATGCTCCAGAAGTGCTTGCCAGATGGCAGCAAAATGAAGATAGGCCTAAAATATTAGGCCTATTCATTTTATTCATGTTTTGAATACCATATTATATTTAAGTTTATTCATTTTATTCACATTCCAAACACTAAACCATAATCAATTTTTTTAACTAAAGTCTATTCATTTTATTTAGAATTTAAATACTACACCATATTTAATATTATCCACCAAGTCCATTCATTTTATTCATAAACACTACACCATAATTATTAATTAAATATATTCATTGTATTCATATTTTAAATACTACACCATATTTAGTTTTATTCATTAGGTCTATTCATTTTATTCATGTTTTAAATCGTATACTATATTTAATTTAATAATTTACGCCTACTCGTTTTATCCCTATAAGACACTACATTATACTTGATTTGATTAGTTTTGACTACAAGGAATTACACTTGAGTAAAATTAATTAGACTGTCAATAACATTGAGTATGGTGTAGTTTTTAAAATACGAAAATAGAATTATAGACCCAGCAATAAAGTATGAATAAACGAACAGAGTTTGTGCATACAATTAATTTTATTAACCAAGTCTATTAATTGTATTCATAAACACCCCACTATACTCATTTTATTAGTTTTAAGGCACTACATTTGGCTGAATTTACAGTATGCTTTTTATAATCAGTAACCTTTTGATTCTGAGGGCTTATGTTTAAATGTTTGAGGCTAGTTTTTAATTTGTCTACACATGATTTCTATTCATTTATTTATTTGTAATCGATAAATTGGACTAGACAGTGAAAGAAATGCAGCTAATAATAGAAATGTGAACTTCTTTATACCGATTAAAAGGCATCACATGATGCACATTATGAAGTGTGTAGGGTTGTGGGTGCTGCATTACATTTTAACATTGAAACGTATATACCTCAATCTGTGATATTTCATAATTCAGACGACTTAACAATTGTTGGGGGAACACAGAAATGAGTAAAGGTGTCCTTTTGACTGCTATTGTACAGAGACACATTCTGTGTGCAATGGGACAGACCTACAGCGATGATAACTCACCCTTCTGTCGCTCTTGCAGGAAGTCAATGTCCCACAGTGTGCGGAACTGGAAGCTGGCATAAATGTCTCCGGAGTGCAGGGGCCGGATGACCAGCTCCTCCTGAAACTGATCTCTCGCTGCTGCTGCTCCTGCTGTAAAAGACTCGCTGTCTTTGGTGCCATCGCTTCTGTCCGCCTCAACATCAGTCGACTTCCATTGCCTTTCATTCAGATCCTCTGCGGCGATCCTGCCGTCGCTATTCACCTCTCGAGGCGTGTCTGAAACGCTCTGTTTTTCTCCTGTATTATCATTTGCTTTTTCAAGCGTGTCACAACTACTGAGGCGTGCTAAAATAGAGAGAATCAAAATGAATCCTAGAGACAAACCACACCTGTGCGCTGCCATTTTTGCCTCAGCTTCACTCACTTCCTGGATGTCGTTGACAGCATTGACCAATCAGAGAAGGGTATTTAGAAATATGACCAATGGGAGACGAGAATCTAAAAATTGATCAGAGTAGCAGAATAAACAATAAATAGTGAATAAAATACAATTACGAACATTTTATGTTAGATAACAAATACTAGATTAACTTTATTCAGAATAAGTTTATATAAGCTAATTAATTCAAATCAGACTGTTGAATGTATTATTACAAGGGTTCTGATGATATAAATAATAATTTAGTTAATACGTACGTTATTAGGATTTATTCTTACAAGAACGCTGCTAAAACTACATTAACTAGTTTTATTAAGGATTTCAGATTTTTTTTTCAGAAAATCATTCAAAATCCACCCAACTTTAATTAGTTCGACCACTGAAAGTGGCAGACGACAAAACGTTATATATATATATATATATATATATATATATATATATATATAGCCACCTATATCTGGTGTAAACGGGGCTTGCGACAGGTGAGTTTCTGAGTGAGTCTCTTGAATCATTCAGTCAGTCAGTCCACCAGTTTAACAACACAGAGTCGACGACTGAAATAATTATTTTGTATTTATTTATGGTCACCAGTTCTAATTCTTCTGAACTCTTTCTCTTAAACGAACACGTTTTGAAAGTAATTATTAATTACTATGAATTACTGAAAGTTAATTCAGTTCGTTCCCTAATGAGATGCCCAATTTCATTAAATACCTTTACCCAGCTGACAATGTTTGGTTCCCAGAAGTTTCTCCTTAGGTTATACAAATAAACCTAAAAATAACATACAGGGAACGTTCCTAGAACGTTCTTATTTGGTTCCCAAAAAATAACCAAATGGGACCCATACGGGAACGTTAGGGGAACGTTCTGTGTTTGTTGAGATTCGAAACATGAAATGTCACAGACTCAGAGAGAGACTTCAGCGCGCGATGATGCTTCACTCTTTAAAAGAAATGCTTCACTCATTCCGTGAAAAAACACCGATTCGTTCCAAAAGAAACACCACTACAAGGTAGGCCAGAATGTAAAAGCGCCAGAATGAATGAAGTCACTATAACGATATGTCCCAGGACTCACTCGAATATTTTCTCTAGCGCGTTTAAAAGGCTGAAAATCGTTTACGCGCTTCAAAAAAGAGTGATTAATCGAACGAAGCTGTAATGATTCGTTAACTCAAAAGATTCATTCCTTTCAAAGACACCGGTTCGTTCCAAACGAAACACCGCTACTGTAAAAAGCCCAAATGAATGTAACGTTAAGAAGGCACTGTAAAGCGTCATTCGCTACATCCCGTGATTCAGAGCGGATGCGCGCTTGTGAGTGGGTCATTGTGAAGTGGAGAAAGGTGCATCTGCGCGCGCGCGTACACACAAATACCCCAGCGCTCATGACAGACACACTCGGTCTCGCTCCCTCATGCGCACACACACACACACAGTCACTGTAAAGGGTTTTAATTTAGCATGCCTGCTGCTGGATGCTCTTAGACCGAGACGCATCCGCCTCGCCGTCGGGTTTGGCTGCTTCTGAAAGGGATTTCAATATTGTATTCATAGCTCCTCATGGCTTCATCGGACGGAATAGAAAAATGTCTTCTGCACAGAGGCAGATCTCAAAGTGACCCGAACATCCTCAGCGAGTCTGGCATTGAGCTCGCGCACAGCGCAGGTAAGATGATGCATTTATTGTCTGGAGATGCCATTAGAATAAGCGCGTTTCATTCCACGCGCTATGGAGGTGAAAGTGGCTCCATAATCTGCGTTAATAGCCTCAGTTTCATTTCAGTGTTGTGCGCTGCACGATTGAGATCAATCAATTGAATCCGCATTTGATGCTCTGTCTGTATCCCGATGAAATGCATCTGGCTGTATAGTAATATTTCCCTTTGGATCTGTGTTATGGTAGCTATAACAGAAAACAGCATAGCAGACAGACTAGAGATTATGTGCCAACTGTGGCTTGTGCTACCGTTCAAAATGAGCAGACAAAAAGATTTAGATCCTATTTTTCACTGAGGGAGGATCCTCGTTGTCTTTTGTCTCGTGTGCAAAACCTTCCTTGTGCATCTCTGTGATCGTTTAATACAGGTTTGCTCTTGAGGACCTGATGAAATGAGATGCTTTTTTGCTGCTTTGGCAACATTGGCTGGTGTGTCTGATAGCATGGTTCCGCACTGAGACTGCGCATTCACTGCTCCCTATTCAACAGACCGGGTCAATGGTGTCTCCTGGAGAAACTGATGTAGTGAGGTTTCTATGCTGCTGCTGTACAGACTTGATGGTGGACAAAAAGCACATCTCTCATGGAGTCTGTGATTTGGAGTGCTTGGTGTGGTCTGAAATTGCTGGTTTGTATTCATTGTCATAATAGAAGGGGCGAATCTCATCAAACCTAGCCTGTCAAGAATGTCCGGGTCATGTTACACCCCAAATTCAGAGGAAAGAAATACAAGACTGTGTTATAATAAGAAACCAGAAATATATAGAAAACTAAGCCCAATTTTAGGATTACTACTTTTTTGCATTGTGACTTTATTTCCAAAACAGTTCTCAGTATAATCATTTTTTGTTACTATGTAGGCCTATGTATCGGCAATTGTTGTGTTGCTTGAATCATGCTGAAGGTTTGATATATTACTTAATATATTGATCTATATATTATTTAAATTTTAATTTAAAGTTTTAGTATCTAATTAATACCGATAAATACAGATAAATACCAAAAAACATGTATAGCCAGAATATATATATATATATATATAAGTCGCTTTGTATAAAAGCGTCTGCTGAATGCATAAATGTAAATGTAATTATGCTTACTGTAAATCATCATAAAGAAAATATAAAAAAGTCCTATGTGCTTAATGTGAAGTTTTGGGTGAAATGTGTCTAATTGTCCATGTGACACATTATTAATAACTAGTTTATTACTGTATGTGTATATATAGAGCCTTCATATACTAAAAATTTAAATAAAATCATATAAAAATGATTAATATTATAATTACTTTATTATTACTGTATGTGTGTGTATATACAGTATATAATCATGTTGTACATATATGCAGATCTACTGTATATATACTGTATAACTGTATACTGTATGCCCGGTTTCACAGACAGGGCTTAGATCAGGGTTCCTCAAATCTTTCCCTGGAGGTCCAATGTGCTGCAGAGTTTAGCTCCAACCCTGATCAAACTCACCTACCTGTGATTTTCTAATGATCCTGAAGACTCTGATTAGCAGGCTCAGTTGTGTTTGATTAGGGTTAGACCTAAACTCTGCAGGAGTGGGCCAGATTTGAGGATGCCTAATCCTGGCTTAGACTAAGCCAGGATTAGTTCATTGTTCAATTAGGAAATGTAAGTAATTTTTATTAACATGCCTTATAAAAAACAACATTACTGGGTGCATCTTGAGACAAAACAAAGGCACTGATATATTTTAAGATCAGTCAGTGCAAGTTTCTTTCAGTTTAAACAGCTCAGACTTACATTTTAGTCTGGTACTAGGCTCAACCCTTGTCTGTGAATCCGGGGGAAGATATTCCATCTCTCTATATATACATATATTACACACACACACACACACACACACACACACACACACACACACACACACACACACACACACACACACACACACACACACACACACACACACACACACACAATATATATAATATTTACATACACCACATTGCAACACATTTGGAAATTGTGACTGTCAATTTTTGTAATTGTCTTGATATATTGTGTCAAGACAATAATAATATATTATGACAGTGACAGTGACAAGTCAAATGTCCAAATGTGTTGCAACTCGCAATATTTTGGGGTAGATTATGTGCTTAATTGTCATTAAACTAATGTAAATACTTATTTTAATAGTCCTAAAACTGTATTTTACTGTGAAATATGACTTGCACATGCTTTAATGAGATTTACTTTCAGTCACCAGGAGCACTTTGTCCGTGTATACGTGGAGTGAAAATAATGCACAATGTCTTGGGAAAGAATAAGAGTTGATCTTTATCAATCTGAACATAAAATCTATTGCGATGACTTCTTTGAATCCCCCGCAGGTTTATTCTGTTGGGACTACTATTTCATCATGGCTGTGCTAGCAATCAAGGAGGCCAAGAGTCATGTTAACCTTTTCTCTTTTAGTGATGAAAGAAATCAGATGTAACATGACATCTGCAGGTACTTTCATTCCACTCTGGCAGTGTGGGAGCAGCACAGTTTTACAGGAGACTGTTCACTGTTGAGTGCAGGTATTTTTAGGCCTTTAAATACAGAGGACATACATTTCTAGATTAATCTTTGGCAGATGCTCAACAGAAAAAGAGCTGATTTGAGTGGCACTTTAATGTTTTTCTTAAAAATAATACATTCAAATAATTACTTTTGCATTAAAATGCACAGGAAAACCGATAGAGCTAAGATATGTGAGCTGAGAGAGAGATTGAGATTGAGTAATGGAGTGAGTCTGGTGTGCTTTACTAGTGCTTTCTGTTACCCATCGACTGGTAGATGCTGTGGGTGATGCATCATTCTCTTCTCGAGCTCAACGTTCATTAATTAAATGTCTGAACGACATGAGGCCGTTCTCTGTAATGCACATCACACCAGGAGCAGGCTGCTGCATCACGATTTAACAATGAGGAAGTTCACACCACTCACAGATGCCTGTTAACACTTCAGATTGTCATGCTGCTGTTTTAGCGCTTCCTTCTTCATCAGAATATCTGTCATTGCGTCAGCATCCTACTCTGAACTTTCATGGAAATATCCAATTTAACCCTCTGATGCATCAATTATTACATCACAAAGGAGAAAATGTGGTGGTCCTGTTTTATTATAATATATATTTTTAATTTGTAATATTTTTACTAATATGTTATTGTATTCCATTCAAAAGTTTGGGGTCAGTAAGATTTTTTTAAATGTTTTCAATTGGTTTTTGAAATCTCTTATGCTCACAAAGGCCAAGTTTATTTGATCAAAAATATAGCACAAACAAATATTGTGACATATTATTATAATTAAAGACATCTGTTTTCTATATTAATATATTTTAAAATCTGACAAAGCTGAATTTTCAGCATCATTACTCCAGTCTTCAGTGTCACATGATCCTTCAGAAATCATTCTAATATACTGATATGCTCAAGAAACATTTATTATTATCAATAATGAAAATCTTTGTTTAATATTTTTGTGGAAACTGTGATAATTTGTTTTACTTTGATGAGTAGATTGTTCAGAACATTTTAAATGTATTTTAAATTATTAAAGATATTTGAAATGTGTGACGACACATCAGACGGAGGGATCCATTTGCAGCTTTATTAGAATGGTCAAACAGGAACGGGTCAATCACCAGCAATAGGAACAGAGAGGGCAAAGCAGAGACGTGGTCAGAGAAACAGGCAGGGTGGTCAGGCGGCAGATATCAGAGTCCGTGAAGAAACAGTCCGAGTCGGGTAACCAGCAGAGTATCAGAGGATCGAGGAGGCAGGGTAAGAACCAGGAAACACACTATGGAAAGGGAAAACGCCAGAGGTGATAGCCGGGGCAAATCAAGACTTCGCAATGGGTGAGTGTATGTGTGCTGCTTATATGTGCAATTGTAAATGAGGTGCAGGTGTGACAGAACAATCAGCCCCAGGTACGGGGAGAGATGGGAAAGTCAATACTCAGGGGATGGCTCCCTCTGGCGGCGGAGAGAGGCCGGTACGGGAGCCTCGGTCGTGACAGAGCCCTCCCCCTGCGAGCGGCTCCTGACGCGAGGAAGCGGACGACGCCGGGGTCTTCCACGCGGTCGGGGGGGCGGTCTCTCCGGGTGTGATCGGTGGAACTCCTCTGTGAGAGTGGGATCCAAGATATCGCCTGAGTTCACCCAGGAACGCCTCCGGGCCGAACCCTCCCAGTCGACCAGATACTGCAGCATACCGCCCGGCGCCTGGAATTCAGCAGTTCATGCACACGATATGCCTCCTCGTGCCGACCAGGATGGGCGGGGAGTTCAGGATCGGCTCCTCCTCCGACGCCTCTCGGACCACCAGAGGGTTTCAGCAGGGATACATGGAACGGGAGAGATGCGGTAGTTAGAAGGCAGTTCTAGTCGAAATGATACAGGGGTGATTTGTCGGGAAATTTTGAAGGGTCCAACATACCTGGGACTGAGTTTCTTGCATGGTAGCCGAAGGCGGAGATCCCGGGTCGAGAGCCAAACCCACTGCCCCGGCTGGTAGACGGGACCGGGTCGTCGGTGCCGATTGGCCTGGAGTTCCTGGCGCCTGACTGCCCGTAGCAGATGGGTGTGAGCTCGGTCCCAGACCTCCTCGCTGTGTTGTAACCATTCTGTAATTGAAGGCAACTCAGTCGGCTCTCCGGACCAGGGAAACATCGGTGGTTGAAATCCGAGGACGCACTTGAAAGGGGTCATACCAGTGGCGGGTTTGGTCAGAGAGTTCTGGGCATACTCAGCCCACATCAGGTATCGACTCCACTCTGTCTGCTGTTGTTGACAGTAGGAGCGAAGCGGATGACCTCCTGGTTGAGACGTTCGTCTGACCGCTGGATTGTGGATGGTAGCCGGAAGTGAGACTGACATTGACGTTGAGACTTTTGAAGAAGGCTGACCATACCCTTGACGTGAACTGGGGCCACGGTCGGAGACGATGTCATCGGAGAGACCGTAGTAGCGAAACACCTGGTTGCATAGTAATTCAGCTGTCTCGAGGGGTCAAGGCAGTTTAGGCAGAGGTATGAGGCGGCAGGCTTTGGAAAAGCGATCGACAATGGTGAGGATAGTGTTACCTTGGGAGTTGGGTAGGTCTGTGATGAAATTGATGGCGATATGTGACCAAGGGCGCCGGGTGTGAGTAAGGGTTGCAGTAGGCTGGAAGTTGTTTGAGTGACTTGGTGGTGTTGCACGTGTTGCAGTTGCGGATGAAGTGAGTCGTGGTTCGTCAAAAGTGTTGGCCACCAAAAGCGATTTCGCAAGAGATGTTCCGTGGCAGTAACTCCGGGTGGCCTGAACTGGGACTGGCGTGGACCTGAAGAAGCAGTGACTCACGGAAGGGTTCTGGGACAAAGACCAGATTGGCAGGGCACTCTGGTGGAGGTTGAGTCTGACGGCTGGCGTGGGCAATTTCGGTCATTATGTCCCATTGAATAGGAGCTAGCAGGATCCTCTCGGGAAGAATGTTCTCGCAGGCCCTGGGGTGTTCTACCTCCTCCGCTTGACGAGAGAGAGCGTCGGCCTTGGTGTTCCTTGTGCCAGGTCGGTACGTCACCGTGAATTGGAAACGAGTGAAGAATAACGCCCATCTGGCTTGTCTGGGATTCAAGCGTTTATTGAGCGTAGATATTCGAGATTTTTATGATCAGTAAGAACGGTGAAGGGATGTGTGGTCCCTTCCAACCAGTGCCGCCACTGCTCCAACGCAAGCTTCATGGTAAGGAGCTCCCGATTTCCTACGTCGTAGTTTCGTTCAGCAGCTGAGAGTTTGCGGAGAAGAAGGCAAGGGTATAGTTTGGCGGGCTCCTTCTGGCGTTGGGACAATACGGCTCCTACCCCAGTATTGACGCCACGACCTCGACGATGAATTGACGCCTGGGTCAGGATGTCGGAGGATGGGTGCGGAGGTAAAGCGGGTCTTTAGTTCCTGAATGATCGGAGCGCCGGGGACCACCTCAAGCGACCGGCTGCGCTTTGGTCATGGCAGTGAGCGGGAGGCGACGGAGCTGAAGTTGCGGATAAAGCGGCGGTAGAAATTGGCAAACCCTAGGAAGCGCTGCAACTCCTTCACTGTTTGGGGCTGCGCCAGTCAAGCACAGCCTGGACCTTCTTCTCATCCATGGACACCCGTCCTGACTGATGATGTAACCGAGAAAGGAGGTGTTGGTCGTGGAACTCACACTTCTCAGCTTTGACGAGAGTTGGTGTTGTAATAGCCGCTTGAGGACTGATCGGACGTGGCGATGTGCTCCTCGTGAGTGTCGGAGTAAATCAGGATGTCGCCGATGTATACGATCACCCATCGGTCCAGCATGTCGCGGAAGATGTCATTCATGAATGCATGGAAGACTGAGGGACTGTTAGCAAGCCCGAAGGGCATAACCAGATACTCGTAGTGCCCACTAGTGGTGGAGAAGGCTGTTTTCCACTCGTCCCCCTCTCGGATGCGAACCAAGTTGTAGGTGTTGCGCAGGTCGAGCTTGGTGTAGTACCTCGCTTGCCGCAGTTGTTCGAGGGCTGCGGGGACGAGTGGTAACGGGTAGCGGAACTTCACGGTATTCTCATTCAAACCTCGATAGTCAATGCATGGTCTCAGACCTCCATCCCTCTTCTTCACGAAGAAAAAGCCAGCTGATGCAGGAGAGGTGGATGGTCTGATGAATCCCTTGGCTAGTTCCTCATTTATGTAGGTCTTCATGGACTCTGATTCTGGTTGGGACAGCGGGAAGATCCTCCCCTTGGGAGGAGTGGTGCCAGGCAGAAGATCGATTGCGCAATCAACTGAGCGGTGAATGGGAAGTTGTGAGGCTCTTCTTTACTGAAAACCTCTGCGAGGTCTGCGTGCTGGGGTAAGCTGATGGCGCCACTGGTGGAAGTCGGGTCGTATGGGGTTTCAATGATCCTGGACAGACAACGTTCTTGACATGTTGCTCCCCATTCAGTGATCTGCCTCTCTCCAGGATATCTGCGGTCGTGAGTCCGGCCAGGGAGTCCAAGGATGAGCGGATGGGTAGGTGATCGGATGACATAAAACTGGATTCTCTCTGAATGCAGGGTTCCAATGTGTAGGGTGACTGGCTTGCTGAGACGGAGAATCCTTCCCTTGCCCAGGGACGGCCGCCTAGCGCCCCACTGCCAAAGAGGAATTACAGGGGGTTAGTTCCAAGTGAAGCTGACCGACAAACTCACTGTCTATGAAATTTCCCGCGGCTCCTGAGTCAAGCAGCGCCATCGTCTGGATAGTCTGGTTATGAGCAGTGATTTTGACAGGCAGAGTAATGCTGGAAACTGAACTGAATGCGCGGGTATTGTCACTCACCGGGGCGCTGATCTGATGATGGCCGAACGGGACAGGTGTTTCTCATATGGCCAGCCTGGCCGCAGTATAGGCAGAGCTGATTCTGCATGCGGCGCTCCCTCTCCTGGGGAGTGAACCCTAATTGCATCGGTTCCGTGGCATACTGAGATCTGGGTGGTGAGCGTGGGCATGGGCTCGATCGTGCCGTGCATCGAGAACGGATCAGATTGTCTAGGTGGATCGTGAGCTCGATGAATTGGCCCAGAGTGCTCCTCTCGTCCCGACAGGCTAACTCGGACTGTAGTTCAGCGCTAACCCCTTCCTGAACAATAGCTTCAGAGTATCCTCGACCCACGTGGTTTGTGCCGCCAGGGTGCGGAAAGTCAGAGCATATTCGCCGCGTCCTCCTGCCTTGTGAGAGTGCGAGAAGTTGCTCACCTGCGCCCTTCCTCGGCGGGATGATCAAACACCTCCTGAAGTGGTGGATAAACGAGTCGAAGGTTGGGAAGGCGGAGCCATCGGTCCTCCAGATCACGGTGGCCCAGTCCAAAGCTTTGCCGGTGAGTAGTGAGCACACGAAGGCAATGCGGCCAGATTCGGCGGGGTAAAGTGCTGGTTGCTGGTTGACGAAGAGCGAGCACTGTAAAAGGAAGCCCTTGCATCTTGTGGGATCGCCGTCAAACTTCTCAGGGAAGGCGAGTCGTGGGCTGATCGGGGGAGCTTGCATGGCTGGAGCAGGCGGCGAACTAGCCGCGGCTTGCGGTTGAGTTACGTGCACTCCTTGTAACGCGGTAACCAGCTGCTCGGGTGAGCGCTGTCAGACGCTGCAGCTGCTGTTGATGCACCGCGAAGCTGCGAAGCTTGGGCGGTGAGTTCGGTCGATAACTGCCTCAACGCTGCTGGATCGCTGTTTGGAAGTCTTCTGTGACGACACATCAGACGGAGGATCCATTTGCAGCTTTATTAGAATGATCAAACAGGAACGGGTCAATCACCAGCAATAGGAACAGAGAGGGCAAAGCAGAGGACGTGGTCAGAGAAACAGGCAGGGTGGTCAGGGCAGGCGGCAGATATCAGAGTCCGTGAAGAAACAGTCCGAGTCGGGGTAACCAGCAGAGTATCAGAGGATCGAGGAACGAGGCAGGGTAAGAACCAGGAAACACACTATGGAAAGGGAAAACGCTCAGAGGTGATAGCGGGCAAATCAAGACTTCGCAATGGGTGAGTGTATGTGTGCTTATATGTGCAATTGTAAATGAGGTGCAGGTGTGACAGAACAATCAGCCCCAGGTACGGGAGAGATGGGAAAGTCAATACTCAGGGGATGGCTCCCTCTGGCGGCGGAGAGAGGCCGGTACGGGAGCCTCGGTCGTGACAAAATGTCCTTCCTTATACTGTCACTTTTATCAATTTAATGCATCGTATATATTATATTATATATATATTATATTATACTGATCTTTTTTAGGTTTTTCCATCATCACTCCAGTCATCAACCAAAACAACCTTTTTAATTTAATGTTGACATGTATATTGACATATATAGAGAGAAGTCCTATACAATTATGGATACATTCATCACTCATGGTTTGAATGCAGCAGCATGATTAGTTAAAGTCTGACTTTAGTGGATGTCATGCATTAAAGGGTTAATTTGTCTAAACTACTAGCATAACCAGCTCTATCTCACGGCAATTTGTACATATTTTACAAGGTGGCTAATTCAAACAAATTCGTACGACTTCACTCATAAAAAATAATATGATTTTTTAAATCATACGTATTTTACGAGTTGCCAATTCGTATGAATTTGTACGAATGACCTACACCTAACCCCGCCCCTAAACCTACCCGTCACTGGGGTGTAGACAGAACGTGCAAAATCATACGAGTGAGGTTTTATGAAATCATATGAATTAGCCACCTCGTAAAATACTTATGAATTGATCGTGAGATATAGCGTTGGCATAATATATAATTCTCTTGTTCAGAGCTCTCAGAGAAGACAGGGAGACATCCTGATTGAGATCTGATTCGTAGATTTGAGGCATCGTCCCTTAAGATTATCAACAAGTTCATTAAAAGAGTCTTAAATTGAGATTATACGATGCACCACATGCCCTACTCACTTCACACCTCTGTACACATTAAAAGTGTCTTCACAGTTTGGTGAACCACGTGCCCCAGGAAAATGAGATGAAAGTTAAGCCTTTTTGTGATTTGTAAAAAGATAAAGTGAACATTTTGGGGTATTCTAGAACATTTTATTAAAAATAGACTAATAACTGATTTGAAGACTTTAACTATATATCCATCTCTAGATCTTTTTCAGTTTTTGTTTATGTCCTGTGCATAAGGCAATATGTACTGAATGTTTTATTAGGAAAATAAGAGACATTATCCTTAATAAATCTGTATTCACCAGGGTGTGTGTGGCGTCTGACGAAAAGGTCTAGCCCAGAAAGTCCTTGATATTTCTTTTCATGCATCTTTCCCTTCTTTGGTTCTTTGGATTTGCATAAAACAGCATTGTTTTAGACTGACTGTGATTGTGTTCTTAAGAAGATGGTGGAATTCTCCTGTGTTTGGTTTTGAAGTGGCTTGAAAGGCAGTATCAGTGTTTCACTAAAGCTACTTTCATTTGTGCTGCTGTCTTTGTTGATATGAACAGTTGTCTTTTAAGAGAAAGAGCCCTCGGTATGAAGTTCTGGTGAATATTAGATGAAACGTAGAAGGTACAAGACAAACATAAGCTCAGAGTTTAGCCTAGTGGACAGATCTTGATCATGACTGCTTGTATGTATTTTACTTATCTGGTATCCACGCAAGACATTGATATTAGTTGTGTGATATTATATCTTGACAGTGCATTATTTCTTGATAGGCAGCATCATGCTGTAGATCAGCACAATACATCTAATGTGATTATGAATTTTGATAGGACAACATTTGTTATCCTTCCCTTAAGTACATCTTTCCAAATTTGCTAACAAACTATTCCACCAGGATTTTACAGGACGTTTTTCAATTTAAAAATAATAATAATAATTTGTGTTCTAACATAAATGAGTTCACTGACTGCAACTTGCAACAATATTTGTGGTATTTTTTGTGTTGTTTTGCAGTGAAAACCCAGCAATAATCTAGATGTTCTTGTGCAGTTTGTGTTTGTGATGCTAAGAGTACAGTTAACTGTAAATACTGAAAGTACAGTATTGTGTTAGACAGCATCTTGCTTTTAAATATCGTATTATATCTTATTTAACAATTGTATCATGGTCTCTTATTATAATTGTATGTGATGCAAAATGCAAAAACATCATTTTGTTTTGCAGTTCATAATATTATTTAATATTTGATTGCATTCATTCAATATATTAAGGTGCATATTTAGTAAAATAATGTTGAAAAATATTGATAATGTCAGATATTAAGAAAAAAATTAATTAATATATAAATAATACACACACACACACACACGCACGCACGCACACACACACAGTGAGATCACAATATTAAATATTTAAAATATAAAACATGAATTTGTGTGGCTTGAATGGACCTCTTATCTGAACTTTTCTCTCCTTTTAAACACTTGCTGAGGGAATCAAAGTCCCATTGCTTTGAATGCAAGTTTGGTCTCCGAATTATGCTTTTCGATTAGCTTATTTGGTGGTTTTTAATGTGGAAAAATTTTTGAGAAAACACAAAAATGCAAAAATGTTGATTGCAAAATCACAAAATCCTGGATGCACTGTACAAAGAATGAGAAATAACTAGATGTTTCCATTTTCTGAAAACATAAGTCGTGTTTGTGCTTGTGCGGAAGTTGGTTGTTGCCAGGGTGTTGCTAGGGTGTTCTGGATTGTGGCTAGCTGGAAACCAAAAAGCCAACCGCTTTATGATATTCTGGTCTCTTGTTTTGGGTGCCACCTTCAGTGCAAGCATGTGAAAAACAATATCACACCTTTCCACAACAAACCACATAATGAGGCGGCAGTTGCTGAAATGTGTGAGACTGTTATGTGCTGAAGATCAGGACTTGTGTAGGGTGTGTTCAAAGCCCTAACCCTAAGTATGGACAACAGTGGTTCTAACCATTGCAAAGATGCTAATAAGTAATAAAAACATTGTTGCTATATTATCTAATGCATACGTCAGTGGCTTCTGCCTTTAAAAATCCTTAGGTGTCGTTCCAGCTTGGGATTGTCTTTCCTTAATGCAGACTAGGGTATATGCACTGCATAGTGTACAAGAGGAGACAAGACCTGACCTTGTCAAGCACAGTTCAGCGGCTCTCAGCTCTCCTCAGGCATGAAAACTGAACACAACAACAAGCTCAGCGACCTCCCCAGAGATACAACACAGAGCAGAAAAGACGTATGACAGGCTGTCTTTTCAGTTGTGTATATACCTGAAGAAAAAGTGTAGTATTTTTGAGATTAAATGTGTGACAGTGAAAGAGAAAGGGAGGATTCAGAACTGAGTTTGTAGAAAACAGTGACGTTTCAGTCATACAGTTTGATTACTGGAGCTCTTAAATTAGAAATGATCCTCACTGATTGACTCTCACGAGTATTAACATGTTCCAGGATGATGAAAACAGACAGAGACCCCAGAGCATAACAACAGCAGTATTAGGAAATTATTGTATAGTTAATCTACAATACAATTACTAAGTAAATATCATTTAATAGCTCGGGAGTCTTAACATTTATATTCCATTTAAGTATCTATTTTGTCTCAATTGTTTCTAATAAAACATAGTAAGAAAAGTATGAAATACATGTAAAATATCTCTTTCAAAGCACAGGAGACAGTTATATACCATGTAAGTATCAAGTTTGTGTTAAATTTGTCCCCCCCCCAAAAAAAGAACAAAAAGAAAAATGCTAACTATAAAATTACTACTACAAGATTATATATTTATAAAAGATAGCCCAGGAAACTGAACAGCTATATACCATTTAAGTATCAATTTTGTCTCAAATGTTCTTCTCAAACAGTGAAAAATAAAAGGGGGGAAATACACATAAGACAATTATTGACGTATGATTATGAATTACGTATGATTATTATTAAGATTATTATTAAGATTATTAAGATATTATTAAGATATTAAGATTATTAAGATGGCATAGCTCAGACTAATTAGTCTCAGAAGAATTTCATGATGAGTTCAACAGTGTTTAAAAGTTTGGGATCATATTTTTCTTTAAGAAACAAATTATTTTATTGAGAAAGGATGCATTAAATTGATAAAAAGTGACAGTAAATACATCAATAATGTTATAAAATATTTCTATTTCAGATAAATGTTGTTCTTTAAAACGTTTTATTTGTTAAAGAATCCAGAAATAATCAGTTTCATAGCTTGTACAAAAATATGAAACAGCATGACCGTTTGATAACAACATTGATAATATTCAGAAATGTTTCTTGAGAGCAAATCAGCATATTAGAATGATTTCTGAAGCATCATGTGACACTGAAGACTGGAGTAATGATGCTGATTCAGCTTTGCATCACAGGAATAAATTACATTTTACATTCAGATAGAAAACAATAATTTTAATGTGTAATAATTTATCACAATATTGCTCTTTTTACTGTATTTTACTTTTTTTCTTACTCTATCCATCAAAAACATTAAAGAATCTCACCAACTCTAAAATGTTGAATGAGAAGAGATTCCTCTTTCCTATGGAAGGCCATTAGAGTGAATAACATGGGTCCAGATTGAAGTATACGCGGATGCAAGATGCAAGTAAAAGCTCTCTTTATTAGAAAGAAGAACTCAAGTCCCAAGACAAAAGACAAGGCGTTATATAGGCTGGTTGATGGAATACAGCTGGTGCTGATGAGAGAATCAGGTAATCAGCGGTAACGCCCACATGAAACAATCAGTACACACACACATACACACAAGACGAGAGAAAACAGAGGATTAAGCAACCGTGACAGTACCCCCCCTCCTAGGAACGCCTCCTGGCGTTCCCAGACGAACCTACCTGCCGATTGTAATCATCGATAAGGGAGTGATCCAGTATGTCCCTAGCAGGTACCCAACTTCTCTCCTCCGGACCGTAACCTTCCCAGTCCACCAAGTACTGGGATTCCAGACTGGGAAAAATAGGTGGCTGGTAACCTAAACTACACTTAAACGGAGAGAGGCCCGTGTATGACACTGGTAAGGAGTTATGAGCGTACTCAACCATGGAGAGTTGCTGACTCCAGGAAGAAGGATTCTTAGACACCAAACATCGCAACACTCTCTCCAAATCTTGGTTGGCTCTCTCGGTTTGGCCATTGCTTTGGGGATGGAACCCCGAAGACAGACTGACAGTCGCGCCCAGTAACTTGCAAAACTCCTGCCAAAATTTGGACACAAATTGGGGTCCTCTGTCGGAAACCACGTCCATCGGGAGGCCATGTAACCGAAAGACATGATCTACGACAGTTACCGCTGTCTCCTTAGCAGATGGTAATTTGGGCAAGGGGATAAAATGAGCCGCCTTCGAGAACCGGTCCACTACGGTCAAAACGACCGTCTTACCCTGGGAGGGTGGGAGAGCGGTAATAAAATCTAGCGCAATGTGGGACCAGGGTCTCGAAGGGACAGACAGCGGTTGGAGTAACCCATCTGGAGGTCGATTGGAAGTCTTACCAGTGGCACAAACCGAACAAGCCAAAACAAAACTGCGAATGTCGTGAGCCATCAATGGCCACCAGAATCGTTGCTTGACCATAAATCTGGTGCGATTGACTCCTGGATGACAAGCAACGTTGGAACAATGCCCCCACTGAATGACGTCGGACCGTAACCCCTCCGGCACAAATAATCGATTCGGTGGGCCACCGGGCGGAGGCGTTACCCCTTCTAGGGCCGTCCTGACCCTCGATTTGACCTCCCATGTCAGAGTGGAGACCACTAATGTCTTGGGTAAAATACACTCGGGAGTAGACGGGCGTTCGGAAGGATCAAAAATACGTGACAAAAATCGGGTTTGACGTTTTTGGAACCCGGGCGGTACGAAAGGGAAAAATCTAATCGTCCGAAAAAAAGTGCCCACCTAGCCTGCCTGGAGTTAAGTCTTTTGGATATACTCCAGATTCTTATGATCGGTCCAGACGATAAAAGGAACCCCCGACCCTTCTAACCAATGACGCCATTCCTCCAACGCTAACTTGACTGCCAACAACTCTCTGTTACCAATGTCATAATTATGTTCAGCGGGTGACAAACGATGGGACAAAAACACGCAGGGATGCATCTTGTCGTCTGTTGAAGAACGTTGAGACAGAACTGCACCTACCCCCACCTCTGACGCATCGACCTCCACCACGAAATGACGTGAGGGATCAGGGGCTATGAGAATTGGGGCCGAAACAAAGCGGCTCTTAAGTTTAGTGAATACAGCCTCAGCTGTATCAGACCACCTGAACGTCGTTCTGGGGGAGGTCAAGGCGGTCAGAGGCGCGGCTAGTTGGCTGAAGTTGCGAATGAAACGTCTGTAAAAATTGGCTAACCCCAGAAACCACTGTAGGGCCTTACGGGGATATCTGGGATTGGCCAATCTACCACAGCCTTAACCTTGTCAGGGTCCATACGTACTCCCTCAGACGAGAAGATATACCCTAGAAAAGAAACAGACTGTGCATGAAAAACGCATTTCTCTGTCTTGACAAAAAGCCCATTCTCTAGCAGCCTCTGAAGCACTCGTCTGACGTGATGAATGTGTTCCTGGAGAGAAGATGAAAAAATCAATATGGTCATCCAGGTAAACATATATGAACTGATCTACCATATCTCTCAGCACGTCATTGACGAGTGCCTGGAAGACCGCCGGGGAGTTAGACAGCCCGAAAGGCATGACCAAGTATTCGAAGTGCCCCCTGGGGGTGTTAAAGGCGGTCTTCCATTCATCCCCCTTCCGAATGCAAACCAAATGATAGGCGTTACGTAAATCCAATTTTGTGAAGACGGACGCTCCATGCAACCTCTCGAAAGCTGAAGACATTAACGGCAAAGGATAGGTATTCTTTACCGTGATGTTGTTCAGCCCTCGGTAATCAATGCAAGGTCGCAGAGAACCGTCCTTCTTCCCCACAAAAAAGAACCCTGCCCCCGCTGGAGAAGAGGAAGGCCGGATGAACCCCGCTGCCAGAGAATCAGAAATATATTTCTCCATGGCCTCCCTCTCCGGAATAGAAAGAGAGTAAAGTTTGCCTTTAGGTGGAGACTTACCTGGCAGTAAATCTATAGCACAGTCATAGGGACGATGCGGCGGAAGAGAAGCAGCACGGGACTTACTGAACACCTCCTTCAGATCGAGGTACTCCATGGGCACGTTTGATAAATCCGCTGTCTTCTCCTGAAACACAGAACCAGTCACAGACGAACACGCAGACACAAGACAGGACTCATAACACCGTTCACTCCATGTGGAAATGGAGTTAGAACTCCAATTCACACGCAGGTTGTGATGCACAAGCCAAGGATGGCCCAGAACTATGTGTGCTAACGGGGAGTCCATGAGGAGGAACGTGAGGATTTCTGTGTGGTTGCCGGACGTAATGAGAGTTATGGGACCGGTGGTAAGGGAAATGTTGGGGAGTTCCTGTCCATTAAGAGCATTAACAAAGATATGATGGGTGAGTGGTATGATGGGGAGATGGAGCTTGTGAGCGAAGTGGAGGTCCATGAAGTTACCTTCAGAGTCCAACAACGCTTGGCAGGTGTGTGTGTGGTTGGCCCATCTCAGTCTAACCGGAAGGAGAGTGGATGGTGAGGACTTCTCGGCGGAGATCCCACCCGATAGTAGCCTCTTCATTACTACCGAGCTTGCTCTTTTACCGGACAAGAATGTATGAAATGGCCTGTTCCTCCGCAGTAAAGGCATAGTCCACGGGATCTCCGTCTCTCTCTCTCCTCCCGGGAAAGCCGAGCTCTCCCTACCTGCATGGGCGCGTGATCGACGACGGGACCGACCGTGTCTCCCTCGCTGGTCCATCGACTCTCCGCACCCCTCAGTCTGCGGTCAGGACGTGTGTACCTCTCCAAGCGGTCGAGGCGAGCATCCACTCGCAGCGCCAGGTCGATAAGCCCGTTGAGACTCTGGGGAAGGTCTAGGATGTAAATCTCCTTCTGGACCCGGTCGGCCAGCCCATGCAGGAACATATCCCACCGAGCCTCCTCGTTCCAGTTGCACTCAGCCGCCAACGTGCGGAACTCTATGGAATAGTCGGCGACTGAGCGATCACCTTGTCTGAGATCTGCGAGAAGTCTGGCAGCGTCCTTGCCTGCCACCGCCCGGTCGAAGACCCTCCTCATCTCGGCGGAGAGTGCCAGGAACGAGGCGCAGCAGAGGTCTTGGTTCTCCCACACCGTCGTCCCCCATAGTGCCGCTCGACCCGTGAGGAGGGTGAGCACAAACGCCACCTTAGACTCCTCTCTCTCAAAGGTCCTGGGCTGAAGGGAGAAGTGCATAGAACACCTAGTGAGAAAGGCTCTGCAAAAGTTGGGCTCACCAGCATAGCTCTCAGGAACGGGTAGGCGTGGCTCCGGTGAAGTGAGGGGAACTGGCGGTGTGGGTGGCACAGTGGGATTTCTCAGGAGGTGGCACTGTTGGGTGAGCTCGGACACCTGCGTCACGAGCGCTTGCAACGCACGCTCAGTGCCGGTGATGCTCTCCTGCTGCCGATCCATGCGAGAAACACTGTGGTTGACGAACTCTGTCAGCGAAGCGGAACTTGCTGCATCCATAATGTTTGGTCAGATCGTTCTGTCACGTGAAGTATACGCGGATGCAAGATGCAAGTAAAAGCTCTCTTTATTAGAAAGAAGCACTCAAGTCCCAAGACAAAAGACAAGGCGTTATATAGGCTGGTTGATGGAATACAGCTGGCGCTGATGAGAGAATCAGGTAATCAGCGGTAACGCCCACATGAAACAATCAGTACACACACACATACACACAAGACGAGAGAAAACAGAGGATTAAGCAACCGTGACACACAGTTCTGCAGAGTCAACAGATCTGAGGATCTTGGCTCTCTGCTTTTGCTGAGCGATTGAGCGAGGACATGTAGTTAATATTGAATGCAATGCTGTTGGAAAGAGCAGGTCTCACTCTCTGCATACCTGAACCATCTAAAATATTTCATAAGCTCATTTCTCATTCATAAGCTGGAGCGGAGCTGTCTTGGATGGATGGCGTGGCTCAGCTGAACCTGAGTTTATTGTGCTGTTTGGGATTCAATGATTTTCAGTGCTGCCCGAAGAGACAAAGTTACCTAAGTGTCTGTTTGTGTTCAACGGTAAGTGAAACCATGACTGTAATGCAGTTTAAAGGCAAGAGGATGGAGTCAGGGGAAGGATAGAGAAAGAGAGAGACTGAGTGGGTGTGAGCGAAGGGGAAACGGGGGAGGGGAGGTGGGAAAAAAACAATGAATAGACACAGACGGATGAAAATGACTTCACCAGAGAGTCAATGAGGACCTTTAAAGAGCAAATATATACATTTGGAAAAACTCACAGTGAGCATTAAAGCATATTTCTATTCTGAACCACCACACGCCCACATCAGAGTCAGAAGTGCTTTTCAAGACATGTTTGTGATGCGCTTATCAGTGTGTCATTCTGTGATTAGCTTGACGTATGCATTTATTTTCAGCATATATGACTGTCTTACACCTTTTATGTGCATTGTGGGTAATGTGGGCCGATGGCAGGCTGGTTGTGAATGGCAGGGTAAGCAGAGTTTCATCACCATAGAGAGCGACCCGGGACAGATACTACCACAAACACTGCGCAGCTGTGGCAGATAGTACACTCTCAACAATGACCAGCACAGAGAGCCCTTGTTCTCTCTTGGCTTCTGTGCCCTTAATGTCTTTAGTTGCCATTCTTTTATGTGTTTGAATCCATTCTGTGCTAATATTAAGATGCAAAGGTTTTTGTTGGAAAACATGCAAAACATGAATCAAGTGAATCTGAGTTGTATTTGTATTTGCTGTGCAGTGTGTGGCAGTGTCTTCATTCATTATGTTTATAAATAGAATTATGTTTGGTATGAGACACAAACCATTTGAATATATTTACAAATGTACAACAAGAAAAGAGAATGAAAAGATTTAAAGGGATAGTTCACCCAAAATGAAAATTGTGTCCTTAAGACACCCGTAAGACCTTCATTCATCTTCAGAACACAAATTAAGATATTTTTATGAAATCCGAGAGTTCTCTGACTCTGCATAGACAGTAACATAACTGACATATTCAAGGCCAAGAAAGGTAGTAAGGACATTGTTAAAATAGTCCATGTGACATCAGTGGTGCAACCTTAATATAATGAAGCTATATGAGAATAATTTTTGTGAGCAAATAAAACAAAATTACAACTATATTCAACAATGTCTTCTCTTCCGGGACAATATTCGAAGCACGTTCACAAGAGTAGTGTGTACAAATAGTATTCTCGCATATTCATAAAATTACAGTTGGACCACTGATGTCACATGGACTATTTTAATGATGTCTTTACTACCTTTCTGGGCCTTGAACATGTCAGTTGTGTTGCTGTCTATGCCAGGTCAGAGAACTCTCGATTTCATCAAAAACATTTTAATTTGTGTTCTGAAGATAAGTCAAAGGTCTTATGGTTTGGAAGGACATGAGGGTGAGTAATTAATAACAGAACATTTCAATTTTTGGGCAAATTATCCCTTTAAAATAGCTTAAATATAAATCTACACTATTACCTCATTTAATATATACATGGTCCCAGAATTACACAAATTAGACCCCGCGTCTTCACAATCTCACCATCTCAGACTCGCTCCACTTTCACTCAGTTAACTGAAGTAGTACATTTTTGAGACTGTCTTTGGTGCACTGCAGTTTTTAAGGAGAATGCTCAGCATATATTTACTATGTAAAGCCACTTGTTAAATAGCAATTTTGCACAATATATTATCCAGGTGTATACCTGATTGTAGCGGAAAATTATCTGGAAATACTGAATTTTACAGATGAAAGATTTTCTTGATAAGCTTATAATGATGACGGGCACCAAAGGTCATTATATGAATATAAATGGATTATATAAATGGAAATTCTCAAAACATGAACCTGTCTGATGTTGTAAAGGCTTGCTTGAAGCTTATGGAGTTTCCAAGTAAAAGACTTCATCAAATATTCAGTGATATAAGCCACGGTGAGCTGGGTGACCTGAACTTGACCTAATACTGTGACACATAAATCATCACCAAGAAATTTAAATCGCTATTGACATTAGAAATTGTGGAAAAAAATAAAAGGATATTTCATGGGTACGTATTCATCATCATATTCATCTTCTTGTTTTATTACAAGTATTACATGCACACAGATATCCAGTTAAATGCTGGTCTGAATGAGACAGTCAGCCAGTTAAAGGGATACTTCACCCATTTACTCTCCCTGAAGTAGATCCAAACCGGTATGAATTTCTTTGTTCTGCTGAACACAAAGGAAGATATTCTGAAGAATGTGGGAATATGGGTATTTTATTTGTCCTACTATGGAAGTCAATGGTGCCCCAAAACAGCCTGGTTACAAACTTTCTTCAAAATATCTTCCTCTGTGTTCAGCAGACCAAATCAATTCATACAGGGTTGGAACTATTTGAGGGAGAGTAAATGATGACATCATTTTCATTTTTGGGTGAACTATCTCTTTAAGGAAGTAAATTCAGCTGAATAAATGAATCTTGAGGAACAGTTATATCACTTCTTCTGCTTAGTTGTAAGAATGAGAGTGAGTAAAGATTTGTCTGGTTAGGATAGGCCAGTTAAAGGCGTAGTTCACCCAACAATGATGATTCTGTTATTATTTACTATCGCTCATTTCATTCCAAAACCCATGCATAGAACTTTATTTCTAATGTGGATATGAAAAAAGAAAGTCTCCAATGGGTCCAATGTAGTTTTAGACCCCTCGGAGATTGATTCAATAGTTAAAAAATTCTGGAACGACATGGGGGTGAATAAGTGATGATGACAAAATATTTCATTTTTGGGTAAATTTTGGAGGCTCTTAAAAACATAAAATTGACTTTTTCCCTGTTTGCCGTTTGACCATGATGTCTTGAAATGTTTATATTTCTTAGGATAGTTCTTTGAGCAACTTTAACACCTTCAGCTCTATCTTAGAGTGGGAAAATGACAAAAGAAAGTCCACACAACTGATTCCTGTTCAGAGGACAATGTCCATGGTCTCATGCCCAGCATGCATTGTTTGGTATTTTGATTCTTCTCTTCTATGACTTGACTCCATGAGACCGCATCATCACAGCTTGGTCTTGTAAGACAGTGTCAAGCCCTAGATGTACACAGAAAACAGATATCTTGATGTCAGAAGCTACTGTTGCTTTTCCTAAGTAACACTGGGCAAAGCTTGGAGCTGTCTCGAGTCCCTTTAAGCCGCGTCAGAGACTTGTTATTCAGTCTGTTCCAGTTATAGCATCTTGAGGAGGCTACACCGCAGGCAGTTGTCTTCTGACAGATGGCTGCACAGTTGTTGAGCCAGGGGGTAAACTATGGGGTATCTTTTGTTGGCGGACAGGAACTGTTCATTTCTCACACTAAACTACCTGCTCTGATGATTTCTGAAAACTGACTGCTTGTATTTTCATGTTGATAATATGGACTAATAGTCTGGTCTGGTTATGTGCCTGTCATTTAATGAAAATATACACAAGCATCTTTTATAATGTTGAATTCTTTGTGAGTATACATGAGTCTTAAATGCTTTTATTGGTCTGTTTGGTTGATCAAAAGCATATTATTTTACCCTGTGCCTCTCTCTGATCAACTGACTGAACCATTATAAATGATATTTTCTTTCTCTTTGATCTGTTAAAAGCAGGACCGACTGAAATGTTCCTCCTCTACCGCTTCCTCTTTTCTGAAAGTTAATTGGTTTATGTGTTGGTTTATGCAGTAATTCTTCTTTTATTCTAATGTAATATTCTTTTTTTTCTAGAGAATATACAGTACATGCAATATTTGATTGTATACCCAATTATCTGAATCTCTGCACCACTTTGATTGTAGGGTAACAATTGAGCTATTTTTATTTTGAGAGCGTATAATTAATAAATGATTACAACCAAAAACTCAAGTATTGTTCAAAAGCTTCGAGGCAGTAAGATTGTAAGAAATCAATTATTTTATTCATCAAGGATGCATTAAATTGACCAAAAGTGAAAGTAAAGGCTTTTACATTTGAATGAATGCTATTATATTAATCAATCCTGTTTTTAACATTGATAATAATAAGAGATGTTTCTTGAGCAGCAAATCAGCATATTTGACTGATTTCTGAAGGATGCTGAGAATTCTGCTTTGATCACAGGAATAAAATACATTTTAAAATATATTAAAATACAGTTATTTTTATTAACTGTAATTTGATCAGATGTATGCAGCTCCGGTGAACAAAAGAGCAATGTTTCAAAGTTATTTTAAAAGTTGTTCCGACACAAATCTTTTCCACAGCAGTGTATTTATAAAAATAGCATAAGCCAAAGAAAATGGCCCCGCTCACAGATCAAAGAACTAATTCCCGTAATTAAAGAACAAGAACATTCAGATCTGATTTCTGATATAGGGCGTTTTATGCAGCAGAATATTTTGTCTGTTTACACTGGCTATAAAACAAAACTGGTTTCAGATCAGCTCTAAACAACACAACTTAAATGGAGCTCACTTACAACGAGGCCCACTTTCATATGTGCTATGAGTGCATCTTTATTCTGCAGACATTGATGAATTGAATAATATTCTCAATCTCTCACTTTCATCTCTGGGGTGACATTATAATAACAAGCTCTTAGTATCTATCTACTGCAGACAAATGGGTTTAGCCCACTGTCTGTTGATATGGTCAGCATCTCCAAAACAAGCCTCAGAGGACAGACCGTTAGCAACTCCATTACATTTACATACATTTACTTAAAGCCTCTCCCAACGCCAACAAGCTTTATTAAATGAGGCATCCATCACATCTGAGTGTAGAGGTTAAAACTGAATTTCAGCTTGAAATAGTTTGTTTGATATAAAAGGTTTATATTCTCCTGAGTGTTTTGCCTGAGCTGGAGATGAATGAGTTGAGATGCATATATACCAAATTAAGGATGTTCTTGGGAATGACATAGACGTTTTTTTAATGCATAATTCCTCTTATAAATATGTATTTAACCAAGAATGTCACTGATACACAGTATGTTGCTATCAAGGCTTCTAAGGGGTAATTAAATGCAATAAATCATGTAAAAATGAATCATCTGTTATTGGAAAATTAAACAACATTATATCAAACTTTTATAATTGCCAAACTGCTGAGAAGATACTACATTTTTATAAAAACTGGTCAATATCAACGAGTGAAGAACACATTTATTCTCATGTGCATTATGTATTATGTGTGTTATCATCTTTGACAGAAAGCATGTTGAAGTGGCTCAGTCCGCCATTTTTCTTTCTTCTCAGACAGCGATAACGTAATCAAAAACATCGGGTTTTTCCAAGTAATGCATCTCATACTACCGTGTATTGTGCATGTTACTTTCTGACAGACAGTGATGCTGTGATGTTCAAATGATGTGGATTTAAAAACAGATTGTAAGGGAATAATTATTTCTTTCTTAGTATTCAGTGACTGATATCCATAAGTGTGTTATGTTGATGTTTTTAGTTCTAATATTCCAACCGACAACCAGCATATGTTTCTGACAGACATGATAACATGCATAAGGGTTGAACTGTTATTATAAAACATGCTGGAGATGTTCAAAATGCTTTTTGCGTTCTTCATTATACTTATTTTACTGTGAAAATGAATAGGAATCAAACAAGTGTATCGTAAGCACGTGTCAGGTGTAAAGGAGCCGCAGACCAAAGCGGTGTAGATTTGCTGACAAAGCTATAAGCAGTATTTGCCAATCTGCAGAGTTAAAAAGGGGTTTGTACTGTCTCTCAGTCTCTTTGTTGTCTGGGTTTGTTAATCAAACAGATATCCACCTCTTTAAAACCATGTTTGAAGTGTTTTGTATTGAGCTGTGACAGAGATGAACGCCTTTGATAAAAAGGATATGAACTTCTAAAGCAGCCCAAATCAAATCAGGCAGGATTACTTTACATGATCTCCCTTTTATTTTTGTATTTTTTTTGTATTATCATCTTTCTTTTACATGAGTTCTTCCGCAATGGTAGAAACAGTGTTATTTTAATATAACTGATTTACTGTTAAAGCTTTTGTTAATATTTTTGGAATTAGATTTGTAAAAAATATTTTCACTATAATAAAAACAATTTGTGTGTGTGTGTGTGTGTGTGTGTGTGTGTTGTCATTTTGAATAGTCCCTCCAAAAAAGATATGTCTATTTAGTTTTTATTTATTCGTTTTAGTTCTAAACGAAAATGGGAAATGTTGCCTCAGCCAATAGCTTAAATAAAATACGTTTCCATTCTTTTATGTTTTATATTTATATATATATACACTCACTGGCCACTTTATTAGGTATACCTTGCTAGTACCGGGTTGGACACACTTTTGCCTTCAGAACTGCCTTAATTCTTCGTGGCATAGATTCAACAAGGTGTTGGAAACATTCCTCAGAGATTTTGGTTCATATTGACATGATAGCATCACACAGTTGCTGCAGATTTGTCGGCTGCACATCCATGATGTGAATCTCTCGTTCCACCACATCCCTAATGTGCTCTATTAGATTGAGATCTGGTGACTCAAGAAACCAGTCTGAGATGATTTGAGCTGCGTGACATGGTGCATTATCCTGCTGGAAGTAGCATCAGAAGATGGGTACACTGTAATCAAAGGGAAGGACATGGTCAGCAACAATACTCAGGTAGACTGTGGCGTTTAAACAATGCTCAATTGGTACTAAGGAGCCCAAAGTGTGCCAAGAAAATATCCCCCACACCATTACACCTCCACCACCAGCCTGAACCATTGAGACAAGGCAGGATGGATCTCATGCTCTTTACACCAAATTCTGACTCTACCATCTGAATGTTGCAGCAGAAATCGAGACACATCAGACCATGCAATGTTTTTCCAATCTTCTATTGTCTAATTTTGGTGAGCCTGTGTGAATTGTATCCTCCGTTTCCTGTTCTTAGCTGACAGGAGCGGCACCGGTGTGGTCTTCTGCTGCTAGGTTCAAGGTTCAAGGTTTCTTTATTTGTCACATAATAAATTATACACGGTATAATCAAAAGTGAAATGTAGGTCCAATCAGGTCTGCTCAGTGGACAGTGCAAAGAATAAAAAAATTATATAAAAGTAACACCACACAAGAGCATATATATAGGTAAAAAAAGAAATAAAATGTAAACTGTAAAATGTGCAGTAGAATAAAGAAAAGTGCAAAACAGTAGGATGTGCAAAAACAGTATATGGGACTTAATAAATAGTACTATAAACAGGAGGGCTGAGAGGGATGTGCAAACGGCTTTTTTTTTTTTTATGTTTATGAAACTGAGTTTGTGTTAAGGAGCCTGATGGCCTGAGGGAAGAAGCTCCTCCTCAGTCTCTCAGTCTTCGCCATGCTGTAACCCATCTGCTTCAGGGTTTGACGTGTTGTGTGTTCAGAGATGGTATTCTGCATACCTTGGTTGTAACGAGTGGTTATTTGAGTTACTGTGGCCTTTCTATCATCTCTAACCAGTCTGCCCATTCTCCTCTGACCTCTGACATCAACAAGGTATTTTCGTCCACACAACTGCCGCTCACTGGATATTTTCTCTTTTTCGGACCATTCTCTGTAAACCCTAGAGATGGTAGTGCATGAAAATCCCAGTAGATCAGCAGTTTTTGAACTACTCAGACCAGCTCGTCTTGCACCAACAACCATTCCACGTTCAGTCACTTAAATCTCCTTTCTTCCCCATTCTGATGCTCGGTTTGAACTTCAGCAAGTCGTCTTCACCACATCTAGATCCCTAAATGCAGTTGCTGCCATGTGATTGGCTGATTAGCAATTTGTGTTACCAATCAATTGAACAGGTGAACCTAATAAAGTGGCCGGTGAGTGTGTATATATATATATATATATATATACACTCAGAAATAAAGGTACAAAAGTTGTCACTGGGGCAGTACCTTTTCAAAAGTTACATGTTTGTACCTAAAGGGTCCATTTTGGTACCTTAAAGGTACATATTAATACTTGAAGTGTACATATTTGAAACATAGGTAAAAAAGTGTACCTTTTAAAAGGTGCCGCCCCAGTAACAGCTTTTGTACCTTTATTTCTGAGAGTGTATCAAGATTACTGTCACAATAAAAGTGGGTGTGTTCTGTTCTGTATCTGTATTGTACTGTCTATCCTGTATTGTATTATAATGCTTAAACTATTAATACACCATGTATGCAATATATATGTCCATTCGGTCAACGGGTGTCTTATATCAGCGGTTTTGGCAGGTGTTTTTGAGATATTGGCAATGTTGGGCATCTGTGGCACACAGCCAGGTGTGTTCTGTTCTTGCTGACTGGCCACGATCAAGATCTCCTGTGCATAAGCGGCGGTGTGGCGCCTCTGGGTTTGTGACGGCTTCTCTCTACTCATCGCAGACCATGACATTCAATATTCAGTTACAAATATTATCAGTATCATTTTAATGTTTCACCCGTGCTCCTTAATTGGAACACATGGTAACGATAACATCCGCTGTCTTGTATGGCCAGTCAGAAGACTTCCGTGCATGCGGCGGTGTAAGCTCTCTAATATTCCATATAATGGCATGCCCCTGCCCACACTACACTATTTCAGTAACAGAATGTTTCGCAGAGCGTTGACTCATTTGCTCTATGAATGGAGCTTTTCCTGCGTGTGAATATTTAAAAGGATAAGGTCTAGCCTGCTGAAGGATGTGATGCTGCTGTGGGTGTTATAGAAAGGCCGGGCCCTGAGCGGTAAAATTATGCAATTGTTCTTTATGCGATAAACCACCTCCCTGACTTATTCCCATCAGCTGCATAGTCTTGTGGCTCATGTAGGCAGATGCGGTTAACCGGTTCTGAGACACATCTGCTCTGCTGCAGCTCAAAACTGAAAGACTATAATTGGAAATTTGTGCCCAGTGAAAAATAATGGAAAGCGCCCGCAAAGAGGTGCTTGCTATTTATACACGCTGGTTTCATTTGAGAAGGAAAATTATGTCGATTGGTCTATTTTCTTGTGCTGATGAGAGACTGACGATTTTTTATCTGTACCCAAGCATATAAATATAAAAGACTCATAGCTAACAGACATGAACTAAAACCACAAAACAAGACAGAAACACTACTTAACCAAATCATCAGCTCATCCCTTAATCAAATATGAATATTTATGAAAATATGTAATTTATTTATCATGACAGTATGTCACTATTTAAAATTATGTTAACAATGTTGTCAAGATTTATAATTACATATAATACCGGTCTTTTCCTAATGCAGATTGTAATCATGTACCCAACCTATGACCAAGACTCCAGCTGACTTAAATAAAATGAACTCAAAACCCTGTGCTACCTTAATAATCATCAAATAAAATAAATAATACATGAAAAAAAATGATGTATGTGTATTTGATGTATTCACTATTAACATTAGGGATGTATTCAGTTCAATATGGTCATGCACAATATATGCTTTATAAGCTCTAATAGACAGCCAAGATGTTAATAATAGGCATGTTAATAAGCAACTAGTTAATAGTGAGTATTGGTCCCTACTCCCTATACAAAGGTGTTACCAATCAAATACAATTATTCTAAAGTATTAACAAATATTTAAAGTGCTTCTAAAGATGATTAAATAAACATTCAAATTTGATTCAGTGGGGTCTTTAAAGTTCATCTGACTTTCTCCATAGGTTGATTAGCATCTGTTTTATAATCTGCTCTGTAGTTTTAAAAGAGCAGAATGACTTTAGACTAATACATCCTCTGAAACATGGCCTCAATCAGATTAGGTGCTTTTCTAAATCTCATGGACCTATCCTGAGTCTCTGTATACATGTTTGAAATCAGTATCATCTGTCGCACCAAGGGATGTCACTGCTAGACGCTGACGGTTCCTGTCTGTCTTGTGTGTTACAGATGTGATGGAGCAGGAGAAGGTGCTGCGCTCCAGCTGTTTGGTGAGTGGAGTCCACACCCCTCCCATCCGGCGCCACAGCAAGCTGGCCACGCTGGGGCGTATTTTCAGGCCGTGGAAATGGAGGAAAAAGAAAAATGAAAAGCTGAAGCAGAGCTCTACAGGTAAGACAAGCTGGTCTTTTGTTTTATTTTAATTTAATCATTTTTTGAGGGTTGAGTAATGTAAAAGTACCTTAAAAAATATAGCTTTCTTTCCAATGCATAACAAAGACAATCACCAGATTTATAAACAGGGAAATATTGCAAGACATTATTCAATGATGAGAGATGTCAGAAAACAGTGTGCAATATAAGTGGAAAACAAACGAACAAAATTAGAAGGCTGTGGGTATATAATATATGGGTGGCGTTGAGTGATAGGTAAATCTTTAATAGCTCATTTTAATTTCATTACACTGTTGAATGTAATCTTTAACAAATCTCAAAAATAATATCCATTTTCATGTTGCACATTACAATGTTGTGATCCCTAAATTCACTTGTGCTCTTTAAAATGACTTATTTTAGTTTCTAGGTTTTTAATTAGATTTTATGATTTTATTTAGACAATAAATGATTGAATTTTAATATCAACCATTTATCGGTTATTGGCCATAACATAAAAATAATTATCGGCTTATCAATATCGGTCATAATTTTAATATCAGTGCACCTTATAGCACTTAACTTATATATATAGAGACATTAACTTAGCTTGGGCTAAAAGAAAGAGAACCTAAAACAGAACCCTGGGGGACACAGCAGATAACAGGAGTGCTAAAGGACGGAGAAACTTCAGTTTGTCATTAAAGAACTGAACCAGAGGATCTTTTCCAGTCTCAGTGATGCCAGCATCTAAATGACAGAATCCAATAAAGACTTGAGGTCGAGAAGGAGTTGAATATTCAGCACTCCTGATTCAGCAGAAAGGAGGAGGTCAATTATGGCTCTGCAGAGAACTGTCCCTGCTACTGTATATAGATGACAATATTCTGCCTGGCAAGGCTTGTACAGAATGTAAGACACTTCGTGTGGTTGTTGAGAGGCAACTCTGTTCAGCAGAGGTTTGTGATAGGTCTGTAATTATTTAACACAGGGGGACCTAGACAAAGTTTCCTGAGAATTCATGTGTCAGCAGCAGTTTTTAGTTCTAATGGAACAGTGCCAAAGGCAAGAGATCTGTTAATTAAGCGTGAAATGAGTGTACTGATAGCACACAGCTTTAGAAACAGTTCAGTTACGTAATGAGACAATATCATCACCATCCAGTCGAGGTTAGCGGAGGAAGTGATACACAAATGATAGTAGATGCATGCAGAGAATGAGGGAAGATTGCTAGACATCTGATGGTGTTAAGATTGGGAATGAGCAGGCAAAGTCAATCCTGTGACGACAAACAGCAGAAGTGTCACAATTTCTTGAGTGGCTCTTCACTACTTAATTCTCCTTTCAAAGTTATAGTTCACCCAAACATTTGAATTATGTCATCATTTAAGGCCTGTTCACACCAAGGACGATAACTATAAAGATAACGATAAATATATCATTCTAAATTGTTCTTAAAGGTGCCATAGAATCGGTTTGACATGTTCATTTACAACCCTAGGATTTCTCCCGAGAATGAAATGGTCTGTTATTACCTTATTCAGAAGGGTCATGAATAATAATGTTGAGCTCTGCTTTGATTGGCTGTTTCACAGTACGGCTCATTTCAGTAGCTCACACAGCAGGAAGGAAACACATGGAAATATATATATTTCAATACTTTCTCGTTCAGTTATATCGTTGGGTAATTATACTGTAAATAAAATGCGGGCATCAGGGAGCCACTATCAATATGCGGGGCATTTAAACTGCTTTCGAATGCACGATCGCTTTTTAGTTTCACTTTCACGATTCACGATCGTACGTACTCTGTTTATACTATGGAGTACTTACCACACATTTACCAAGATCAGATGCTTGTCAGTGGTGCTCAGGATCTGTAAATCATTCACCATCATCTCTCCTGATAAGTGAAATCTTATGTATTGTAATGTAACAGGCTACCGCTAGCAAGCAGTTAACATGTCCCTTTAGTGGCTCGCCTTACTGAATACAGACACCAACTCATCCCTGCACTTCACATCCCCTGCACAGCCTGGAACATATCATTTATTTCCATGATCTGACAATTTCCCTATTTTCCTCTCTTGTTTCTACACAATACCTGCAGAACTTCTGATGGTTCGGCTGGCCTAGAACATGGGCGGGTATATGCAAATGATGGGGCGTAACTATTAGTGATCCTGACTGTAATGTCACAGTCGGTGTTATGTTCTGATTCACCTATTTTTCAGTGGTCTTTTACATTCACGAGATTCACATAAGGAGGAAACAATGGTGTTTGAGGCTCACGGTATGTCATTTCCATGTACAGAACTCTTATTATTCAACTATGCCAAGGTAAATACAGTTTTCCATTCTATGGCACCTTTAATAATAAAGAATAGCAGAGTCCACACCACAGCTATAACGATTCAGCTGATGAATGATAAAACCTTAACACCCAATCAGAATCAATCCTGCAATTATATGACAATGAAACCTTGTTATTCCAGAGACCCCCTGACTCTCATTTATGAACATTGTTTAGAATATTTTCTTTTGTCATACAGAAAGTCATAAAGTTTTGGAATGACATGAGGATGAGTAAACACTCAGATTAAGATGTGAGAGTCTAATTTCTTCTAAATTTCTAATTTAACATTTATGGGGACCCAGGTTCAAATCCAACAATCCGAAATGCAAATGAATTAATCAACATCCATTTTTGTTGTATTTATTAAAGCATCTTTGACATTTTGTTAAATTGGGAGGAAATGGCAGGTGTTTCTAGATCTGTAATTGGACCATTTCATCTATAGTAAAGTTGCAACTACACTCAAAAATATTTATGTATGACTGATATACATATGAATCTACGGTAGCCGAGAGAGCTCAACGCGCTGCAACTTCAGAAAACACATGCAAATAGAAAAAGCACCAGCAAATCAAGAAAGCATCTTCATCAGTTTGACAGCATATGGTGAAAATGCTCACAACACAAACAAATACATTTTATTTGCAGCGCATTTCTTTTTTTTGGTTGTGTTGTGAGCATTTGCAGCCTGTGTGTTGTCAAATTGCCGAAAGTGTTTTCTTAATTTGCAGGTGTTTTTTCTATTTGCAGCACGTTTCTTTTTTTGTTTGTGTTGTGAGCATTTGCAGCGTGTGTGTTGTATAGTTGAGGAAGTTTTCTTAATTTGCAGGTGTTTTTTCTATTTGCATCGCGTTGAGCTCTCTCGGCCACCGTATGAATCACTTTAATTTATGTTAAAACTATGTAATCCAAATTGATCCATACGTGAACCCCTGGCATTTAATTAGAGATCATTTGAAGTTAACAACCAGAAACAAAGAGCCAGATGTTTAAAATCGTCAGAATGTATAGCTGTTCACTTTCTAGCACCCCCATGGAGATCTCAATTCAAATAACATCCCCAAATGACCAAGTCACAAACACCTACCCACATCGCGTCAGCCGGAAGATGGCACAGATGGAGCTACGTGAGTGTGTGTGAAGGAAACCGGTCGTGCGTACATATATGCTGCGTAACTTATGTTGATGAATGTTTATGAGTAGAGCAATCTAATGCATTGTTCCTCTGTGTGCAGATGTGGCCTTGGCCTGTGGACTTCACTCTCCAGACCGCTGCTCTCCCATCCAGAGCATCTCCGATGCTGATATCCGGCTGCCTGGCTCTCAGGGAACCATTCTCAGCATCAGTAGCATGGAGTACCTCAGCTCAGAGCTAGACAGTCTCCCTACCGGTGAGTGCTCTTTATCATTCATATATAGAATTATTCATATATATATTGTACATAATACATGTGTATATATATATACTACTGGTCAAAATTATTTGTAATCGTTTTTAAATTAAGTGCCTTATGCTTAGCAAGGCTGTATTCATAAAATTTACTGTTTTAATTCAGTAAAACCTGTAATATTGTGAAATATTATTACAAATATTTATAATAACTATCAATCGAGTAGCCTATATTTAAAAATTTAATATATTTTTTGATGGCAAAGCTGAATTTTCAGCAGCCATGTTGAAATCATTATTGTATGCTGATTTGCTGCTCAAGAAACATTTCTTATCATTATCAATGTTAAAAATATTTATTTCTGTTTTATGGAAACCATGATGCTCTACCATTGAAAGGTTTGGTGTATGTAAGTATTTACAAAAGTTAATAAATAAAAAAATAACACTTGTGTTCAACAAGGACACATTAAATTGATCAAAAGTTCCAGTAAAAACATTTATAATGTTATAAAAGATTAAAATTTCAAATAAATGCTGTTCTTCTGAACTGTCTGTTCATATTCAACAATCATAGTTTCCACAATAATATTAAGCAGAAAAAATATTTTTTGCATTGATTATAAGAACAATTATGAACAATTGAATAATGAATTGAATAGAATGATTTCAGAAGGATCACGTGACACTGAAAACTGGAGTAATGATGCTGAGAATTCAGCTTTGCATTACTGGAATAAATTACAATTTTGAAACATATTCAAATAGAAAACAGTTGTTTTAATGTGTACTTTGTTTTTATCAAATAAATGCAGCCTTGGTGAGCATATAAGACATAATAATAATAAAAAAACAAGGTAATTTATTCAAAACTTTTGAGTTTGGGGTGAGCCTAACTGTTTGATCCACTAATAGACTATAGGGGAGTGAAACATTCATTATTCTTTACAAATATAATCCTTTAAAAATAGACAGTATTACTGATCCTTGAATTCCATATCTAATAAAATAAACTGATTTTTTGTTTCCTATCAGTGGAAGGTTCTGTTCAGGACAATGATCAAACAGAAGAGCCAAATTCAAATGAGGAAGAGGACGAGGAAGAGGGCGAGGAGGAGGACGAGGAGGCGGTACCCTCTGTAAATGAGAATGAAGATGTTGAGGAAGATGAAGAAGACCGAGAGGAAGATGAGGACGATGAACTGCAGGAACAGTCTCCTCCAAGCGGCCACGGCAATCTAAGCACGGAGGAAGGTATGCTCATTTTCACATAATGAAACGCAGATAAAATGATTAGATAATATTGCAGCATATGAATGCATTTTCTTGTTTCCGCAGACCCTGGTAAAGTCGTCATCGCATCAGTGCCTCATTCAAACTCTTTTCTCCAAAAAGAACCGCCTAGAGTCCCTGACGGCCCCAGTCCTGTGGTTTTTAGAGGGCATTTTACTAATCCCATGGGGTCGCAGCACATAGGTAGCATACACCCCCCATTGCCCCCTAGCTGTATAATAGAAGAACTGCACCGAGCACTGGCGGCAAAGCTCCGGCAGAAAAGGTGAGGGTGTTAGACCTATTTTTATTACTCAATTTCAAAAGGACTTTTTTTATTTAAGAAGTATTTTCTGTAAAGTTATTACTAATGCATCACATCACAGTGTGTATCATTCCTTTTCTTTCTTTAGCATTGAACGCGAGACAAGTGGAGATGGTGAGAGCAGAAAGGAAGCAGAGGAAAACAAGGAAAATGTTCGACAGGACCACTGCTTCACTGACGCTTTAGGAAGTATCTACGATATTGAGGGCTGGAACGAGTCTGTCATTTCTGGTGGGTTTACCGCATTACTTTTAATACATGTCATTTTTACACCTAAGTCATTAGATAATGCAGTGATTTGTTATAGCTAGGAGATCAGCTAAAATTTGTATGTTTGCCATTATATTGTCATTGCATCATTGTGTTTTTTCATGTAGCATTGTAAAAGCCACTAGAGAGATCTATCATTGGTCATTTTTTGTCTGGAAATCTGGAGTACTTAAGGTTGTTCTGTCAGGAAATTATGAATTATATGGCAAACGTGTGCAGGCACATTGCCAAGGAGGATGAGGAAGGAGCTGCTGACTGTGAAGCTTCGGAATCGTCCCAGCAAACAGGAGCTGGAGGACAGGAATATTTTCCCTGTACGAAGCGACCAGGAGAGACAGGAGATCCGTCAACAGATTGAAATGAAGCTTGCCAAGTAAGTCACAAATATATGTCGACTGTACTGTATATGTAAGTTTATCAAATATTACACTGCCCTCTTCAGGACTTTTTTAGAAATACATGAAAAGGTCATCTTCAGGAGACTGCTTAATACTTTTTTTGCCAAACAAATCTGTTTTAATCAACTGTCAGCCTTAATTCTGATATTGATTTAGCTCATATTCATTTTTATCCATTAATTACACCGGGAAGCTTAGCGCTTGAGTTGAGTCAAATCTGTTTACCTATATCACAAGGATTATATGGACAAGTGAACTTGTCAAGTGGATCTGATGTAAGGTACAAAGCAGAAACTGGGATTACAGTTGATTGAGGATTGAGTTAATCTGAGTTAATAAATCCACTACAGCTTTCATTTGATTATATTTGATTACATCACCTGGCTTTGACTTCAGAAGTTCAGTTCAGTACGTGCTGTACTGCTCATATTTGCTCATAACTTCCACAGGCTTCAACAGTTATACACTAATATGTGTTTATTTTGTTTTCTGTGTTGTGCTTTGCTGTGTTGTTTTGCTTTAAGTTTTCTTTTGTTTGGCTTGCTCTGTTGCATTGTGTTGTTTTGCTTTGTTTTATTTTTGCTTTGGGGTTTTTGTTAAACTTGGTTGTATTTTGTTTTGCTTTTTTATTTTGATTAGTTTTTTATTTATTTATGCTTGGCTGTGTTTGCATCTGTTTCTTGTAGATTGATTTGCTTTGCTGTGTTGTGTTGTCTGCTGTTTGGTTTTGCTGAGTTGTTGTTTTGTTTAGCTTTGAATTGGTTTTGTTTTACTTTGTGTTTTGTGGTTTGTTTTGCTTTGCATCTTTTGTTTTGCTTTTGTGTTTTATTTTGCTTTGCTGTGTTGTGTTGTCTGCTGTTTGGTTAAATTTTGTTGATTGTTTTGCTGTGTTGTCTTTTGCTTTGTATTTCGTTTTTTAATGCATATTTACATTTTCAGAATGGCATTTCAAATCTCAGCCGTTAGATCCTCAGCAAACATAAACTGTGACATCTACTACTTCAGCTTTCTGAGAGAAGCAATGCAGTGTCTGATCTTTACAACCATCGTGCAATTGCAGATCTTGTCAGGATAAGTCTTATGTAATCAGCTGTGGTATTTGTCACCTTTGAGAACAGCCCTTTTAGAAGAAATGCTGATTATGTCCAGGTTAATTCAGGCTTTAAGAGAGCTTTGCCTGAGTGAAAGACACGAGGTGCTAAAATCTTATGAGCAACGATGGTAAGTGGCCATCCTAAGTTATGTAATGAGAACCATGAGTTGTTTGTAACAGAGATGTGATTCAGATAAGGATTTAAGGAGAATGCAGACAGTGTTGATGCAGGCACAGCAACACATTCTACAGATTCATACATATGATGCACACTGAATAAATGACTTTTAAAGGTGAAGGAGTTCTGAACGCTTAATAAGTCATAGACTATTTGCATTCAGGGACTAAATAAACCAAAATAATTGTTGTACTTTTAAGGATTGTGGAGTAACATGTGAATAACTGGATGTGTTAGATGCTTAGCACATATTTCCCTGTAGAGTGAGGTCCTGTTAGAATTCTAATTGGAATCATAGAGTTCACTGTGTGTTATACTCTTCAAATAGCTTCACTTAGTTTTGGAAGTTTGGTTAAATTTGGCAAAGCTGAAAATGCAGCCAGGTGCCTTTGCTTTACCTAGAAACAATGTTGATTATTAACACGCAGAATTCATAAATATATTGATATTAAATCTGTATTGATTTGTCAAACTCCCATTTTAATTTGAAGATATCACTTGAAAAAAAGGGAGGGGGGTGCTTAATAGAGTACTTATAATTTTTTATAAAAATTATATTAATTTTCTTCATGAGGGAAATGCATTTTTAACATCAAATTTGATCATTTCCAGATCATTACATTTTAAACTTCAAAGACAAAGCTTGATAATCCATTTTTATTCATCTCTTTGGATTAATTGAACTTATTTTTAAAATAATCATGTTTAATAGCGGAATTTGTGGTGAAAATCTACCATTTTCCATGATGATTTATATGCTGTGTTAAATTCCACCAATCACAGTCGCAGTGAGCAAATCATCGTGCTAAAAGAGAGGTTTAGTTCTGCGCATTCCTGCGAACACCACAAATAACATAATCCAGTCAGTCTCCGTACACTCTCTAAATGCTTAAATATTTGTATATATATATACATGCATGTGTTGCAATAAACTTAAAATATATATTTTTTATAGAAAAAACTACAATGTTAAATGAATAGTTTTATATTCCTCCATTGTTTTTAAGTCAATTAATGTCATTCACAGTGCTTCATGGGATTGTAGTTCTTTCCCTTACTGAAGCCGTTACACAATCTCGTACATTTGTCTTATTGTCCAATGTTCAAATACTTTTGTGCTTTTAATAAAAGTTTGCCGTGATTCTCCTCAGCTGGTTGGTTCAGTTCATGACTTATAATGCGTTAACAAAGATTTGTTTTAATCCCTATGGACAAATTAATGGAAAAAGTATTTCCAGAACCAGAAGCACTACTTCATTCTGTTGTATTAAATGAGTAAATCTTAAAACTGCAATTGCCGATAAAATAATATTAATAAAATAAAAGCTCACTTAATGATTTCACTTTCAACACGGTTTCCTACACACTTTTAAAAAGTGCATGTCAAAACTATTTAGCTTTAAAATATATTTTAATAATATGTTGTCATGCTTTAAAGAAGAACCCTTATTTTGATGTGTTGACTAACATATTAAAGCACATGTAAAACACCGGATCATAATTTTAACTGAAGTGCATTCTTTTATATCACATTTTAAGTTAATATATTTTAAATGAACTAAATTGCAATGTTTAGAATTTATCATATTTTTTAAATGCATAGCATACAAGTTTCATTAGAACTGACATAAATGATTGATGAAAATCCCACAATCGACCGTGAAAACTAGGGAGCATCGGCGCTCACTATGCTCCCTTACCGGAAATAATGTCACTTTTCTGAAGCGTTAAACATAAACCACACGAGCCACCTCGATAAATATAATGACATGTGATAGAAGATTTAAAAAGACAAACCATTTTTATTCAACATAATTGGTATATTTTAACATAAACGCAAATCACTAGACAGGTAATGAACACATTTATTTAACATTTATGGTTAAAATTCGGCTGAAATTTTGGAACGGCATCCCCAGCAATATCATAACTAGTGACCTAGCTGGGGACTACTTTCAGGCGCTGCATAATATCATTGCGCCTGCTGCACCCATCAAGTTCCTTGATCATTACGCCGGAATGAGAGTATAGTTCCTAGCCATATCACAACTTTTCATTTTCTGTCGGTCTTCGTACACAACTACAGAAGAGTCAAGCTTTAAATAGGACAATTATCGAAACTCTTTGGTCATTTTTGAGCGAGATGCTAATGGTCTAATACGATTCAATGATCTATGCTAAGCTAAGCTAAAAGTGCTACCACCAGACCCGGAGATCGGATGAATGGATTAAAAAAAATGGTAAAACTCAACTGTTGTAAAATGAGCCTATTTTTTTTTTTTAAAGGTGGAGTGTTCCTTTAAGACCCTAAAGAATCATAATATCAACTTCTGTAAAATGGGCATCCGATGACCCCTTTAAAGATGTACTTAAATCCTACATAAATGGTTAAAAAGCATGTACAGTATTAAGACAGTGAATTCAGGTTTAAGTCTGACAGTGATAGTCAGCGTAAATGGGTGCCGTCCACTTGATCTAGGCCAGCGGTGAAGTGTGACGGTCAGTGCACCTGCAGGACGAGTTGAAGTCTGAGCTAAACACACAAAGACACATTGCTGCAGCAGCATGTCATGACCTTCCTATCTTTGGCTTGCCGTGCCCTACTCCACCACCGAAGAAAGACAGGGCTGGAGCTATTTTTAGAGCTCAGACTGCTGAATAATGGATGCTAGTGCATGTTCCCCTCTTCCATCTCTACCTCCACCCTGCACGCCATAGTGAATACCAAATACAGACGTACTTTACTGTAGCACTCATAGCAGCTTCTCCTAATTGATGGAAAGATGTTTGGATAAAGTGCACTCCCATCCATCCGTTAATTAAACCGGTCTGATTAATGACCGGTGCATGCAGACCAATGGCATGAGCTTCCAGCGTTGCTCGGGTAGATTTCTTTGTTTCAGTTTTCACGGAGAAGCTACTGTTGCTAGGCAACTCATGATACAGGTCAATAATATCCAGACAGCTTCCAAGGGACTTTGGGAGTCCTTCTCCATTTCAGTTCATGAAATATTAACGCCACTACATCTGCTGGAATCCCGTCTTACTCCGCTTATATGAGTGACAGCTGCGATGCAACGTCTGGAATGCAAAACAATGTTGTTAAATGCCTTAATTGATCAGATCTTAATATATAGCTTTGCATAGCAAAGTATTTTTTAATAAATAGTGCATTTGGAAAAAGCCGTACAGCAATTTTCCATGACCCTGGAGCACAAAACCAGTCTGAAGTCGCTGAGGTATATTTGTAGCAGTAGCCAAAAATACACTATGTGTCAAAATTATCAGGTTTTCTTTTATGCCAAAAATCATTAGGATTTTAAGTAAAGATTATGTTCCATGAAGATTTTTTGTAAATTTCCAACATTAAATATATCAAAACATAATTTTTGATTAATATGCATTGCTAAGAACTTCATTTGGACAACTTTAAACGCAATTTTCTCAATATTTTGATTTTTTTGCAGAATTATATTTAAATATACCTTTATACACAATATGCTCTGGTTTGAAGTGTTGATAGTTCAGAATACTGTTTTATTGAGACAAAGCAATAGTTGTAATTATAATTTATAATAAATATAATAATTTTAATTTATAACAAATACCTTAGCCATTAATTAATGACACAAAACATCACATAATTTATTAAATTAACTTCTTATAATTTGTACCATTGCTTTCCAAAAATAAGTCTCTTCCTGGAAGATTGGCTTTTAATTAGGGATATTAAAAGGATAAAACAGTCAGATTAGTGATGGAAAAAAGTGTAAATTGATTGCCAATTAAAATTATATTCCCAGTGGAATATTTTAGTTAGAGAAAGGGAAAAAAAAGACCAGAACATTATATTAAAATATTTTAAATTTAAATGTGATTGTCATAATTGAATGTGTATCACTTAGCAACAGCCACGCAAACCAAATCATCTTTTTTTTTTTTTTATATACCCATGTTCACATATGTGTGAAATGTGATCCAATAAAACTCACTATAGGATTTCTGCCTATAAAAAGTGAGTTTAATATTTAAAGAATAATGTGATTTGCCATCATATTATTCAAATAAATGATTCTCAAACAGTAAAGACTCACTTAACGTAATTAGTGCGCTACTACAAAGGCGAGAGACAGAGCGCATGACAAAGAGCGCGTGCAGCAGCCTTACTTAGCGCGCGCTGCCTGTTCAAAACACAACAAGCAGCACGAGCGAGCGCTCTTTCTCATTCATTTGAGTCTCATCAGCGCCGCATTTAGTTGGTGTTTATTAGCGAAGGTGCTCAAAACCTCTGCGTTTTGCATCCAGATGCGGAGTAATAGCTGTCAGGCTGAACACAAAGGACGGAGAGACTTTGAGCGTCCCTCAGGATCTCACTGAGCCGCTTCAGCGCGGGACAGCATGGTTCAAAACATCATTCTCGTCTTTCTCCGCAGGAGACTCAGTCAACGGCCGGCCGCTGAAGAGCTGGAGGGAAGAAACATTCTGAAACGTGAGTATAGTGATAAACATCATCAAAATCCTCAGAAATCCAAATCATCCATTTATGCATGGATCAACAATTGTTTGTGAATAATAATAATAATCATGTTATTAATGAATATTAATAACAAGTAATAATAATACCACTATTGTTACTTCATTGTAATAATAATAGAATTGTTAAATATATATTTTATTTTTGTTGTTGTACAGAATATGTACATCAATAATAATAATATTAATAATGATAATAACAATAATACAATTAGTATTCTATTTCAATATTTTTAAAATATATTTTTATTTTATATATATTTAAAATGAATGATTTTTAAATATATTTAAAAAATATAAAAAATGAATAACAATAAATACAAATATTAAATTTCATATTTTTAATTAGCATTTAATTTTTAAACCAGTACTTAATTGCTACTATATATATATAATAACTAATAACATGAATAACAATTGAAATATTAGGTAATTTAGAATATTGTTTCTGATATTGCACAGTAATAATATAACCATTGCTACTTTGTAATAACTTAGATATTTGTAAATAAATAAACATTCTAATTTTATAAGTGAAAATGCAAGTGTTTTTATCATATCTTTAATCAGCACTTTAGATAAATCAAATTTAGTATTATTAATATTTATATATTTTAAATTCTTTAGTTTTTTTATCATGCCTTTAATCAGCACTTAAATTAAATTTTTATTAATTAAAAGTTTTGGTGGCTTAAATCTACTGTTGTACTGAAATGACTGCTTAATAATAATACAAATTATTGTTCACAAAATAAAGGTGAAAAGGTGGCTGTTAAGGTGACATTTTTATAAATTCAGACAAAATTCTTAAATGTGCTAACATGCTTTATGAGGTCTTCCATGGCTTTGCAGTGTACACAATCACTACAGACTCTTATCAAGTAGATGACTGTAATCTGTCTGTCAGAAGCAGGTGTGTTGAGTGACCCTGTGACTGAGTCTCTCGTTGGCTCTTTCAGAGAGGAACGATCAGACGGAGCAGGAGGAAAGAAGAGAGATCAAACAGAGACTGAACAGAAAGGTAAACGAGCTCTCCTCAAGGTTCATTCCACTCGCAGCATGCTTTATTTGTCTGATTTATGAGTATACATGGTGGTCACTGAATGTAAGGAAGCTGTTGGTCTGTAAAATGACACGTTTGACTGCTGCTACATGCAATAAGACATTATAAAACACTGTCTGGAGCTGAATAAAGACGTTTTCAGAGGGGTAAAGCAATTTTGTGGACTAATAATGTTCAGAATGAGCTGCATCAGATTGAGGGAACCTCGTTACCTAGCACCAGGACGCCGGCGCACTGAACGCTCTCTGTTTGCACGTCAGTAGCTGCGTTCCCATCCACCTATTTGTATGCGCATATTAGAATATTCGCAAAAAAAACTTGCCGATGGAAACGGAAAGATGCGCATAAATTCTAAAAATGTGCATAAGTTCATTTGAGTAGGATAAACGTTTAATCCGGTAAGAAAAAATGCACATAAACTACGATGGAAACACATTTAGCGAATAAATTCCTCCATGCGCATCATAAGTCATGTGACTTTGCGCTTTGAGACGGGGTAACTTGACTAACCAGCGGACTGATCTCGTTCACAGCATCTTTAAGCTGTTCTGGTCGTTCTGAAAAGCCTGAGGAAAGTCTGTCATCAAAGTATTTCTGTGTAATTGTCTTACACGACTGTGTTCCCAAACAGCAGCATCCACCTCCGAACGCAGTGACAGCATTTATTGTGTTACGTGCAAGTCATTTTATGAAAATTATTATATTCAGTGGCTTCTCCAATATTCCTAGTGATATTTAGTGCCACAGTTTACCAGGAAGTGACAATTTTGTTCTCTCTGACTCTTTGGATGGAAACGGTGCTGTTTTCGCACATGTTTTATGCGATATTCCAGTTTTGCGCATAAGTTAAATTTGAATCTTTGGATGGAAACATAGCTATTGTTTACGAATAGATTAAATGAAACATAACAAATTAATATTGACAAACTATATATCATTCTGAAGGTCTAAGACTCAAGTATTGGCGATAGATCGTTGTTTTTCGATGGAAAGCTTATAAGGAATGTATTTGCTAAATTTGTGTAAGCAGTACACATCAAAACATTCATAATAAAGAAGCAGTACATACCAGCTTTGTGTAATATTGAGTCACAAACGCATCCACTGCTGTAAATCCCAATTTAGTTAGAGATTTAAGGATCCATTGAACAACATCACATCGAGCACTTTAGTCCAACGAAGCAATAATGTTGTTATATGGACGGATATTCCTTTGTTTACATCTCCTTTCTTCAGGGATAGTTATTGTTCGTATCCGCTTTGGAAGAGCTCACGCTCAAGAAACTGCGTCTTCGTTGTAAAAAAACACATGATTTTGTAGTATACAGTGTTACACACCGAATGAGACCACCCCCCAAAAAGTGCGGAAATTTGTTTATTTGAATTCTGGTGCTCTCGCGAGGGCTGTGACGTACCTGTCATCTGATGGGGGCATAACTTAGCGATCGGCTGTTAGGAAAAAATAAACCTTTTTTTTGTCAACATTTTTAATGTCTACAAAACCTTAAATGTCTTAAATGTCAATTTTTCGAAATTGAGATTTATACATCATCGGACAGCTGAATAAATAAGCTTTCCATTGATGTATGGTTTGTTAGGACAATATTTGGGTGAGATACAATTATTTAAAAATCTGGAATCTGAGGGTGCAAAAAAATCTAAATATCCCAATGATCTTTGGCATAAAAGACAAAATTATAATTTTGACCCATACAATGTATTTCTGGCTATTGCTACATATATACCTCAGCGACTTGTTTTATGGTCGAGGGTCACATATGTGTGTTTGTGTTTTGTGGGGAATGTGGCTGTTTCTGTATGCTTAGCATCTGTGTGGCTGATAATCAGCTGTGATTACTCTGACTGAATGACGGCTATCAGTATGAATGCTGATCGGCCATTATGGACTTTATGACCCATATCGGCATGATTATCATCTGTATTACCGCACATCAGCGTGTGATTACTGATTATTATCAACAATCTCTGTGAATGTCTGGCCATATCAGTGTATAGGCTTGTTCGACTTCATGCGACGTCGCTAAAGATCGGCTGCCGCCTGACAAAAGCAGGTCCTGGGGGTTTGGTATATATAGTCTCATGGAAATCTCATTTTTCATGTTATCTTCTTCAGATTTGAAATATAAACTCATGAGACGTGTGACTTTCAACCCCATTACTTTTCTAGATTGCTCCAGGACTTATTTCATGTATTTTTATATGGAATATATATATACAAAATTCAAATGTGGTACACATTTTTTCAAGGCACTTCAGTCTGAATAACTTTTTATCTTTTTGAGCATGATCAACTCTGGATGATGGATAGTAAAGCCCAAAGGGTCTTCTTTGCAAAGACACCATAATTGTGTGTGTATCATAACCTTTGCAGCCCCACTAATAGCATCATTTTGTTCCTCTCACAGCTCAACCAGAGGCCGACAGTCGATGAACTAAGAGAAAGAAAGATTCTGATCCGCTTCAGTGACTACGTGGAGGTGGCCAAAGCCCAGGACTACGACAGGAGAGCTGACAAACCCTGGACAAGACTGTCTGCAGCTGACAAGGTACGAGACCAAGAGCTGACCTCAGCAAATCTGTGGTCAGTCTTTAATTCAGTAAAAGAATACACAGATGTCTATTCTCAGTGGTTCTCTCAAGGTGTCTAAACCCAATATATTTGTGAAGTAATCTAATTTAATTCAGTAGTCTGCTTGCTCTCCTCACATGACTCGGTGGACTCATTATGGAGTGCACATATCACTTTAGGATGCGCTTAAGTGGCTTTTATTTGCGATTCCACAGGCGGCCATCCGTAAAGAGCTAAACGAGTTCAAAAGCACTGAGATGGAGGTCCATGCTTCGAGCAAACACCTAACGAGGTCAGTATGCATGTATGTGCCTGTGCTATTTTTAAATCCACAAAATCAAAAACGACAGGGACACAAATACGTTCGAGTATAAAAATCATGAACGTGTCACCTTGACCCGATTGGTTTTGGATAACATGTTCCTCTTGACATAATCATGACATTAGCGGCCATTAGAGCTCTCATGTATGATCTTACTAAAATAACTGATTGATGCAACGGTCTCGCCCAATCATATCATGGTTGTGATTGCGAAAGGCACCTTTGTTGATTTCTCTCCTCTCGATCAGGTTTCACAGGCCCTAAGAGGGGGTTTTCTTCTGTGAAGAAAATGCTGACAGCGGCGTTCATGTTAAAATCCTGGAGGTGCCTCTTCCAGAGCCGTGGCCTCGTCCATGGGATTCCCTTATTCTTCCAGCGCCCTGGACCGAGTGGTGTGTGGGTGCGGTTAGCGTTGGAGGCTGCGTCTCCATCGCGGGCGGCCACAGGAGAAACCTGAAGAACATCTGCGGATACATTTAACCCGAGGCTGACGCAGTGGAGCGCCAGAGGACTTTTTGATGTTTTATAACGGGACTGCATTTCAGTGACTGCTAAGAAAAGACAAATCAGTTCTGGGTAAATGTTTGTGTACATGTAACCAGCTCCACTCTGGAACAATAATAAAAAAAACATACTTGAGGGTTAATAAGCCTGCTATAAATGATTTTCATATTTACTGTACAGAAGTCAGTTTGAACAGGGTTGTTCATGTCATCACTTGAAAAAAAACTTTGTAAGCACTACTTGTCTTCAAAATACAATTTTGGAAATACTTCTGTGTTGTTGTTTTTTTAAGTTTGATTATACACACACACCACGGTTCAAAAGCTTAGGGCTTTTAATGTTTTTGAAAGTCTCCTAGGCTGCATTTAGTTGATCAAAAATAAAGAATAATCAGTAATATTGTGAAATAAAGCTGAATATTCAGCAATACTCCAGTCTTCAGTGTCACATGATCCTTCAGAAATCATTCTATTATGATAATTTGCTGCGCAAGAAACTTTATCTTTATCTTGAAAACAGTTTTTTTTTGTGGGAACTGATAACACTGCAGGACATCTGTCTCACTATCTCAGCCATGAAACAAATAGTAAATGGTGTGAGTTTCCTGCTCTCTAACTTCCATCTATTTAGCATTTTCCGTTTACAGAGGACATTAATTCAATAACAAAACTGCATCAAGTCACTCAATCTGATCTTAATCTTTGAGAACCTTCAACTGCAAGTAAAAATGATAAAAAAAGAACCCTTTCGGTCATTTTTTCTGTCTTTATTTTTCAACATCTCCCATCAAGTAAACCCACGAGGTTAGCTTATTCAGGCCCTTGCTAGTGTAAATGCAAAAAATGGTTTCAGAATGTAGTATCCTTTTTAATTTCTGCGCACATACATCTAAAGTTCATAAAAAATTTTATGAGGTGGGATGTTAGAAATAAATGCATTTGTTCTTACATTACCTATAACATTTACTTATTTGCTTTTCACAACTATTCATTATTAATATTAAAAACCACAAGCAAATATGTGCACTAAAACTATGTACAGCCAACCATTGTTTCAAGGAGACCGGAATAAATGGCATAAAGTACAAATATTCAACCTTTGAGTAATATTATTTTAAAACAACATAACATTAATTAATATCTAAGCATACAAACAGGTTTATGAATAGTTTAAAGTAATTTCCAAACGGTAGATGTTTTCCCTCAGGTCAGAACCTCGATGCATCAGGGAAGAACAAGGATTGCAGTCCTCTTCGCACACTCGTCAACTCTTCCTCGTGCTACAAAGACAAAAAAACTCGAACTCAGTCCGGCAGAATTGTGTGATATCAAGTATAAAATATCAGTTCTGTTTGGGCTCTCACTATTTCTGTGAAGAAACGCTCCTGAACTGACTTCATGCTCTTCTTCATCAAAGACATCTGCAACAAAAGCAAAACGGTTTCTATTCTAGACAATCAAAGGTTCAAATGGCTTGAACTGTAAATATAGTGACTGAACCATGATGGACCACACTCAAAAAAGGTTCAGGTCCTCACCTCCACAGAGAAGACTTGTTTCTCATACTCTATACTATCACACACGTCAGTCTGAATGGTGCTTTTCAACTGCTGTAATCTGAAACCACAAAACCACAAGAATGAGCAAGACCGTGTACAAAAAGCAAAAACTATTCAAAGCACTCAATCAGTCACTTTGTTTGAATCTAGAGACATAGACACATTCTCTGAAACATGCCTTACAATGCATGCAAACACTGTTGAGTAGCTTTTTTTAATATGCAACCCTCAGTGCAAATCTGAAATCTTGTCTTTGAGCTACTCTTTTTTAAAGAAATCACAAGATTCTTTGCATAATAGCATTACAGAGTGAACAAATAATCAGCATTGCATAATTCTTGCTGTTTTTGCCCCTGTTGCAAAATCTTGTTAGCTACGAACGGCTGGAAAATCCGACCCAGAGCAACCCACAGACTAGTCATAAACAGGTCTTGTAGACATTATTACATATTATGCGAACAGAACAGTTGAGCTGGGAAATCTATGGGCTTCGTCTCATGTTCATGCAGCTGTTATATTCTCACCTCTTGGTTCCTTTGTCTTGGTAAGTGTGGAAGGCCAAGGTCTGCTTCTCCCAGTAAGTCTGTAGATATAGTATGATTAAATCAAAGGCCATTTACATATATATATTTTGTGCATATTTACTCGCCAAAGTGCGTTTGCAATTATAGACACTTGGCAAATCAGAACACTCGTTACCGTCAATTCCTTCTCCATGCTTCTCAACACAAAGTCATCTTGCTCCAGGTTTGCTATTTCGCTCAACAGGACTTGCTTCACTTTCTCCACCCTCTGAGCACTATATATTAGGCAAGATAAAGAAAGCGGCAGAGGTAAATATCAGACGTGTTATCAGGCAGAAAATCTGACCTCTTCAGAGTCAAGGGTCATGTCTGACCTGTACTGGTGCACTTGGACGTTGACAGATGACATGTGCTGCCCTAAGGTCTTCAAAGTCTGCCTGGTGTAAAGATCCATTGTCCTGCAGCGATTCTGACAAATGCACAAGACAAGTTATTGGAAAATCCTAATGCGCACTCACTAAATGCTTCAGGATGTGAAGCGGGTTTGCATGCAAGGATGTGAATCCTCAAATAAGAGCTGGCGTGTTTAGCCAGAGCTGATTTAGTGAGAAAAGTGAAATGACAAGCACCTTGATCTTCCTCTTAATCTCTGAGCTGAACTGATGGCAGACAAAGCCCACCTGCTGAGCAGGCTGGGTCAGTTCTATGTCTGCCTCCACACTGGCATGCCTGCACCTGGACTTTGTGCAAGATGACAGTCTCTCCACTTCCTCAGCTGGAAGGAACACACATTGACAGACCCATGAGTCACTCGTCAGCACTTCAAAAGCACACACACCTGTACAGTGAGTGAACTTAAAGGTACAGTACAACTGAGCTTCTGAATTATTTGTTTTATATTTACACAACTGTTCAAAAATGTGGGGGTCAGTGGGATTTTTTCATTTTAAGAAATACTTTTATTCTGCAAGAATGGATTAAAGGGATAGTTCACTGGAAAAAATGACAATTCTGTCATTAATTACTCACCCTCATGTCGTTCCAAACCCGTAAGACCTTCAATTATCTTCAGAACACAAATTAAGATATTTGTATGAAATTCGAGAGCTTTCTGACCCTCCACAGACACCAACACAACTGACACTTCAACTATAACATTCAATACCCAGAAAGGTAGTGAAGACATAGTTAAAATAGTCCATGTGACATCAGTGGTTCAACTGTAATTTTATGAAGTTACGAGAATACTTTTTGTGTGCAAAGAAAACCAAAATAACAACTATTTAACAATTTCTTCTCTTCTGTCAGTCTCCACCTTTCTGAGCATAATATTTTTCAGTTGCGTTGCTGTCTATGCAGCTCTCAGATTTCATCAAAATATCTTAATTTGTGTTCTGAAGATGAATGAATGTCTTATGGGTTTGGAACGCTTAAATATTCATACTTAATGACAGCATTTTCATTTTTGGGTGAACTATCCCTTTAAACTGATCAGAAATGACAGTGTTGAATGTAAAAAAAAAAGGGTTTTCACAAAAATATTAGGCAGCACAAATGTTTTCAACACTGATAAGAAATGTTTCTTGAGCACCAAATCAGCATATTAGAATGAAAAATACAGTTTTTACTGTTTATGATCAAATTGGTGAGCATAAGAGACTTATTTTAAAAGCATTAAAAAACCTCACTGACCCCGAAACATTTAAATGACATCAACAGCATATTCTTAGCCTTATTTTGTGCCCAGAAACTCTCATTACTGGATATTGCTGTTTCCTTGGCCCTTTTATTCAGGCCTCTCTGGTAACTTCTCTTTCTTCTCCCATTCTCTATGACTATGTCCTCCTCTTCTTCCTCTGAGCTGCTCTGATCTTTCACCAGCGGTTTAATATTGGGGCCTGAAACACAGAAACACAACATCACTCACAGAATCAAATGCAATCTGGGCTAATTTCCTAATCAGGAAATTGAGAAAATTAGATTTTCCCAGCAGAATACAAAATAACAGTGTCTGATGAGCCAGGATTGGATTAATGCAAAATCTAAATATTCAGTAATCTGCTATGTACAGGTGCATATCAATAAATTAGAATGTTGTGGAAAAGTTGTGAAACTCAAATTGTGAAACTTGTGTATTAAATAAATTCAATGCACACAGACTGAAGTAGTTTAAGTCTTTGGTTCTTTTAATTGTGATGATTTTGGCTCACATTTAACAAAAAACCCACCAATTCACTCAATTCTCAACAAATTAGAATATGGCGACATGCCAATCAGATAATCAACTCAAAACACCTGCAAAGGTTTCCTGAGCCTTCAAAATGGTCTCTCAGTTTGGTTCACTAGGCTACACAATCATGGGGAAGACTGCTGATCTGACAGTTGTCCAGAAGACAATCATTGACACCCTTCACAAGGAGAGTAAGCCACAAACATTCATTGCCAAAGAAGCTGGCTGTTCACAGAGTGCTGTATCCAAGCATGTTAACAGAAAGTTGAGTGGAAGAAAAAGATGCACAACCAACTGAGAGAACCGCAGCCTTACGAGGATTGTCAAGTAAACTTCACAAGGAATGGACTGAGGCTGGGGTCAAGGCATCAAGAGCCACCACACACAGACGTGTCAAGGAATTTGGCTACAGTCATCGTCAGAGGCGTCTTGCCTGGGCTAAGGAGAAGAAGAACTGGACTGTTGCCCAGTGGTCCAAAGTCCTCTTTTCAGATGAGAGAAATATTGTATTTCATTTGGAAACCAATGTCACTGCACCCCTTTACCAAGAAATTTTGGAGCACTCCATGCTTCCTTCTGCAGACCAGCTTTTTAAAGATGCTGATTTCATTTTCCAGCAGGATTTGGCACCTGCCCACACTGCCAAAAGCACCAAAAGTTGGTTAAATGACCATGGTGTTGGTTTGCTTGACTGGCCAGCAAACTCACCAGACCTGTACCCCATAGAGAATATATGAATCTTCACAATTTGAGTTGAATTACTGAAATAAATTAACTTTTCCACGACATTCTAATTTATTGAAGATGCACCTGTATATAGAGACCAACCCTGATTATATCACATTATAAAGCATCAACTGATAAATCACATTTAAATAGTTAATCAAAGTTTCTGTACACAACAAGGTTGTTTGGTTTCTATTTTTGCTGCATCATGCTTGGTTGCTCCGCCCACAGTGAAATCTTATTGGTCCTCAATCTAGCTTTTCAAGGCTGTATATTAAACATCAAATATACTCTGATTGGCTGGTATTACCACAAGGAATACATTCTTTATGCTGGAAACTTGCCACGCCATGCCTAGTTAGGATCATGCATCATTTTTTTAAAAGGTGATAAATACCCTTACGAGGAGTGAAGGATTTATTAGTAGGCACAAAAAGCTTTCTAGGCTTCATTTTCAGAGCTAGCTGCGAGGGAGAAGGAGCCTTATTCTCTTTGTCCTCCTCACTGTCCTCCTCACTGTCCTCATCTCTCTCTGAAAGACTAGCGGAGTGGCTCAGGGTGAGACGCTTGTGGATGTCTGTTGGACCTGATTAGCAATTGATACAAAAAAAGATGCTTATTTTTGTATACTAACAACAACAACAACAAAAAACACAACTTATTTAAAAAAATCTCTTCACCTGACGTAAATTCTAGTCTCTCAACCTTACTTCCTTTCTGGCTTACTGGTGTTTTCTATAAGTCGTACACGAAGGAAGTGGTGTGTTACTGAAATGTGGTACTATGAAATGTGTGCTCAGAAATAAACTGTTAAAGCTGTACCTCTAGCTCACTGCACATCAGGGCCATGTTCCTCACAGATATGTGAGAAGATTGGCTCATTGTCACAGAAACGACAGACCTCCTTTCAAACGATGCTGGGCTGGTTTGGTTTATGACCCCTCTCTGGAGGTCTGGAGGGATGTATGGGGAGGACTGGGTGGAATTCTCCAGGGGTTGAGAAGGGGTCAGTAATGAGTGGACTGCACTCAGCTCAACCTGTGGCAGTAATGAATTACATAAACATAATATTCTTTAGATCAGAGAGGTATTGACAAATACAATATGTTTATGCTTAAATCAAGACTGAATAATACAATCAAATTACACTTGTATTTGTATTTATAGTGGCCCCCAAAAACATCAGGAAACTTAAGGCACACTTAAAATGTATTAATGTCATTGTATTACACTGTAAAATATAAACCCAAGTGGCATTCTTTTGAAATAAAGACAGAAGGATAGCATAAGCACACTTAAACACAAAAGTAAAACACAAAAAAAAACATGTTACGGTTTTAAAACACATATAAATGAATGGCTTTACACAGTTCAAAAGTTTGAGGTCAGTAACATTTTTAATGTTTTTGAAAAGTTTCTTATGCTCTCAAACGCTGCATTCATTTCATTAAAAAACTGTAAAAATCTATAAATAGCAGTAATATTATTACAATTTAAAATAACGGTTTTCAATTTGTATTGTAAAATCTTGTTTATTTGTGTGTCTGAATTTGTTTACATCATTACTCCAGTCTTCAGTGTCACACGATCCTTCAGAAATCATTCTAATATCAAGAAACATTTCCAATTATTATCAATGTTAAAAAGTTATCAGGAATGTGTGATTTATTTTTTTCCATAGAAATATTAAGTTAGCTCTTTATTTAGCATAATTTTTCTGGAGATACCAAACATTTTTTGAGACAACGTTATGATCAGAACTAACAATAAAATGAGTCTTGAGAGCGGTAATGTTGCCAATTAGTACTTGATCTTTCCATCGATGTGATTTGAAAGCATGCACTGTTTCCTGTTTACCTGTGCAGCTGGAATCCGCTTAGAGCCTCTTGAGGTTGTGGAAACAGGTGTTATGGTGTGAGATGCAGCTTTATTCCCTGGGGTTTTACAGAGAGAGAAGGCTTTGAGAGAACTGAGAGGCTGTAGTGGAGAAGAGTCGGCTTCGATTGGAGAGATGGACAGAGAACGAAGAGGTGTAGCATTGGATCTCAAGTTGGTTGTTAGTTTTTCACCCGCTAGAGAAAAATAAAATAAAATGTAAACAGCAGTTACACAAGATGTTGTTTTTTATATTGCAAATAAATATTTTAATTGACAGCCATACATTTATACAAATAGCTAATTTAAGGCACTTTAATTCTTACATCTCATCTTCTCAACGGAGGGAGACAAGGCAAATGTGGAAGATAATCTTGCAGTCCAAGAATCCTTCTGTTTTCTGACTGACCCCTGAGCAGGTGACATCTTCTTCACTGTAAGATGTTCTGGACTACACATCTTCTTTCCTTTATCATTCCTCTGACCTCCCAGAATCTTTGCAAAGACTTTCTCTGCCTTTTTCTGTACATTCTTCTCATTTTGTAGAGTGGCTATGTCTACAAAGCTTCTCTCTCTTGTCTCCTTGTTCTGTGGCTCGAACTGGGGCAGTCTGCTGAAGCGCTGCTGCTCGCCCAACTGCTTTTTTCTATTCAGAAAAGTCAAAGACATAAGGCTCATCAGGACTATTATCATTAGTCTGTCTAGACCAGGGGTGTCCAAACTCGGTCCTGAAGGGCCGGTGTCATGCAGAGTCTATCTCCAACTTGCCTCAACACACCTGCATAATAGTTTCTAGTATGCCTAGTAAGAGCTTGATTAGCTGCTTCGGGTGTGTTTAATTAGGATTGAACTAAACTCTGGTGGACACTGGCCCTCCAGGACCGAGTTTGGACATTCCTGGTCTAGACCCTGAAGGTCTTAAATAACGGCATTTACAACTCCTGAAGATCCCTGTGAACTGTGCTGAATACCACATGCCTTAGGGGGTGGTGCTTTTTCGCTCTCTGACAGACTGGACTGGTTGTCTGAGTCAGACATCTCTCTGTAGGTTCTAATCAAAGCTGCAGCTCTTTGAGGTCGTCCTGTGGCTTTCTTATTATTGATGCTTGGCTGCCTTTTATCCTCCTGTACAGCCATTTTCTTCTGTCTCTTCTATTATTCACACAATGCAATAGAAAAGTGAATAATTACTATAAATATGATTATAAAAAAATACAATACTTCTGATAAAAAAAATACAATTTACTACACAGACCGGCTCTAATATCCTCCCCAGTCCATCCCTAACCAAACTAAGCTGCAAACAGTTAATTTAGAAATGATTCTGTTATGACGTTACAACCATGAGCACATTACCACATAACCAACCAATATTTACCAATTAACACCTAACCCTCCACCACCAATAACATTATAAAACTGACACAAAAGCTACAAATTGTAGAATGTGGCACTTGTTCTTACCCGCTTTGGCTTGATTTGTTCTTTCACTGGTTTTGGCGAAGGCAAAGGTGTATATGGGGATTTAACTGAAACAAAATGAAAGTGTAAGAGATTATCGTACAGAAGGATTTGAAAAAAGAGTGAGGGAAAGTAGTTATCCATAAATTGTGTGTAGTGTGTAGAGTTAACCTCTGCAGATGACAAATAAGAGTTTAGAACAACAGTTGGAGATGTTAGAGATTGGTGTAGCATACATGCAGTGTCAGCAGGGGGAAAGATGGGTTTAACCGGCTGCCTGCTGTAGTCTGCCACTTTGGGCTTGGGTTTCCTGTTGGCCGAGTGTAACCAGCTAATCTCTGTCGTGTTGTCTAAGTCCGTATCACTGAACAGCTTTTTCTTCTCATTTGCCTTGGCAGTCTAGATTGTAACATTGATTGTGAATTTTTTTTAGATAGGCGTATGTTAAATCATCAAATGCATAAGTATACAAAGGTTTTAAGTGAAACCTTTGTGAGCCGACGTCTTTTAGCAGTCTGAGGATTACTTGGTGGATTAAAAGAGAAAACGTAATATAAATATGCAATAAAATACATAATGTATTAACAAGCAGTCACATGTTCACACACAGGATTTCTTTGGAGAGAAGTAGTACTTTTAGAGTATTATTGTATTGTTCAACACTAGAGGGGCTGTTTTTATAAATTAACAGAATTACCTGCTTTCCATTCTGGATGTATCAGAGGATTTCTTTTTCTAAAGAGGACAGAAATTAAGAACTAATGGAGTTTATGATCATGTTTTTAAATATTATGATGTTTATGTTGTTTGCATTCAGAGCTATTGGTGTCCTTACCACACTAATTTTTGGCGTGTCCTCTGTAAATGCATAAACATCCCTGAGGAGACCAAACACAATAAATTCAGTGGTTATAAAAGATATTTTCAAACGAAATATCCCTAGTTTAAGGGATTGAATTCAGTAAAATGCAATACCCAGGCTGCTGGAAGTGGAACTCCTTCTTGGCTTTGTGCAAGCTTGAACTCTTGGCAGCAGTTTTCTCCTGTAACACAATGTGCAAGGGAATTTTTTTTAAAGTTTGCATCACATTTGTAACTACCCTGTTGAAAAAACAAAAGTATATGTTGGTTAGGTATGTTTTAAAGCATGGCAGCTGGTCGTGTGCTGTCCCTAAGAAACTAGGTTCTGCTCAGGACAGCATATGCTGGTTTTTCAACAGGGTAGATGTATTGATTTGACATTACAAATCCTGTTTTCTTTCTAAATGACTTACAGTGGAGGGTGGATAGCAGCTCTTATTGGTCAGATATCTGAAAGTGAAGGTAACAGTGTTACTCCATGTGAGGACAGAGGAAAAGGTAGGGCATGAATGAAAGGTCAGTCTGTGTCACCTGTTTGTAGACCCCATATTACACAGGCCCTCAGATTCATGGGATGCTGCTTTGGCAGTTCTCTTATAATGACTGGATATCATTTTCACCATACCATCTGCAGCATGTGCCATCTTTAGAACAATAACAAACACAGTTTAATATAATAAACCTTGCTTGTCTTCTGAATAAACCGACAAGCACTGAAGTCTAAAATATACTTTAAAGTAATTTCTGTTGAAACTTGCATGTCATGCATTTACATATAATTGTAATTACAAATTTTTAATGATGAAGTTGCAGTAAATTTAAAATAGTAGATAGAAATTTAAAATGTGACACTCTGAAAATCCAGCTAAAGTCATTTTTTGTGATTTGCCTTTTTCTTCAAAAAAATCATCCTTCATATGGTAAAGAACATTCTGAGAAAATGTAACCTTTATATCTTTAATATGGACTGAGTAAGGTCATGTCAAAGATTGAAATTATAGTGAAATTAATGGTAGAAATCAAACTTTGATGCTTGTTTTCTCATAATTAGATTTTGAAACATTAGCCTGGATTTCACAGAGAGGTCACATATATTAATTTAAATATAATATCCAATAACACTGCAGTTAAAATTATAATCAAGCACTTTACAAGTGATTTAGTATGTAAGTCAGTATGTTAGTTTTAGTATTTAGTATGTTAAGTTTTTTATAGCACAAGAAAACAATAATTTAAAATGTAACATTCTGAATTTGATACAAAATGTACTTTTTAAGTGTTATTAAGTATATTAAAATACCTAGTCACGAGATACAAACACTCAAGAGGTGATATATTTAAGAAATATTATATTATCTGCAAGAAGTGTATAAAAAATACAATTTTAAGATTTGAAGTATACCATAAGTGCAATTAAGCACACTTCCTTTTCACAAGGCATGACAGGTCTGATCCAATACTGCATCAATATAGGACTGTCATTTTTTTTTTAGAATATTCGTGGAATTTAAAATTAAAAATATAGTGCGCGACAGGCAGCCTTATCAGTGGCACACAAGATGTGATGATGATGTGCATTTTAATGTTTTTCTTAGCTTATCCAGTTGAACCCACTAGATGAGGTGCTGCTAAGTTGTTCATTCAAAATATAGCGGAAAAAGAGATCATCAATGCAGAGATGATGTTTATGTCAAAACTGAAACCATCGCATTTTCTACAGGGACATCTATCAGCGTTGCACTCGCTTCTCACACAAGAGAGTGGCATTGTTAGAAAGCCATGTCAAATGAATGCAAGTTAAACTTTTAAAAGACATGTCTCAAGACTTTATTGCGTTGTTCCCCATCCCACTGCATCTCATGTTTTTAAATGAAAGTGTACTCTGTGATTGGTTTTCGTTATTAAACTATACATAGTTACACAGTGCTGTTTTGTTTCTAATTGTTTAACCAAATTAATATGGTTTATAAACATTAATTTAAACATTATGCACTTTTTTCAAAGATAGCCTTTTTTGCTTTGAAGAAACATGCATTAGTAATATTTTGCTTGTGGCCTCAGGAGAAGCCAAAAGCTTTTTTAACTGAAATGATGCCTTTTAAATTTGAATATAATTCGAATACTGATAATATTTAAGTACAAAATTGACTTTTTCAGCCATTTTTACAGCCCTAATCACCCACATACTTAAGTGCTACATCTCAATGTACCTATAACAAATGGACTCCAAATTCATGCAATAGTAATACCTGCCTTAGCAAACACTAATACTATTTGCTCTTTATAACATAAAGATATCTATTCCAACTAAAAGAGTCTCACATTGTCATGGTCTGATGTGTCACCCTGAACTTCACTACTCTTCCTTCTCTCTTGTGCAGGTCTAGCAGGCATGGACTTCACTGATTTCTCCATATTTTCTTTCTCTTGACCTGCAGTCCTGGGCTCCAGTAAGGAGCCTATCTGGGCTGTACCCTGCTGCCCCCTCACCACCTCCTCCAATCTGTGAGTGAGCTGGGTGTGCAGCTGCTTCTGGGTCAGGGCTCTGGATGCACACTGTGCCGGTGACAGACGCTGAGGAGGGGGATGAGAACTACCATCTGGAGATGATTACACAGAATGCAAGGTTACACAAAGCCACTTGATTCATATAGTGACAAAATATCAGGAACAGTGTTTCCTAAATTCAAGATTTGAAGCAGGGAAATTAATTAAACAATCTGACAGATTCAGTGAGTAAATAATTAGACTGATTCAGGATCAAAAGAACTGGCTCACTCTTTCATGAGGTGGATTACACTTGCCTCCCTGAATAGTAGTGCAAAGAATACAACATAACCAATGGGGGAGTAATAATGAGAGTAAATGATTATATTTTATTAAGTGAGAATGTGACAGTGATAAGAAACCTGAAACTAGCACAGCTATGTAGGAAATTGGTTCAAACAGTCAATTATAGTATAGAGGTCATAATAATACAAAACTATTTTAATTTGATGTATTCAAGAGTCACGTATTGTAGTTTATTCTTTGCTAATAAAACATATCTTACATGTCTGTTAACTCACCTGATATAGCGCAGTTTTTAGAGCAATCTTTTTTCAGAGCCAGCAGTGATCCGGATACAGACATCCTCCTTTTACTAGAGTTCAAGCTCCAGATAGCAGGTGAACTGATCAGAAAAATGTAGAAGATAGACATCCAAGCATACGTTATATTGTGAGCAGACAGTCTTCTACAATGGACGTAATGTTAAACAGTTAGGAGATGGTAATCAAAATGCTAATAATAATAATAATACACTCACTATGAGCTTCCCTTTCTCACAGGTTGGGAGTCTGGGACTATGCTGTTATCTTTTACACAAAGAAACAAAAAAAAGTTAAATTTGTTAAAATATGTTCACATCAGCAATGGAATTTCCTTAGTATGCTTCATATAATACCAAAAGTGTCCTCTTCATGGTCAGCTTGCACCATCTGTACTACTTTATCTATAGGAATATGCTGCAAGAAATATAGTTTTTATAGGGTTAGATAAGCCAATAAGAGAAAAAAGAAGGTAGCAAAAACAGAAAACATGAAATAAACTAATATGTCTAATATATATAACTTAACTTTTCTATTTTTATATATATATTTACATTTAGACTATGTATATATATCTATTAGGGATGTGACGAGATCACATGGCACGTTATCTCACAAGATCCGACTGGTGATCCGACTGGTGACAATATCTTTGCAAAACATTTTGCAGTGTTTACATTAGAGCTGCACCATTAATCATAAAAAAATTGCGATCTTGATTCAAACACCCATGCAATCTTGTTCCTGAATGACAATGATTTAGCTATGTCTATTACGACATCGCGAGTGTCAGTGGAGCGAGAAAAGCACGTTTTGTCGCTGCCCATGTTGATGAATCAGAGGGTCGGCCATCATCACGCTTCCGATGTGAATGCTGTCATTCACTGATATGGGCGTCGACAAAACATGAGCTGCTCATACTAACAACTCCACTAACACCTGTTTCACATCGTAAGCGTCTTAAAGACATTCAAATCTGCATTCATGCTGCTGCTGATCCAGAAAGAGCAACACAAAGTCTTTTCAACCACACAGAATTATGTCTGTGTTACAGACATTTAAATAACAGAAGGCCTTACTGGGATAAAAGTTTATAGTTTGGGAATAAACACTAATTGTCTACAGTAGCGATCAAAACGAAAGTATCTTAACACTTGTATTGTAAAACTTATCTTCCACCAGGATGTGGTGACAACCCGTATAAAAATGTATTTGACATTGAATCATTCATTCAGGAGATTCTAACAGTGAAACAAGTCTTTATGAACTGAGACACTGACATTTTTATTTATTTTGTGAATGTATATTTTTAAAAGACTTAAGCAATGAACATTTTGTCAGAACCACTAGTAAATTATATTATTTTGTTTAGTTTTCTAATATTTTTTTTCTGAATCGTGATCTGCAATTTATTAAAAAAATTGTGATTTTCAATTTATTCAGACTCATGCAGCTATTTTATATGTTGTTTATTTCTGCAAATAATTCATTCAAATAGAAGTTTAATTTCATAAAGTACAAGTTGATTTCAAAATGCACCTACATTTTGTAGATTTTTTTTTTCAGATTAATAAAATAAAATTTTTCCTTATATTTCATCATTAAGGATTTATTTATTTTTTATTAAGAAAATCTCGCCTCGTCTCGTGGGATAAGTGTCTCATCACACCCCTAATATATATTTGAATTCAGAGCACCTTGTGGTACTTCTTTCCTTTCGCCTTTAGGCCCTGGATTTTCTGTTGGTCTTCATTATGAGCAGCAGGGGTCGACTAACAAGACACAAAGGGAATTCACTGAGATTACATCCATTAAGCTGTTCATTACAAATCAGTATATTGCTTCATTAATGTAACAGTGTCTCATAAACTTGTTTTCATCAGCATACACTTGAATTTGAAGTGCAACTTTCTACAGAGGGTATACCTGTGCTTGAATTGCATGGGCCTTCTTTTGGTTATTCACACTGAAAACTAAGAGAAGGCACACTGGAAGATGTTTTAGACATCATGAGTTCTCTAAGTTCAATCTCCTTCTTCCTATCTGAAGAGCTCATCATCTGAAGAGCTGGTTTCACCATTAGCTTTGACACTACAAACAAGTAGTTACAAACTTTATATTGCTCATATAAATTACATTAAAATCTACAGATGGCTATATGTTACAGGCATTTCACCACAAGCAAGAGATAATCTTTACAACAAACCTTTTAACAAACTGAGGGGCAATTCAAAATGATTGTGTGGTTAATCAACAACAGAGCTGAGATTGCTTACACTCTTGCTGGGGAAAACTACAGAGCTATCTGTGATATTCTGTACTGATTAGTCATAAACAACTTAATGAACCTACCTGCAGGTAGCACACAGATGGAGGAACAGCTCCCCTGTTTACTCCCCACACTGCCAGAAATGTACATGCAAGACTCAGACACCTTCATCTTTATAGGTGTTACCATCTGAGAAAAAGAGATTGCACTTTTAGAGAAAGAGACTTCTGGCCACTATGATGCTGTTAGCATGTGCACAAAGCTGTAATAACAGCAGCAGTAATAGAGATGAGTCAGTGTCACCATATTCCAGTTGTTAAAAGTGAGAAAATACAAACCCGTAACTTCAACAGGTAAATAGGACAACAGTTCACCAAAGTTAATTATACAGGTCATCTAATTTAATAACACGCCTGGATGCACAGTCCAATAAACAATCATGATTATAATTAAGCCCTGATGAAGGCAATTACATAACAGATATTTTCATCAGGCAGCTGATGTTAACAGAGAAAAAAGCCTAGGTTTTAAAATAAAATCAACAGGTGTGTCTCACAAATGGCTTGAAAGGGAAAAATATTCAGCTTTGTCAATAAAATGGCATCAGATCTATGCTCAATTCGAAGCTCTCCCAAAACATAATTGTGCTTTGTAAAAGCTCCACAGGCATCCTAAAATAAATGAACAATTACAATGTTTATGTTGTGAGCTTTCTGACTTACATGTAGGGGCACACTGTTTGTATCTGGTGTTGGATGTGTGGGAGGCTGGCAGGGAATGCTAGGCCTGACTGATGATGACCCTTTTCCCTTTACACGCAGAGAAGGGGACACTTGACTTTCAGGGACAAAAACCTGTTAGTTTAACACAGACAGTTAAACCCCACACCTTATGAGAGAAAGACACCCTGCAATGTCACAATTCACCTTAGGAAGAAATGACTGGCTCGTTTTAAGGTATCCTCTGAGTCTGACTAACCTGTGAACTTTCCTGTGAACTTAAGTTGATGTGAACAGGTGTTTTCACAACAGAGGACTTCCTAACAGATGTCTGAAATACAACAAGAGGGATTGAAAACATGACTGCTGGTTTGCTGTGTGACAACTGCATAAAACAACTGATTAGATATTTAATTTAAGTGTTTAATTCCTATTAGCAGATTTAATAATAAGTTGGAGCTGTACAGCCTCTTCAGCTCAAAACTTATCAAACAAATGATGCGATCCTAATGACCACAAAAAAACATGCATTTAATCGACATGTCACCTTATCAAACCATTTATTTAGTTTCGGACTGATCACTCTGGTGTAAAGCTATAAAAACACTATCATGTAAAAGTTTAACAGGAATGTTGTTATACTCTATTAGAGTAGATAGAGATTTGCGCTTGTGATTTTTTTTGTAATTACAGATGGACGAGTCACATTTTATTTAAGCATACACTAAAGTAAAAGTTGATTAGATGAAGTAATGGTTCTTAAAATTTCTACTCTTCATTTTATAACATCGACTTAGATTTACAAGCAGGTCTTTTAGAGATAAAGTGACATCCGCCACATCACTCACCCTGTTCTTAGCCTGCCCATAAACACTCTCAACGGCTCGCAGGATGTCTAGAGAAGAGCTGAATTTGATGATGACTCTGGAGCCCTCTAAGTTGTCAAAGCAGGCTGGCTCAGTCAGAACCAGATGAAGAACCTTCTTGCCACTCTCCTCTGTGAAATCAAATACAGATGTTTTTATACATAGCTTAGAACACATCCTGACCTCAGAAAGTCCGATATGGATCCAAAACTATTGTTTTGTGGGTTTTGAGAACAGTTGCAGAAGACCTGTTTAGAGGGGACAATGTTGATTGTGTTACCTTCTACTGTGTAACTCTGGACATCATCTTCCACTATACACAGAGTGCTCCACTGGCCATCCTGAAACGAGATAGACATCTAACATTCATATTCCTATCCATTTCTTCCAGAACATGGTCAAATGTGATTAAAAAGCCCTGTAAGTTAAAGCACAATTGTGTACTTAATTATAAATCAGGGATTCATAAATGTTTTTTTCAGCTGAGACCCTACCCTTCTTTTTTAAACTAATATTACAATAATTCAACAAAACATTCACATACTCGCGGTTCTGATGTTGGCTGGTCACATGGCATTCAAGTAAAAATATAATACCTCAGTTCATAAAAGATTCAGGTGTATAGGAACCCACATTGAATATTAATAATAATAATTATAATTGTATATAAACAAAATAAATGGTTGTAAATTACAATTGTATTGTAAAAATACAAATTAGTATTTAATCATTATTATGTTTACCTGCAATTTACAATAATAGTATTAATGTATTATATTCTTCACTTTCAAATGTTCAAATCCTTGAGCTTTAAACATTTTAAATCCTCAGGCTTTTATTTGTATATTATACTGCTGAAAGGCTGTAAACCTCTGTCCATAAAAAAGTATGCAATTATACAAAAGTGTAAATGAAAGTTATTTCTGGATTTCCAAATACACATTATTTGCTGTATTTAACCTGAACTGAGCTGCTTTGAGACGCTGAATATAGCAGATCATACTGTGATTATCGTGCAGCACCATTTATTACTTATATTTTTACATTTGATAGAATTATTAGCTTTTCAGCAACTTTTTCCAAACCCCCCTTTGGAAATCCCTGTAATATATTACTATTATTTTCCAAGGTCTAATGTAAGATGTGGCCACTGTGAGAGACTATGATGTCATTACCTGAGCCTCTCATTACCTTATTAGCCACACAGAAGTAAAAAGAGATACTTTGACTTCCTAGATTGAAGTCAATCCAGAAAGCTTCCAGATTCTTGTCCTCTGGCATGAGCAGCTATACATATAAGAAAACAAAAATATACATGTGGTTCAAAACTGCACAAAATAACAGTGTTTATATTCCCATACTCAGCCTTATAAATGTGAAAACTAACCTCATGTTTGTCCAAAAATGCCTCCTGGCAAGGATAGGAGTACACGCTGTGAGAAGATAAACCAAGACATGTTATACTATCTATAAAAAAAGCGAAAGCTGTCAAAAGATATTAAGTACCTTCTCCTATCTCCTTGCATGCCATTGACCATATTTAGAAACTTCCTACAGTCCTGTCACAAAAACACACATACTGTAAAATCCTGTGACTAAAGAAATTCAGTTTAAAATGACTTATTTCAAGTGAGGCCATATTTACAGTCTCGAACTCTGAATCCTTGATTTTCTTGAAAGCAGATGAGACAAAGTTCATGGTAAACCAGAAGTCAGCTAGTTGATTCCTCTGAGCCGGTGAAGCCATTCTGCAGAGGGCCTCCATTAAAGACACCTGCAAATCATAATCTGAACCACAACAGATATGTAGTTACAATCAGTCACAGTATGAGTGCAGTCTAAAATGAGTTCGTAATAATCATTGCATTTGTAATTCTTTTAAATCATTTTATGATCACTTTCTAAACTACGTATACTCATTACAGTAATTTTTACACTAACCTCCACCTTTGAGGATTTGATTGGCCATGGCATTCCTGATAAAAACACAATGCACTACAGATTAAAATACAAGCATACTCGTACTGCTACAGCTACTTTCCAGAATAAGGTGCAAGAGAGGAACTTTTCGATATACGGTTAAGTACTTAAGACTCAGGAGGCTGATAATGCATTATCATTCAACATACATCATAGACGAAGCCTCTTGAGTTGACAAGATCTTCTTTTTCTTTTTCAGCTCCATGGGAATCTTTTCCAGAATAGCACTGAGCTTCCTTGCTGCCTGTCAATAAGAGTACACAATAATTCAGTCTTCTATTTCTGGAAAAGTCTGGGTAAACATAGCTCAATTGACATGTCATGACTGGAGTTGTAGAATGAGTTTTCAATATGGTTGAAATGATTACTTCTCAGCAAATCAATGGAAACTGAATCTAGGAAGGCTTTCCATTAAGAAATGCAATGAATCCCCTACCTCTTTCTGAATCATGATGTTTATTTGTGCATCAGAGGCCAGTTTGCCAATGTGACTAAGCAGAGCTTCAGTAACTTCATATGTACCTGAGGGAATGCACAGATTGAATTGAATGCAGAGCACTGTTCAACTTACTGTGTCTTTTTTATTTTTTATCTGGAACAAAACACTCACCTTCTTTACAACTCTCATGAACAACCTGCAAAGGTGAAACGACATGCACAAATCAGAATACTATAATACAGCATGTGCGTGTTTCTGAATTCACTAATTATCTTTCCTTTCACACTTTTTGGATCTTCTTGATCTCATTTCCTAGCATTTGCTGATTCAGATGCAAAATTGTGACATTTCAGTGATGGCTTTCATTAAGTATGTTTGAATTTTCTGTCAGTCAGAACTAGGGCTGTCAAAAAATTGAATTTCAATAATCCACATTCGAATGCAAAAACGTTGCATTCGAATGTGGATTATTGCATTTTTTTAGTAGACTTGGAATCAGTCTACTAAAGAGTCTACTTTAGTAGAAAGTAGACTGATTCCAATGGACGTTCATTTCCACTATGGAATATAACATAATAAAAAAGGTAATTGCATCTTTTTATCTCACAGTTCTGAGAAAAAATGTCTGAACTGTGAGAAGTAATCACAATCCAGAGAGGAAAAGACTTATTGCGAGTTTATCACTTATCAAAATTTAATTTGGATCAGTTGAGGTGTTTACAAGAAAATATAGCTAATGACTGTTGCATTTCCTTTTACCCCCCAAAATGTGCCGTTACAAACCATCAGTGCATCAAAGTAGTCATCAGCCAGCTTTATCATAGTCTCATTTCTTGATGACCCTGCCTCCACCCACAGCTTCCTGGCCTTCTCGAACCACTGCACCATGTAAACATACAATTTAAGCAATGAAAACATGCTTCTTCTTCATCAGAACAGATATAGAGAGAACAGAAACACTGATTATAAACTTATCTTCTTAACAAATCCCTGGGAAACCATCACAGATATTCCTCCACCACCTGGAAACTCCAGCATCTCGCCATATTTGTGTAAAATGGTAAGCAGCAGACAAGCATTGTCCACATTTCCAAGATCCATTTCCTGAACATACAGCAGTACATATAAGTCCAGTGAAGTAGTTCATACAGTTGTCATGAAGGCGATGTTAAACATATAAGTTAACTAACCCTGATGAAAAGCTTATCCAGCTTGGTCATGAATTGTCTGGAACATTTTATAGTGGTTTCTTCCTTGTTTTCATTTTGTAAGAATTGTTCTAGGTCCTGAAAATTATTGTGTTTAAAAGCCTCATCCACCAGTTTCTCCACCTAAGCAATAAAATACAATGTGAATGTTGTGGTCTTAATGAATAAAAACGCATCTCGTATAATTACAGAAGACAAAAGCATTTCAGATGTGAGAAGTTAAAACCATTTTCCCAGAAATAAAGCATGAAGTCACGTTAAACAGCTCTTTTGGGTTTCTCACCTGATGGTCCTGCAAAGGTGCCATGGTGCACAGACGATGACCTGTTTTAAATGTTGAAAACATTAAATAACTCATAAATATGAATCTCAGACGCAGATAATTCAAAGAAAACACATTTCCGAGAAAGATGAGGACTCTTTAAATGTCAGTCCTCATATTTTTCAGAATTGAATTAAATTAACCAAAACTATGTGTTTTGGCTTCGTTTATGTTATGTATTAATCAATATGACATATAACGTTAACGTTATATAGCAAATTATGCTGTAAGCCGATTTGTCGCTCGTAAATAACGGTCTTTATACAGCACAGGCAGCGAAGATGACTGACCCAAAACAGAAAAATAATAGACATAACTTAACCGTAAAAATGAATGCTGTAAGCGATCATATTTAATGTATTAATTATTATATTAAATCGTAGCTGTTTTAGGCTGTCTGCTGGGTGTTCGGATCTTACCTCAGATTATGAATGACGCTTCAGCGGACTTCAAGAGAAAATATTACATAACTTGTATTATTAACAAATAATGTGAAGTTAACGTAGATCGTAAAGGTACAGACACCGAGAGGGAAATGGTCAACTTCCACTCAAAATTGTTGGTTGAAGAGCGATTATTTCGCTTTTGACGGTTGTACTGTAACGTTGTTTTGATAACGCGGGAAAAAGACGCGCATGCGCAGACGTAAAACTGGCCGCTCGCGCAGACAAGTCAGATCTTTTCAGTATCGATTGAACTGCTTCTCGATTGAAAACTCACAGAGAATACTTTAAGTACTATAGTAAAATAATAATAATTATCGATTTTAAAAGCAGAATGGCAAAATGTTTACAAATAAAACGTACTGGAAATATTTTAATGATTTATGCATCCCAGCTGTATTTATTTATTTAGTAATTTAGCAGACGCTTTTTTCCCAAAGCCACTTACAAATGAGGACAATAGAAGCAATCAAAACCAACAAAAGACCAACAACATGCAAGTGCTATTACAAGTCCTGGTTAGCCTAACGCAGTACACATAGGAAGGGTTTTTATTTTTATGTTTTTTTGTTTTAGAAAACGAGTATATATAATATAGACAAAGGAAACTTAGTGCTAGTTTTACTAGAAAAGCTAGCAGTTAGATAATAAACATGCAATTGATAGAGGGTCAAATGTTTGTGTGTTTTTTTTAATTAAAATAATACAGATTAGAATAGATCACATAAAATTAGAGTGCTAGAGTTAAAGGGTCAAATAAAGATGGAAGAGATGTGTTTTTAGCCGTTTCTTGAAGATGGGTAAGGATTCAGCTGCTCAGATTGAGATAGGCAGGTCATTCCACCAGATGGGAACAGTTAATGAAAAAGTCAGGGAAAGGGATTTTGTGCCTCTTTGGGATGGTACTGTAATGCGTCGTTCACTTGCAGAACGCAAGCTTCTAGAGGGCATATACGTCTGAAGTAATGAATTTAGGTAAAGGGGTGCAGAGCCAGAGGTGGTTCTAGGCTAACATTAATGCCTTGAATTTAATGCGAGCAGCTATTGGTAGCCAGTGCAAATTGATGAACAGAGGTGTGACGTGCGTTCTTTTTGGCTCATTAAAGATTAATATATATATATATACATATACATATAGATATATACATTTGAAATAGTATTGGCTTTAATAAACAGAATTTTATTAAAACAAGACATGTAGCCTAAATTACTTTTAGTATCATTTATTGTAAATATAACTTATAATCTGAATCATGGCACTGAAAACTGAATGCTGTGATGACACTTTTGCAGTTCAATCCAGTATAGTTTGCATCAGCCTGGTTATCTTGACAAAACAGGTTTTCAAGCATTCAATTTTTACTTTTTCCGTGCCAGTGTGAGTTTCTAGAAACCAACTGACTTCAGGATGATGGAATCGGAAGTGCTAAAATGCTGATTCATTTCTGAGTTCTGACCTACAAAAATCCCCCACTTTATAAATACCACTTTGTGCTTATACATATGGCTTTATGAGAAGGACAATGTGATGCAGTCACATTTTTTAATCAGTTCTTCAAAACAAAATGGCATTACCCCTTCTTTTTTTATTCTATCAACATATGTTTACAATATCCACAAGTATTATGAAAACGTACCACATAGTGACAATAACATCCTCACGCTAGTGCAAACCTAAAATGTAAAAAATACAGTAAAGGCAATTTTAAATCTATATTATATTATCTAGTCAACAAAGTAAAACTCTCAGCGCTACACTCCAGTTGTCACAATCTTAAAGTAAAAATCTAATATTTTATATGGCTTCAGATTAATCACAAATGAAATGCATATGGCTTTCAGAAGGTCAGCAATGTATATTAAATGGTGAAACTGCTGGTGGTTGCAAGCTAAATATAAAGTGAAACAGTGCTTTAAAAAAAGTTTAATCTACAAATCAGTGTCCTCAGATAAAGTGTATCATGCTGTCTTCACATTCCTTCGGCACAGGTAGGTTATAACTCTGACAGGTTAATTTGTAATTCTGCCCACCATTGTTATCCCAAAACTGCATGCCCATTACTTTATAACAAATGGCAAACTCCAGCACTGCTCCAGGGTGAAGGATATATGGAGGAACGGGTAGATGAAATCGAAAAGTGTCACAGCAGGGCCCGTTTGAAATGGATTTGCTTGCAACCCAATAAGCCTTGGTTTCTGAGCAATTCTTCCAGTTTGTAAAAGAATAGCGAACACTTATTTCTTCTCAAATGCCAAGTTTTCAACTTGAACGATCCCTATAATTCCAGGCTCATAGCACAAAACCCGCTCTAGACACACTTGCTGGCAACACAGACGCTCGGTGAAGTTTGAACAGTCACCTGGCTGGACTGAGAACATCGGTTTCAAATACGGTAGAGAAATCTCCATCCTCTTACTTGAGGCAAACTCTGCGTTCATTAAGAGTCGGAAGAGAACATGCTCAGGGACAAACGGGTCCTCTCCGCTTTTGAAAACCTTTGACATTTTCCAGGTCCAACCCTAAAGAGTCCACAAACCGGACGCTGGCTCGGCGACTAAGCCTCCTTCGCTCTGATGGAGATGGAAGGACTGTGTGCGCCTCTGGATGATGGATTTGGTTGGTGGTTCACATGACAGGCTGCGGCCTGCTGTTTGCCTTGGAGTCGTTTTTGGGCTCGGTGGACGAATTTTAACCGGCCTCTTCCACTGGATGTTTTTGAGAGGGACATGTCCTGTAAAATCGGTGTGGAGCTTTTGAGCCATCTGATACTGTGGTAAAAAATAGGTCAGTGTTCATTTCTTTGAGGGGTGTGTTTTTATGGCAACATCCCAAAGACCAGGCCATGCTTATTAGAAAGAGTTACTTTGTGTGACCTGAAAAAAAGACAAAGTTATTTGCATATTTATAAGCATTTTACAGTATTACATATTCTAGGAAGTCCTAGTAACCAATATCAGCTAAAACTGATAACAAGCTGTGGAAACATGGCAAACTCACTAGCTGCTTCAATCTCAGCTGGATTATTAAAGAAAGTGAATTTACATTTCATGGCTTTCAACATTGCAAACGTATGTTAGTCAATGACTGCTCCTCTGTACAAAAATAAAAGGAAGTTCAATTTAGCATTGTCTCACCAGGAAAGTCCGGCTTGTGTAGGTTTACGACGCATCTGACGATCCTCTAATGCTATTTTTATAAGACATGTATTTCATACCGAGGAGCGCGACAAAAACTCTGTGCAAAAGTGAAGTAGCCTGTACTACGTGACACAACACACATACGAGGCATTTCAAGCAAACTGCGCAGAGCTGGCAGGAGTGTGATGTCAAACAGAGGGGGCGTGGCTACCGAGTCAGCTGTGCTCGGGGAATGCTGTTGGTGGTGAGGTTGCCATGACCTCCTATTATAAGTAGTTGTAAGTGGGCATCAGACAGCAAGTATTTGAGTGTAGATCTTTTGATTAACCTTTTGATTTGATTAGCGTTGTAAAAATGCAAAAGTAAAGCTTTATTTACACATTTTCAAAACTTTACATTTTAAATGAACTTGTCTGTTCAGTAGTCCTTATAACATATGACACAATTGAATTGTGGTGCTTCTAATTATGTGATTAAAAAACTGTTGCAAATGTTTTACAAAATACACATACTCATCTCTGCACTAATAACATGTTTTTTATTTCAAGTTATATGCAATATCTAATTAATTTATCTTATATTACTACTCAAAATCTATTATAGGGTATTTTATATATACACAACCAGTCAAAGTTTGGAATAGGCTGCCGCCTAACTATGATTTTAAAATATTTTTGAAACACCTCTTATGTTCACCAAGTCTGTATATATTTGATTTAAAATAGATGTAAAACAGTAATATTGTGAACTATTCCCTTAAATGAATATTAGAATGATTTAAGTGGACCTTGTGTCACTGAAGACTGGAATAAAGCTAAATTTGACTATCACATGAATACATTTCATTTTAAAATATACTAATATTAAAAACCGTTATTTTAAATTCTAATAATATTTCACAATATTACTGTATTTTTAGTCAAATAATTGCAGCCTTTGTGGGCATAACTTAAAAACTGCTTTCAAAACATTAAAACATCTGAACGATTTTAAAATAAATAGGATATTTTTTCGTTTGTTTTAATATTTTAGTCAGACATAAATTGGGGTCACAAATGATTTTTTTCGGGTAACGTTATATTTTAAATCAGACCAGGATACTTGATCTTGATCTATCTGGCAACCCCGCTTGTCAATTTTAATATAACAGCGATTTTGCGAACTTACACAACCCCAATATCAGCCGCATGATACACACACATACGCGTGATTTTCTTTATAAGCGATCGATACGAGCAGCGGTGAAATTAACGCGTATCTCGCATTCGTTTCACTTATAAACTTCAATTCCCATCATGCCAATCGGAGGATCACGACGACAACGATGCTTGAACACACAAAGCAGCAGGTAAACAAGTTTGATCGATCTGCTGTGCGGCGGTTTCAACGCGTTTCGCTCATCGCAGGATGATGGGGGTTTCATAACCAAGACACAGAGGTGATTGTTGCCCTCTTTAAATGATAACGTTAAAAATCGTTTGCTCGACGCTGTTTAGTGGATTGCCCCAATTCTTGGAAAACTGCAAAGTATTTAAACTGCGACGCTGATATTTCGCTGCGTTTCTGCAATGGTGCTCCTCAGTGCACGCGCTCACAAGTGGGACATTTTAGGCACAGCTGAGAGCTTAAATACTGCGCTTGTACACTTCATAGTGTTTAATGCGATGGGACCCATCCTGCAGGAACGAACTGCGTCTGCGACACTGAAGAAGGTGCCAGGCAAGGAGAAGGTTAGAATGAAAAATGCAGAAAACACAGGGATTGTTGCCAGGTATGTCTGAATAGAGCAGTTTATTAAAATCACACAAGACTAACACAAATTTGTCAATAAGAATATGTGCTTTATTTGCAGCAATAATAAGAGAGGAGGAAACGTGAACCAGAATAATAAACCTCTTAAAAAAACAGTGCCCTTGCATCCAGGACTAGAGAAGGATCCTCTGCCCAAAGCTGAACTTGTAAGATATGCTACATTAAGATGCATCCTGTGTTGGCAGCAGTTTGAATATGTTTTCATGATCTTTCCAAGGTCCAAAATGGCATTAAACCAAAGAAGGCTAAGAGTCCGACTGGTGCCACTTGCAAGTTGCGTGGGTGAGTGGTGCTTAACATATGGGATTTAATATATAAATAAGAAAAATAAAAGAACAAAATAAAACATGGATATTTTTCACTATAGAATGCTGTCATTGACCAATCAGAAACAAATATTCCAGAGTGCCAACGTGATACAAATTAGAGCTGGGTATTGACACAATTCTGATTCACAAGCTCTTGATTTGATTCAATATGATATCGATTCATTTTGTTATATACCAGGATAAAAAAAAACTTCCTAGTGATAAAATTATGCTTCTACTCCTTCATTGATGAAATTTAAATGGTGACTGGCCTAACTTGACCGATTATTCAAACATGCATTAAGACATCACTGATAGATAGAAGAAATGTAATGAATATGTAATATTATGTATGTATTTAGCACAATATATGCCCCACTCTATTATCTACAACATACCATGATGCTCGTTCTGCTAGCTTTTCTTTCACCATTACCACAAAAAAACGTATTTTTTAAACTGTTGTGAAAATGTGGTTTTGAATAGAAATTCAACTGTTTTGACCTGCAGTAGATTCGTTTACAGGCTGACATTTCTGAGTTTTGTTTCCTTTAATGATTGTAGGTAAATATCCACCTCTTCCAGCACTCTCTTCTGTCTTATAAAGTAATCTGTTACTGTTTCAATGTGAGAAATCACTGGAAACAATTCAGTGTGTGAGTGAACTGTCCAAATGAATCAAACCGCATCACAGAAAATCCCATACCTTTTAGAAACCCTTTTCACTAATTGGATCAGAAACAAGTGATGACTTTTTAAATTCTGTGATAAAATTGTAGTCACCAAGATTATTGGATGGGAGACATTATTAAAAATAAGCTTTAGTGATGTTTTGTTCATGCATCAGCAGAATTGATCTTGGAAATTAAGAATAATTTCAGTCTATTAAAGTTGAGTAATCAAAAGTGTCGTCAACCCAGCCCTAATAAATACACTAGTCAACATTTGAAGTGGATCAAAAACTTTCATCAAAGTTGTCCTAAAACTAAAATGTGTTCTTGTTTTAGGAAAAATTTGTTGAATGTTTTTGATCCACTTTAAATGTTGACTACTGTATATTGATAAAATATCTCACTTGAAATATTGCTGCAGCCCACAGGGCGAATCAGACCTGAGGTCTCCACGTCCCAAACTCTCTTGTCCCGAGCGTGGACAGGAGAGGCAGAAAATCCAGCTGGAGCCTCAGTGCTGTAAAGGGATGATACAGAGAAACGTGGCCTTGGAGAAGAGCCGTCGTGCTCTATCGCTGCCCTTGGCTCCTCAGCCAGTGCTGCAGCAGTTCACCCTGCAGAAACATGTCCAAGACCTGGACTCACTTCGCCTCCTGGAGCACAAGGAGGATGACACGGACAGCGCCAGTGACCTGTCCGACTCGGAGCGGCTCCCTGTGCTGCCTTCCCCTTGCACTCCTCCTCAGCTCAACCTCCGAGCCGAGGTGATCAACTCCATGGACCTGCATCCTCAAATTCCTGGACCCTGGTCGGTGGAGAATGATGAAGTCAGGTACAGCTACCCAGACTTCCTGCCTCCTCCGTTCAATACCTGGAGCCTGAGGCAGCTCGCCATCTTCCTCAACACTGAGGGTAAGCGGGCTCCCCGGCCGAAACCCGTAGGGCAGCTAGAGAAGTATTTAGAGCGCCTCCTTCAACTTGAGTGGCACCAGATCCAAAACATCCAGGCTGAGAGCGGACGGCATGTCGTTCCCATCATCCGAACAAGAGGTCACGCTGCCAGTGTCCTAGCGAACGGTAACCGGCCTAGACCTCATACTGCTCCTCCAACACGCCTCAGCTCCCCGAAAAGCTTTCGGCAGGGTCAACAGGCCTTCTCTTTAATGGCCAGCCCATCATCCACCCAGCTTTCTCGTCTCGTCTGCCCTCAATGCCACATCCGCTATCCGCTCTGCAACGGTACCTGCTCTTCGTATGCCTACCAGCGGCATTCCCGTCTCAGCCCCCTGCTAGAGCGCAAAGCTTCCCCTGCCAACACCCATAAGAGAAGCAGCAGCGAAAGCCGGGCTTCCACCTCCGAAATCCGCACCGCTTCGAAAAACCAGCAACCGGTCAGTCCTCAAGCAGCAAAGACTCACCAGAAGCACATACAGGCTGCGGGAAACGTGCGCAGGGCGTCCCATGAACTTAACGCAAATGGCAAATCCCATTCTTCGGTCAGGAAAGGAAAGACTGCGAGGTCAAATGAGGCGGACAAACGGAAAGATCCACCTGGAGCAAAATGTGGAGGGGTTGATAGGCGGGATCCTGTTGGTATGAAATGCGAAGGTGGTGGTCCAGGGAAGAAAATGGTTAAGGATGGCCCGAGAGCCGAAACGGGTGAAGTACGATTAAGATCTGGCACTAAAAAAAAGGTCAATGATGGCTGCGAAGCAAAAGTGATGTCAGCTACCAAAACTACTGGCAAAGTGAAAAATACTCAATATGCCAAGTAGTTGGTGCACCTTTCACGCAATTTTCAGTTGCCTCAAAAACATTTTCATTTTGCATACTGTAAAAAAGAGCTAATTAATACATAATATTATCCTTGCAGTCATCTGTAGTTTGTGAAAAGGATACAAGTGGCATCACATTAGCAAAATTTTGGCAAAATTTCAAGGGAAAAAAGGGTTAATTGGTTAATTGTGTGCACAAGATTGCATGGATTCCGATTTAAATGCTTGCATTTTGTTCATGAAAATTTGCCGGACATCTGCAAATGTGACCATATTTTAAAAACCAAAATGTATCCTTTTCTTTAGAAATCATGCCTTTTCATCGTCATTGTCAGTAGAACTTTAAAGTGCATTTCTTGAATAAGATATATTTATTTTATCTGTCTAAGTACACACAAGCAGGTTATCTTTACATGCTGTACGCACAAATCCTCTATGAAATGACATAAATCTAGTGTGCATGTACATATCTCTTATTTGAGGGAGGTATGGTTGAGAATGTCAGCGTGTGGCGTTGTCTAGTAAGCATTGTTGGTCAAAGAATGTATATTTTTTGAGATGAATAAGTGCTTTGTAATGATTGTGTATTTTTGTAAAGTGCTATTTACAAGGACTTATTTTCGTGTTATTTATTAAACCAATGAGTTGGCCTGTATTAAGTTAAATAAGAATGTTTTGGAACTCATCACTTAGGATTTCAGTGAGTTAATGTCGTTGAACTGGATTGTTAGGGTTGCTTATGGTGTGTTGCTGGAGAAGGACCTGAGCTGTAAACTGTTAAGATATTATGGTCAAGGTTATCTTTTGTTTACTTATTGAGAACCTTTCAGCTGAATACATTGTACGTCATGTCTAAATATAGCATGTTTTGTTTATTTTTACAGGAACAATGATGGTAGTGGTTTTGTAGTTTTATATGTACTGTGATGCACTTGAATATGACTTGAAAGTTGGTACAGGTTGAGGCCATACAGTACGTTGTACCACATTTCCATACTTGATGTACTGTATGTAGCACCATTTAATTTCGGATGTTATGTACTGTGTCAAGTTCCCTTATCAGGCAAAAATCTACTTTTGTCCTATCATTGTCAGAATGTGCTTTTATTTTGCTGGGAATTTTTGGTAGAGTTAAATGCAGCTATTTTTATGAGATACAAAATAAACAGTTTTCATTACATCATCAAAGCATCTGTCTACAGTGTTTATTTTAATGTGGAAATGGATACCGTCATTATATTCTCATTAATCCAGAACAAGCACAGACAGTGTCATTTTCAGGTTGTGAATGAAAATGTTCAGTGACTTAGCCATGCCTTCTGGGTATTTAAATGCTCCTATTTACAATCACCTGAATCGTTAGGTGCATATTATAACAATTGTGGGTATTTGTGTGATTGTCATGAATAGTTTGTCACACTAATTTGATGCCGTTGTCATGTCCTCTTCTGTCCTGGGAAAGGCTTTAAAAGCTGCTGAAGCTGTTTCTGGCGATCATTCACACAGCCTGTGTAATACAAGGCAAACAAAAAACATTTGTATTTGGAGATGATCGTAAATGCTGCTATATAATATGTAATGTGACAACATTTGAGCAATTCATCATTACATCACTTTCTCACTAATGGATCCTCTGCAGTGAATGGGTGCCGTCAGAATGAGAGTCCAAACAGCTGATAAAAACATCACAGTAATCCGCAATATGAATCCAGTCCGTCAATTAGCATTTTGTAAAGTGAAAATGTGCATGTTTGTAAGTAACACATGCATCATGAAGAGGTATTAACCTTTTAAATACAAGTCCTTTAACCATAACATTGGTATCTCCAATGAAAAAGTTGTCTCGCCTGAATCAGGAAGTGACGGTTTAATATTAAAATGTCTTATTGATGAATTAGTTTATTACAAACAAGCAGCTTTTCACTTCACAAGAAGATAATTGATGGAGAGTCGCGTGGACTTTTTGATGTTTTATCAGCTGTTTGGACTCTCATTCTGACGGCACCCATTCACCGCAGAGGATCCATTGGTGAGAAAGTGATGTAATGCTAAATTGCTCCAAAAATGTTATGATTATGATACAGGAAGTTTTGATGACAGAAATGTCATTTTTGGGTGAACAAGACTTTTTAAAGACCTATTTGGTGCCTTATTTTTTTAAAGTATCATGCATGCACTGTGAATGAATTCACTTAATTAAAAGCTTAATAGTGTACAAAAACTACTAAGCTCAGCTAAACACAGAAACAGGCTCACTGAGTGTACTGCAGGCCAAGATCTCATTGAGGCAATATAAGACACTGACCGAGATGTGTATTTGCCACGAGGCAAGAACTACCCAGAGTCTCTAGTCCGACATCCATGTAGACCGGTCCATCGTTCCACATTAGGTCAAATCCGCCAACCCTCTTCTCCTTGCCTGTCAGACTAAGTGGAAAAGAATGTTTTGGACAACAATGTCAACATGCACAATTCTCCTTTCTCTTTCATGTAATCTTATACTATTTTGTCAAATCGTACCGGCCTTCCATGTCTACGATGTGCAAGGTATCCTCCAGCAGTCTGTATTTAAGGTCATAGTCCTCCTGACTGCTGGCTGTGAGGGAGGGTGAAGCGTTCACTTCAATTAGCCACCTGCATAACGGCAAACTCATAAGTCATTTTTTTAAGCCATGGAATTGCCACATTCATTCAGTTCTGATAAGTATCCTGTCAAACTAAGCAATCAAATATAAAGCACTCTCACGGTTTTAAATCCCGGTCCAGTAGTATGTCATATCCATACAACTCAAAACAGTGTTTGTCATTGATGATGGTCTTCTGAACACTAAGCAGGCTGCGAATAAATATGTTGTCAATTTCTTTAAATAGAGTCTGCACTGTCTCGAAACCATGCTTAGCAGTCAGGTACTGCCGTAACTGCTGCATCTGCCACTTACAACCCTGAGAGAGAGCGAAAGATAAAGCATATTTGAATAAAGCATATCTTCATGAACATAATAGTACAGTATGTCCAGTTACTTCCGACATACCTTCTCGGGATCATAATCAGGAGCTGTTTTTGCACTGCAACATTAGTGAGATGAATGTCTGTGTATTTCAAGGTTAAAGGGAACAAACAAGTGAATTCCTGTACTATGGGGCGTGATATAAAATTGGGGGTATTGGAATGATACACTGATCATCTATGCTGCTAAGAGAGAACCTGGTGTTGGAAAATCGAGCAAAACCATCACGATACAGCCAGGCCTTCAATGGAATATACTGCGAAAAACAAAAATATGCCTTTTGTGTTGCCTGCGCAGTTTTAAATATATAACATTCAAAATATTGAAAATGCAACAGTGATGTGAAGTGTAAAACAACCACAGCAACAAAAATGCTGTGTGTAATACTGTGTAGCACCACTATCAATGCCAAAATAAATCTATAATTTCAGTAATCAATAGACAAAACCACAATACAACAAGTACCAGTTGTTATGCAAATGCATTATTAACAATCTTATGTTTATTTAAAGGGACATAAGATAGATTTTCGGTTCCGTGTAAGCCACATTAAACTACTATACGACTTGCATTTATTTTCTTGTACTATTATAACATTATTAAACAGAAATATTACAAAATAACAGCTTTATACTGCTGATGCCATTTTCATTTTGAGTGTTTATTCATGATGTTGAACACTCAGGTGGTACAAGTCAGAGCAAAGAGTAAATTCATAGTTTATTCATGTTGTAACTCAATTGAAATCTCATATTAGCACTAAATCTGACATGGTGTAAATGCAAAATGAATGGCTTTTTTCAAGTTTCTTACCGCAGCTGGAGAAAATAGTTTAACAACGGAAAACAGCAAAGCATATTCAAGAAACAAAATCATAAAAAAATAACTCACTGATGTGACAAGAACATAGACTCTCAAGTCAAATTTTCTCCCTGGTGATAGATATAACACACACACACACACACACACATACACAGACGTTACACACACACACACACACACACACAAATCATGTGATAAGTTCAATAATAATAATAGTTGAGCTAAATCAATAAGTACTGAAGCTATTATGTTTTATTATACTGTATGTATTATATATTATAGGTACATACCAGCAATGAGGTAGGGATTCTCAATGTAGCGCTGAGCGACATAGCTCTCAACTTGAGCCTCATCTTTCGGTTCTTCAGAGCGGGATCCATCCTAAAACCAGCAACAGCATCAGTACACAACATAAACCCTGGGATGACGACAGTTAATAATCACAGAACTAATGTTCTTGTCAGAGTCAGTGTGTAAATTGTGTATTACCTTCCTCCAATCTATGATATCTTTGAGTTTTCGAAACAGAAAAATTCCTTTCCCTTGTGACCGTGCCACCTGTGTTCAGAAAGTATTGTAATAATGGATGACCTGTTGATGATCAGCTTGGCAGTATTGTACACAGTGCACCGCTGTACACACTCACAGGCTTCATGATCCAGGTGCTCCCTGGGCTTCTCTTAAACTCCTCTACAAAGATGTGATACTCACTGGGCAGCACAAATGTACAGGGGAAAAAGTCGCATTTGGTCGCCTCTAAACGCCCAGCCTCCCGCTCTAAAGTTTTTCTATATCTCTTCAGGTTTTTTACCATCAGGTTCTTACGGGTCAGCTGAAAAAAAAAGATTCATGCACGTTTTCTGTACACATTCATTCAGTTGTAATCTATAATAATCGGCATAATTTGCATGCTAGTACCAACCTCGTAGTGGTTGCGGAAGTGACATACCCGCACATGTTCCTCCATGTACGAGTGATCAAAGTTCTCTCTTAGCCACCCAACATCACACCAGTTAAAGTCCCAATCGCTGTCACTGCATAGAGAGACATGAATGCATGATGCAAGCATGAAACACAAAGACACTCAACGGAGAAGCACAGCATGAAGCATCAAATGAAATTCATTCAAGCATGAAACGCAAGGACACACAACGGGAAGCACAGCACTTACTCTTTCACCTCTACCCAGCCTGGTCTCTGGTTTAGGACGTCCTGTATAGTGTTGATCAGGCCACATCTGTACCGTATACAGCTCCTTCCCTCGCTGAGATGAAAATGAACCACACTGGATTGTTAAAATACCTTTTATCCTTTCATACAGACAGACAACAGTTTAACATTTAAACCTCAGAGAAACTGTACAATTATTTAAAAAAATGCAGTTACTACAAGCATCTACACCATTCAAATTTGGGGTGTGTGGGATTTTTATGAATTTGAAATAAATATCTTATGCTTTCAAAGTCAGCACTTATTTAATCAAAATGCAGGAAAACATTTTTTCTGTTTTATTTATTTCTGAAAGCTGAATTTTCACCATGATTACTCCAGTCTTCAATGTCACATTATCCTACAGAAAGCATTATAATATGCTGATTTGATTTGCTGCTCAAGAAACATTCATTTTCTTATTATTTTCGATTTTAAAAACCATTTCTGGAAACCGTGAGACAATTTATTGGAAATAGAAAATACATTTGTACAACAATATAAATGTCTTTACTGTCATTTTTGTCATCAGTTTGGTGCATCATAGCTGAATAATAGTGATAATGACTTTAATAGATACAATTAAATCCCACAGACCCCAAATTGTAGGATGAATGAATTAAACGTACCCTTCCTTCTTCTTCTGTGAACTGTAGGCCCCTTTCTGTCCAGCGGTCTGCTGTTTAATGTAAGTTTATTACAGCTAACCTGATTAAAGCTGAAATGTAACTTTTGTGTTGCAAAGCTCATTTTTAAGACTGTGCAGCAATGGCTCCTCAAGTAGCCTAAATAATTATTTATATCAGCAGTCAACCTTAGTTATCAAATATAGCACATGATATCATGTAATAATAAGTTTGTTTTAAAAGTCACCCTCTTACCTTACTCTTAGACATATCAGAAAAAACGAACCACCTGTTAACAGCAGAACATTACCAGCGCGATACTGGAACTGTAGCCTTGATGTTGTCATAGCAACCACCGAGCGGACCAATCGCTTCGCTGCATTTTGTTGTGACGTTGAGAGCAAACAACCCAATCAGAGCTCTGTCCCCAACACTCTCTGGTGACGTCTCTGCTACACATTCACAAAGATTATGGATGAATTTGAATTTGCTTCTTGTGGAGAAACAAGAGAATTATGATTTGTTCCCGAGTATATGTTGTTCTGTATGTTAAATATCTGTTTTTTGTAAAATTAATCTTTACTTTTTTCTTATCAACCGTATGATTCAATCTTATGCAATTAATGACTTAATTCCTAAATAAATATATTAATTAAATAACTTTGCTCTCAGGTACCACATATAATATACCGATGATTTATGATTATTATTGTTTCCTGTTAGTTCATTGACTCATAAAAGAACGATACATAGACGCAGAAGACGGAATGGAGGTGAAATCAGATGTACGATGGCGGAAACGCTTGTTATGTAGCCTGGAGCTCCTGGCTGTAAACAGCATGATGTGCACTAGGTGGCAGCATCAGTGAAATAAAACGATCCCCACGGAAACAAAGGGTGCATGTTCAGTTGCACAGCAGCGTGAAGCTTATTACACAAACACGTGTCCAAACCAACGTAATCTACCAACACACGCGTTTTAACCAGCGTGTTTTCTCATATCTGACACATATAGACACCTCCAGACGAATGAAGGCAGTGATTCAATCAGTTGTTATCAATCTTTTTTACTTCAAAATCCCTCAGTTTTTCTATTACAGATTTCATTAAAATATTTTTAAATATTAATATATTAAAATACTTAATATAACTTACTTTAAATTATTTTAAACCGTCTTTCATGGAACTTGAAAGTATCTGAGCCTCTTGAGGGCCTTGATCCCTGCACACGATCCTAAATCAATGTTTTGACTTAAATGATAATCCAACAGGATTCATAAACCAGAACACTGCTAGTGTTCATGCCAGTAACACATAATCACTTTTATTGTTTAGCATAAAAATGTGTTAAAAGCACCTTTTCAGTGCTTTTCAGTTCAAGATCTTTCAGTGTTATTTTAATAGAACTGATATTCTATTAGGTTTTATTTGTAATATTATTGTTAATATTTTGAATTCGATTTTGTAGTTTGAATTTTCATTTTAGTTTAATTTTAGTAATTATGTTGTGTCTTTGTCGTTTCTTATAAATAATATATATATATATAAATATAGTTTTTATATTAGTACATTAAACTGAAAATGATAAATGTTGCCTTGGCGACTGGCTGGAAAAAAATATATTTATTTTTATTTTATTGTTATTTTATTTCATGCCGTTTTTATTTCAGTTAATTATAATAACCCTGTTATCTTTATCCTCAAGATATGTTTTTTAAAAACGAACAAAAATAAATAAAGCTCCCGTTTTCACCCCAAACCCTTTAGTTCTTGTCTTTTCATTTTAAATGTATCATAACTCCCATATATCTTCCAAAATAATGCAAGAACTGGATTAGATTTGATCTTACTTAAAGACTCATTTGATCAAAGAAATATGAAAACTTGTAATATAATTTACCAAATGTGTAATAAATTTTCTCCTCAAGTCCCCAAGTCCCATGATTTGCTTTTCATTTAGCATTTTTCGATCAAACACCGCGTGACCTTGTTGAGCGTCGACTATGTGAGTGTGTATGTGATTTTTAAGCGAGTTGATGTATCTTCAAGTCTGTTGACCACAGCAGGCTGATAATGTACTGCAGCTGTTCAACCGATTCAACCTCTCAGCTCATAAAATCTTACATCAAAACACTCATTCTCCAGATGGACAATCATCTATAAAAACAATCTGCCATCTCTTCAAAGCAAAGCTCAGTACCACATAGAGAAGGATTACCTGTATGAATCTGACCGCCGGTACGCTGGTACGCTCCTTGGGAGATATGTGAAGCAAACACACAAAACATCTTGTTCTGTGGCGCTGGTCCAGAGTCCTCAGCACAGAGCTTCGTAAGCATTGTTGGATTGGAAGAGGAATGTTGGCGTGGACGGTAATTGTCTCTGAGTGGGACGAGAGCATTATGGCCAGGATATGGCGTGCAGTTTTTATCCTGACAGCTCAGCCCCAAATAGAGCAAGATCCCAGCAGGGATGAACTTCTCATGCTGTCCTGTCCAGGTCTGAGGTTGTGGTTTTGGTGCTCTGGTCAGGGAAAATGTGAGAAAAACAACCTGCATGTCTTCTGGAGTTCAGAAAAAAATTTTCTTTAGCTTAGGGATATTGAATCAACCTCTGGATGCTCCCATGAAAGGCTGTGACAGATTTTTCCATTACTACTGCAGTGTTATCAAACTCTAGGACGTGGCTCCAGGGTCTGGGATGTGTGGCCAAAACCCTCAAACCAAACTTAATGCAATTTGACTCTCTCCTTTGTGGTTGCAAGGCACATCCAGACTCTCCTCGAGACAGACGTCTGAGCACTTGCCAACTAATGCCAATCAATAGTCCTTATACAAGCGTGAAAGTTGAACATGAGTTTTATTTACATGTAGTATACAAACCATTCTTTCATTTTTAGAATAATGCGCAGCTGACCTTTAGTAAGATCAATCATATTCAATAAAGGCTTCACAAAAAATCACAGACTGTCGATTATACATTAACATTTAAGAGTTAACAGATGCTTGGTTGATTTCCAAAATGCCGACCAGTCTGACCAGAAAATTAAAACAGATATTTATGTTGGGTTCTTGGCTTTTTTAATACCATGGTTGGGCAAATTTCATAATTGAACAACTTGCTCACTTTAAATTCATGAGTGTGAATTTGAATTGAGTTTCCACATCTCACAACTAATGTTCAAAACTTTGGGGTTAGTATGATTTTTAATTTTGATATATATATATATTTTTAACTGTGACCACAAATTAAGAACACATTCGTAGGATTTGATAGTCTATGGTCATGATTTACTCATTTGTTCCTTGTCTTAGTTAAATAAAACGAGGGAACGGATACATGGCCACAGTTTACTAAAACAAGGGGAACAAAATTAATAAATCATGGCCACGAATAACCATGTTGTGGAAACAAATTCATGTCCATAGATAATAGATTTAAGTAAAATAAAAAATATATTCAGCTTTGCTATCAAATTAATCAATTACATTTAATATTAGTACCTTAGTGCCTTTTTAAAGGGCTCTGGCCTTTTTGCCAAAAGTAAAGTAAAATTTAGCTACAAATTAATACAAAAAATTCAAATCATGTTTCTAATTATTTTTTATTCTGCTTCCTTATATTACATTTTGTATTGCCTCACATGCAAATGTACTATCTGTACATATATTACATTTCCATTTATTAAATGTATTGTCATATGGAGTAAAAACATATATGAAATCTAGAAATTGAAACAATTTCATGTATCAACACATCCAACCCCTAAAAATATTTATGGATGTATAATTCTCAGATAGATATATATATATATGTCATGCACATGTAAATCTTCCCTAAAACCAATTAAAACATGTTGATATTTTATAAGTAAATATAACAGATAGACATGTATTTCAAATCTATATTACAAAACATACATAAGCAACATTTTTTGGCAATATTTTAGTTTGCTGTTTTAGTAAAGTTGCATATAAATTAATTATATATTGTTGACATATATGGTTGCTACATACATTACCATATACAAAGATCATATATATTATTAACATATACAATTTAAAGTACATTTTAATATGGGGATTTCATACTTTATATATGTTACCGACTTATATCTTCATCTACCCAAAGAATGTACACATATATGACAATATCACTCTTGATAGAGCAATATGTCATATCTTTCATTTCTGTATGAGGCAGTTTTGCTTTGTATACTACTACAATTCATATTCAGGAATTTTATTCAATTCTGAATGACGCACAACTCTGCTTAAAGCAATGACAGTGAACAATTCACCAGAGAATTCTATTCAAAAGAAGTTGTTTTCATAACCTTTATTAAAATTCAATAACTGTAATAACTCCACTATGGTATGTAACCAATTTTCACAATCCGAATGATTAGATATTTCTCTCCTTAAAATTCCAGTTTCAAACAGAAATATGTCTTCCAGGAAAAAAGGTACACAACATTAGGTAACAATATGTACTTATTTTACCTTTAAGGTATTAATATGCACCATTTAGGGGTAAATAAGGTACAAAGATGTACCTTTTGGCTTCTGTACCTTAGCACCTCACGTTGTATCTTTGTACTTTTTTTCTGAAGTAATTTTGTTGTGAGCATTGTTTTACTTTGACGGCAATACACAACGATGTTTGATCAGGACCAGAGGGAGCAGTAATTCATATTTCAGAATTTCTCATTCAACGGTGAACACTTACTGTTTACACCATTAACACTGCAGTATATATAGATTATGGATCTATAATCTGACTTTCTAGAACACCTTACCATCGTACATTGTGTTTACTGGTCAAAGAATGTCTCATTAAACAAAGATGATCTATCATAGGAGAGCTTGCAGCATGCGTCTGAGGACCGGTGTCTTGTTATAAAACTGCTCCAGTCAGACAGAGACTGTCGATCATCAAGACAACATGCTTAATTGTCTGTGAAAGATTGCCACAAGGGGATCAAACATTCCCTTTATGCCTAAAAGCAATTACTTTGTCCTTGTTTTCAAAACTCTCTGTGCACTGTTGCATGGGTGAAAACAAGAGGCATGCTGGGACAGCAACTGCAAGATGACTTTTGATTGAGCTCTGTTGAAATAATCAATATATAATAGTCAAGTCCCTATATGGGGAACATTACAATAGAGATTAAAATAGTTGATACATATGCCGAAGACTACAGGTGTGAAACGTTTCCTTGTGGTATTAGAACTGGATCCACTTTGAGGTTCTAAGAACCAGTGTTTTAGAAACTCAAATGCAGAACAGGTGTGTTTGTGTTATATAGACCAGCTTTACTCCATTTAAAAGTTTCAATATGTGTTTAAAAATTATAGGACTGCCTTTCTTCTAGAAGCTTCTATGTATAGGAAATATCTAAACTATTAAAATGTTTAACAAAACATGTTTACACGAAAATATGAAGCAGTAAAACTATTTTAAACGCTAAATCAGCACATAATATAATTATTTATGAAGGATCATGTGACATTGAAGACTGGAGTAATGATGCTGAAACTTCAGCTTTGACATTAAAAGAATAAAATACATTTTAAATTAAACTACAATAGAAAATAGACTCTATAATAACACATTTCAATAAAACCCACATTTGAATTAATAAAGTTTAAAGATGTTTAAATCATTGTTTAGCTGTAAACTTTTATTGAAAGCACATTACTTTACACTTTTTTGTCTTTATTTTTACAAACTGAAGGACATGCATGTCACATGCTGTCAGTATTTTTATTTCACCCAGATTGAACCGCCTTTAAGTTATTACAGTCAAAACACATAGCAGCTGGACTGGCAATATTCAAAAGATATTTTAAAAATTGATGAAATGTTATGCATGACCCTAATATATACCACACCTCACAAAATCAGATGTTTGTGTTCATGAATATCATTGAAAAACAGAACACCATCAGCACGTTCTTTGCTATAATGACAATTTCACAGGCAAAACTATATTTCATCCAACATCTCTATACATTATAGTTGTTGAAACATTTTGGCTTTTGTAGGGTGTTGTAAAAATGTCTTTTGAGCTTCCGTATCTGACACACTGTGCGGCTCTGATAAGTCTGTGCTAAGATTTATTTGCATAAAGCTAAACACATGATTTCCACTTCCTAAACCAAAACTGAAGTTTGAAGAAAAGCAAAGGGACATACTGAGAAAGTTTTAGATCAGAGAGTCAAGCAGATAAACTATGAACAAAAATGATTGAGAAAAACACTAAAGAGTGGCAGGTGAAATTACCTGTTGACCTAAGAAATCTGAACAAGCCCATGTGCTGAAACAGCATTAAATAAAAATAAATATTTATTTAAATAAAAAATAGCATATATAATAAATGATATATAGTATGAATGATCATCAAATACTGTACACAGCCTGTTAAATTCAACATAGTATCATGTGAAAATAAACCAAACATACAGGCGGCGTCATATGCTATGTTATCATATCATGTCATGTCATACCTTAAAAACTAGACTGGCATTATAAAACAACACAAAGAACCTTGTGTCAGTAAACAGAAGTAAACCGGATCTTCTTTGTACTTTACAACATTTAGGATGTTTTTCATTTACAGTTATGTTACATTCACTATTAGTTTGATGACGTCTCACTGTAATGCAGTTTATATATACAATGTACTATGAAATAATATTAAGTTTTGTAACAAAGCAGATACAAAAGTGACGGTTTATTTAAAGTAATATTTTATGCACTGCTAAACCTTTACTCATTGTTTTTTTACTGTAACTCATGAGTTGTCAATATAGCCTTCCAGTCTCCTCTTTACTAGTTCACCGGTTGCTGGTAGTGTAGATAAATGAACAATGTGTATTATTTTTCTGTGTTACCTGCAAATATCCATATTTATTTGTTAACAAAAGTCCACCTGATGACGTAAAATGCATTATGGGTGTTTACTTTTGAAAACTACATGTCGTATATCCTCATTTTTGTATCCCTGTATACAAGTAGTTTAATTAGTTGTAGTTTTCTTGCCTTTTTCAGCACAGCCTGTTTTCTCTAGCCTTATATCACTAATTTAAAATAAAATCGCAAGTGTTCTACATAGGCAGCCAACATTTTTCATAACCCCATTTTGGTGAATTGCACTTTTAAAGAAAACTAACCAAAGCATCTTGCAGTTAGTTTGAAATTGAAATTGTTAGGATATGCCTTGGATGATACAGAACTGTTCAAAAGTTACTATAAATCAAGCTTGTCATTAATTAACACTGTAAAACATTAACACTGTAAAACCACATCATTGTTTACAAACACAGATAATACCAGTGAAAATTAAATAGTAGTGAGACTACAAAAATATATTATTGCAAATAAGGCATCCAAAGGAGTTTAATGTAAATTTTTCTACCTGGTCTCATGACACCAAATATGTACCAATAACTGCATATTACTGCAGTTTCCAAAAGAAACAAACACTAGAGGCAGTAAAACTACAACACCTTTTACTCCTTTTCACACAAATTTACAGAGTTTTGATTAATAAAGCATAATTTTCACACAATTACTTGAAAAATATGATGTTACAACTTCAAAACAACATTACAAAGCTGGGAGATTTGAAAACTGATGCATTTGAACGTTAGCATCACACATATCCAGCCTCGTATCTGGGTTTTCATAGACAGTAAGTTTGTTGTCGCACAAAGGTACGTATTTTTATGAGACCAGGTTGAAATTTTCTGTAGGAGGTCAAACTCTCAGGTCATTGTTTAATATATATATATATATATATATATATTAGAGTAGAGTAATAGACCATTTGTTTAATAATCAGCTTTCAGTATTGGTCATGCATGAATAATAACATTTGAACTCAAAGCCATCTTAGGAATATAAAATGTCATATCTTGTTGTGGAGAGGGATACATTTTGCTGGAGTGAGCAAAAATGTAGAGGATCATTTCAAGAGGTTGAAAATTGTGGCGGTTAATCTGGCAATCTTTCTCTCAGGGGACTTAAAGAGTTCCTAACAGTTCAGCCACAGTAACAATGTTAAACGTTTAATTTCCTGCTATCAGCCAAAGTGAAGGAGCCTCGATAAAAATTCAAGACCGACTTCATCTCCATCTTCGCCCAGTAATCCCTCTGTGTGCTCTCTGAAAATCAACCCACAAAGTGGAGATAATGCAGAGTCTATTTTACATGTTCATTTCCAATACCGCAAGACTCCCAAATTCAAGGACGTCCAGTGAATATTTGTAATATACGTAAAGTAAAGCTGAAACAAGTGAACATAACCCTTGAAACAAGGAAGCGGTCCCAGATACGCTTCTGAAATCTGCAAAGAGTTTTCTAAAGAATTCACTTGTTACTGCGGACCAGATGAGTCAAGGTCGTTCCAGGAAATATAACATGGTGAGGAATGTTGGGAAGGTTTTGCTCCAAATCTGTAAAAATCCAAAAGCTGTACCTAGTTAGGTGCCCAGTTTGATGCTGATCATAAGTCCTGATCCTCTGTGATATCGCCCAAGGTGTGATGTGGTTTTACCCAGGTGAACGTCCTATCAATCCTCTGTCTGGCACATTCTGTGTTCTTTGAAATTCAAAACAGAACCATAAAATATCATCACATATACTATTGGAATCAGAAATTCAGAACAAGCTGCAGTTTTCTTTAGAATTTGAGAATTTATCAATACACATAATTATTTTTTACTATTATATTTTCCCATGAGGTTTCTTGCAATGTACATAAATGAGTGATTATTCAGCTTCGTTTTTGCTTCTTAATTATATAGATAATGCAATAAATAACACAGATTATTTAGCTTATGAATTAGTTTTGTGTACCTTGCATCACAGAAGTTGTAGCACAGGGCATCACTGTGCTCTGCACATGTGCAGCGGTGAAGTACCATCCTTACTGTCCCACTGGAGCGTCTCAGTCGCTGAGGGCTGCGGTAACTTGACATGCCATACGGAACTGTGCGCCTGCAGACAGAACAGACAATCTCTTATATTTTAGTAAAAAATAAATAAATCAGGAATTCCTTAAAGGGATAGTTCACCCCAAAATGAAAAGTCTGTCATTATTACATACTATCATGTCATTCCAAACCTATAAGGCTTTGGTTAATCCTGGAAACACAAGTTATTTATAATGAAACCTGAGAGGTTTCTGTCCCTCCATTAAAAGTAACTAAAACTTAGAAGTTTCAAAGAGGCATCATAAAACAATTAAATATGAACAAAGCCATATCCATATTCAGGAGTTTCATCCCAGTCTTGTGAAGAGAAACGGTAGCTTGGTGAACAGATTTATTTAAGCTTTTAATCACATATAAACAGACATGCATAAAGTACATCACATATGGTAAATGCAAAACTTCATGCTTGTGTCACATGCTAGAACAAACCTCATTACATCTCGCACATCACATGTTTCTGTGTTTGTCATATTTGATTAACTCTATGCTTGTGTCATTCATCATTTATATGCGAATAAAGGCCTAAACTAATCATCATATAAAATAATTGGAACTGTTCACAAGACATGAATTAAACTGTTTGATTAATATGGATTAATTTGACAATGCCTTTAAACAACCTTGTTGGTTCTTCTATGTTTTGGTTACCTTGATGGTGAGTGAATTTTCAGTTTCACTACAAAATATTTGAATTTGTGTTTCTAAGATTAATAAAAACCCTTATGGGTTTGGAATGTGTCACACTCTCGTCGGAGCAAGGGAACGAGGAGACAAGGATTTCTTCAAAGGAATTTATTTTTAATGAAAAACTTCAGGGAACAAGGTGCACAGGAAAGACAAACACTGAATGACGATTAACAGCCGACAGGAAACATGGGGCAGAACACACTATAAATAGACAGAACTAATGAGACACACCTGGAACATAATCAAAACACGGCTGAGACTAAATAAACTCATAATGAACAGGAAAATAATTAAATGGGCATGGACACACTGGGAACACGTGGAAACACAAGACACGGGGACACAAGTCTGACAGAATGACATGAGGATTAATACATGATGGCAGAATTCTCATTTGTGTATGAACTGTTCCTTTAAGAACATTTGCATCAAGAAAGAAGTTCAATTTATGTTTCTTTGCTCATTTGGGTCTGAAAGGACAACATTAAAGAATAATAATTACTAATTGGTCAAACATAGCTAATAAATGTGTTAAACATGTTGCCATCTATGTTTCATGTTTACTGTCAGTAGAGTTCAAAAGTTGCTTTGGAAATCACTATGCCAACCAAGACAAATCCAAGACTCTGGAATGAATGAAGGGATTTATTAAATGTGGTTGTCATTCCTGATACTTTCCAGTGTGTGTGTGGCCTTGCTGTTCAGTATGTTGGCACAATGAATGTGCTGTAGTTGCCTTTCAGGTTTCAAGACAAACTATCTTAAAAAGAACATTTTGTTGTTTAATAAAAAAATGTGCTGCCATGACAACTTGAGTTTGCCTATTAATAAAATATTAAGCAGTTGGTCCCTTTCCTCCTGAGCACAAACACTCAGAACCGTCTCATTTGGTTGGAGTGAAGCTAAAGAGGTATGACAATGGCATTGTTTTTGAGACAATAGGCGGGCTGGCAAATCATGGTGAAGTGTAGTTTTGATGGTGTATAAGCATCACAGAGAACAAATCCAGAAAATATGAGTCAGATTTTCACAATCACGCCAAACAGATTATTAAAATTTAAATCACACCACATATGGCACATGTTGGGCTGATCTCACCCTTGGCATAAGAAACAGATGAACACTGTCCAGTCAGATATAACAATCTGTTATGATGTGCAGTAAGTGCACAATAGTTCAATGGATTCAAACACAGACTGTGATAACTAGTAAAAACACAAACAGTGCTTTGACCAAACCGGTTTCAGGAGAACAAACACTGCTGTTCAAAAGTTTGGAGGTGATGAGATGTTTTCATGTTTTTGAAAGGAGTCTCTTATGTTCACCATGTATTTGATCAAAAGAAAAACTAAAATATTGTGAAATGTTATTACAATTTAAAATAAGTGTATTTGATTTTAACATATTTTAAAATGTAATTTATTCCTGTGATGCTGAATATTCAGCATCATTACTCCAGTCTTCAGTGTCACATGATCCTTCAGAAATCATTCTAATATACTGATTTGCTGATCAAGAAACATGTCATATTAGAATATTTAATAATATTAATTTGTATGATGTTGAAAACAGTTGTGATGCTTAATATTTCTGTAGAAGCTGTAATACTTTCAGGATTCTCTGATGAATAGAAAGTAAAAAAGAGCAATATTTATATGGAACATAAATATTTTATAAAAAATATTTTTCTAAATGACTTTACTGTCACTTTTGATTAAGTTAACGTATCGTTGCTGAATAAAAGTATTTATTTATTTACTTTTGAAAGCTAGTGTACTTTAAATAGCTCACAAAAATGTTAATTTTGTCATCGTTTGCTCACTCTTATGTCATTCCAAACCTGTATGACCTTCTTTCTACTGCTGAACACAAAAGACAATATGTTGAAGAATGTTAGTCATGTTGGTTGACTTCCATTGTATGAACAAAGCAAAGCAAGGCAAAGCAAAGCAAAGCAAAGCAAAGCAAAGCAAAGCAAAAAAGCAAAGCAAAGCAAAGCAAAGCAAAGCAAAGCAAAACAAAACAGTGAGACATTTCTCTAAATATTTTATTTTCTGTTCCACAGAAGAAAGAAAGCCATACAGGTGGAAAATCCCTTTAACACCTGAAACTTTGTCAAGTATTTTATGTTTTTATTATTGTACAAGCACTAAAAGAAACTTAAAAGGAAAGAAACCTGGTATATTTAAAACAAAGCTGGAATTGCATTGACATTTGGAGATAAACCATAAGAGGCTGCTTCTAGTGATGGGTTGGAACAAGGGCCAACAATCTTTGTGCAGTCTCATCTGGGAAAGCTTCCATGCACTTTATATTAGCTTCGCTCTGATCTCTAGCCACTCTCTTCAGTACTCTCTTTCTGAACGCATGCCTCTCATCTCACATCACAAGTGTTTGCTCTCATGTTGAATATTTGGTTTCAGTGTGGAGCCAGGTGTCCGAGCTGAATTCCTGAAGGATCGCCTGTCAATATCAATGGGGAGTGATGTGCCACAGCACATTGTAAGTCATAGTTAAAATAGCTCAGCATCAATCTGAATCACTCTACTAAAAGTCCTGTGGCGATCTCTCATGTATTTGGCTAAATAACAATAACTCATACATGGCTGCATTTTGTCAGATTTGTAATACTGAATATATCTATATATTTAAATAAAATAAATCTATGTTTAAAATTGTTTTTTAATGATGTGTTTGCTGGCTATGGAATGCAATTGAATAGAAAGTATAAAAGTGTGTTGGGGATGACCTAATTTCAATCCTTTTAGTTACTCTGGCGAGCCAAATAGGCACCGAAACTGGGTTTATTTTTTATTTTATGTATACTGTTTGTGCTGGCTGTCAAAAAGAGATATTATTTAAACTTTAATTTCTGAGAATCCTCTGCTTCTATTGCATCAGGACCATGGACAGTAACCGTCACCATGGAAACACAGTCACATCAAAATACACTTTCGTGTAGTTGGTCCTCTATGTACAATGTAAATAGCAGACACTATTAAATCAATGACACTATCCTCCAGTATATACTCCAGTATATATATATATATATATATATATATATATTACAAATGTGGATGCGAGGACCAGCCAGCCGCCTCACAAATGTCTGAAATGGACACCCCGCTGGACCATGCCCAGGAAGAGGCAATACCTCTGGTGGAATGGGCTCTGACTCCGATGGGGCACTGCAACCCCAAGGAGGAGTATGCTAATGTGATAGCATCCACTAACCACCTAGAAATTCTCAGCTTCGTAACAGGGCCACCTTTAGCGCGGTTACCGAAGCCAACAAAAAGCTGTTCTGACTTTCTGTACGAGGTAGAACGCTCAATGTATACTTTCAGGGCCCTGACGGGGCAGAGCAGGGATTCCTGGCCCGTTGGGGGGGAAAGCGTGGAAAGCACTATGACTTGGATTCTGAACGGAGTGGAGAGCACCTTAGGTAAATAACCCAGCCTTGGTTTCAGGACAAACTTGGAGTCATTAGGCCCGAATTCCAGGCAAGCAGGGTTGACGGAAAGGGCCTGCAGGTCTCCTATTTGCTTGACCGATGCCAGTGCTAACAGCAGGGTGGTTTTCAACGAGAGTACTCTGAGGCTCGAAGATTGCAATGGTTCAAATGGGGCCCCCTTTAGGGTTCCACCCAAGGTGGAACTGTACGAGGACGCGGATTCATTCTCCTGGCGCCTCGTAAAATTGAATTACCGCACTATCTCTGCCCACCGATCGGCCAGCAATAGGGGCATGGAAAGCCGCTATGGCTGGCATGTAAACTTTGATGGTGGATAAGAAATGCTGTTTATCCAGCATCTCCTGCAGAAATGAAAGAACCACTGACACATTGGAGGTGACCGGGTCTAAGTCGCGGTCTTGACACCAGGCCGAGAAAATGGACCATTTCAGAGCGTAGAGGCATCTAGTTGATTGGGCTCTAGCTTCTGCCATAGTGTCTAGGACAGGCTCTGGGAGGACGAAAGGCTCCCGTCGAGCGGCCACACATGCAGGGCCCATAACTCGGGCCATGGATGCCATTTCGTGCCGTTTGCTTGAGAGAGGAGGTCCTGTCTTAAGGTGATCGGCCACGGGGCTGCTTTCAGCAGCTGGAATAACTCAGACACCCACAATTGGTTCCTCCAGAACGGGGCTATTAGAATAAGCTTGTGACGTTGTTCCCTGACTTGCCTGAGTACCTGCAGTAGCAGAGCGACTATGGGGAAAGCATAGAGTGGAAGGCTGGGCCTTTCGTGGGCCAGGGCATCCGTGCTCTTTGTAAAAAAGATTGGGCAGTGAGAGTTGTCTTCGGTGGCGAAGAGGTCTACTCGAGCTCTGCCAAAGACTTCCCAAATTATCTGAACCGCGAGCGGGTAGAGCGTCCATTCCTCTGAAGAGACATTGCTCCGCACATGCGCCGCCCTCAGTGAGCGCAGATTGTTCTGAGCCCACACAAGAAGGTTGTTCACCAGCGTGCAGAGTTGCTTCGAAACGAGGCCGTCCTGGTGATTTATGTATTACACCACGGACCTGCTGTCTGAGCGTACTAGCATATGGTGTCCCCGTATGTCCGGCAGGAAGAATTGACAGGCCTGACACACTGCTAGCATTTCTAGGTAGTTGATGTCTAGGCCCGACCCGAGGTCGGTTTGCACTCGCACAGCGCTCCCCGACCCTTGTTGGAAGCGTCTGTCGTGACAACCTTCCTTCTGTGTGCATTTTCTGGAAAGCTTTGAGTGGACGGGCAGTCCACTTGAAGGAAGGTACTTAGATTGCCTGAGCCCCAGGCAATCTAAGTAGCTGAGGAGGAGGGTTTTGTGCGATGTTCAAACCGTCTGCAACTGGGCCAGAATGAGCCAGTCATCAAGGTAGTTGAGTATGCGGATTCCCATCTGTCGCAGAGGGGAGAGAGCTGCATCCATGCATCGTGTGGCTCCTTTTTCTATGGCTCCTTTTTCCAGCAGATTCATCACCTCTGCGCCGAGCACTTGGGTGTGCTCGCTGCGCACTGTGGTGGCGAGCACACTGCGGAAGTGCGGTGGTCTTCGAGCGAATTGAAGAGTATAACCTCGTCTTACCGTAGTCATTACCCACGCTGACACACCGGGATGGCCTGCCAGGCCTCAGCCCGGGTGGCAAGGGGTTGAAACAGTTGTGCAGACTGGCTGCATAAGGGCAAGATGCTTATGGTAGGCAGAAAAATATTTTTGCTCTCTTTTTGAAAATGTATGTGTTTTATTTTGTCCGCTATCACAGCGGTAACCAAAAACACACTTTCCTCTGCACCCAGCATTATGGGGTGGCAAGAGGCATATTAGAGGCTGCTTGTGGGGTGGTCTGGCGGTAGTGAGACTCGGGCCCCTCCTCTTTCTGCCTGGCTGATCAGGAGGACTTCTGAGGGACAGGATCAAGGCGATCTTGGGCCGGGGTCCTTGGCGCTTCGGGAACTCAGCTACTTAGATCGGGGCTCCGGGGTGGCTGGCGTTGGTTTAGCTGTCTGCTGAGTCGGCACAGGCCTGGGGCGACTGGAAGCAGCAAAAGAGCTGGTGTGCTTTAGGGAGGAAGTGTCGCGTCGCTTGAGACAACTTCTGAGCCTCCGTGAAGCGTTCAGCAAAGCCCTCCACAGCTGGTCCAAACAGGCTGCCTGACAAAACTGGAGCGTCGAGGAAGGGAACTTTAGCGGGGGGCTTGATAGCGCTCCGTGAGAAAATGTTCGTCCAGCCTGCTGCGAGATGGCTCCTCAGTGGAGACCATTCGAGCCCGAGCTCATTGACAGCCTTTGTCATGATGCGGATGAGCTCATCATCCACTCTGAGTCTGGCGTTACGTGAAGAGGACGACGTTAAGAGGGCGGGGTCAGTCACAGACCTATATAAAAAAGACCTACCCCTTTATATAAAAATTATATCAAAAGATAAAAATATATTAATATAAATAAAATATTTATATTATTAATGTAATTAAATACATTTACTAATCAATATACTTTTTTAAAGTGTACTTAATATTAAAAATGTAGGTATTATATATATATATATATATATATATAATTTTTTTTTTTACTTAATAATGAAATGTATAATTTTACGAGCTGTACTTTATTCATGTTTTGTACTTATTCCGCTTATTATTCTAAACCACAACTACTCAATGTTCTATGACTCTTTAATAGAAAACAATATTGGTCCAATAGAATGAAAAAGAAAAATAGACAGAACAACCATATCCAATTACTTTTAAGTACCTCTCAGTGCTTCTGTCCTGAATATAAAGGTCACAGGGTTGATCATTCATCAGGCTTTGAACCAGGACAAGAAACTCGAGAAACCCAAGAAATTCCAAACAGATTTTTCAGCATGACTGAGAATCCTTGCCCTGATCTCATGCTTGGAATGTATATTACTTTCCCAGGGGTTCATTTCCTTCACCCCTCTTGAAACCAAACCAACAATACCACATTCAGAGGAGTGAATGTGCATTTCTACAGAATGTTCTTATACCTTTTACCAATTAACACTTTGTTTGTAGGTTGGTAAATTAATTAAAACTGAAAACTGTTATTATTATTTTGAGGTATTTTAAGTATATCAGTCGATAGCATACATTTTATTTATAATTTTAATTAGCATTTGTTTGAAACAGACTATTAAGCTAAATAAAATAGTAATTGATTATCAAAGTATTAATTATATATTAATACTTTGATAAATAAATGTAATAAACACTTACGCTGAATTACTAATTGTTTTTTAGTGTCTCTTCGGTAGACAAATCAAGCATCAGTTGCAGGAGATCTTGGGAATAATGAATGTACTCACTGTGGGGTGTTGATCCAGATGATGCCCAAGTGGCAGTAATAAACACATTCCATGTCCTTAAATGAGTAGCAAGTGCAGCGCTTGGTTCTTGTGCGGGAGTGTGATGCTGAAATGAGCTCTGCTTTTGTCTGCTGATGTAAAACACTGGTCGGATCACCGGAGAAGACTAGAGATGAGTGCAGGTCTCCTGTCCGGAATAATAATGCACCTTTAATTTCAACAAAAATGTATCATTATCAAAGAGCATAGCTAATGGCAAAGTACATTTCACTAACATTGGAATTTATCATTGCAAATTTGGGGTTAAAGTAAATAAATAAATACATTATATATTAATAAAAGGAAAACAAAAGCGTTTTTGTGTAAGTACCATTATTTTTAATTGGGGATTCACATTAGATCCTCATTACTGACAACATAATGTTTCCTGCACAAAATAATAATAATTATTATTATTATATCTTTATTATTATATTTATAATTGTACTATTATTATAATAAATAATTTCCATGGTGATAATTCCTGTCCATGGTTGTACTTAATAATAATAATCATAATAATCATCATCATCTACATCATTTTCAATAATATGTAACAGTAATGTTCCATTAATTAGTATAATTAACAATGAGTAATAATTTATTTTACTCTATTTATATTTATTAATCTTTGTTAAAGTTATTAAAAATACTACTAACCATTTTTAGTTCAATTTAGTTTCAATTTCAACTGGAATTTAATAATGTAATAATAAATATTTAAATTAACATAAACTAAGATGACATTGTTATGAGTGTTATACGATTATTATTGCATTACAATATTGAGGAATATTATAATTCTATAGAAAATGTGTTTAATTTTCATGACAATAATGAAAAGTAAAGTAACCTTAAATTAAATAAAAATTAAAGGCATTCTTTATTTTGTCTTATGATCTGGTCATGTTCTTTACATACATTCACCCACCAATTAGCTACATAACACTCGGTAATAAGGGAAGGTCATAAAAACTGAATGACAATAAAATACATAGACTAAAACTGGTCAAATAATAATAATAAAAACTATGAATGGCTCCTATAAATAAACCCACTTCACTGTAAAACTCACAAGAGAACAGTTATTCAGTCTAGTTAGAGCACTTACCCACGGTGAAAATGTTTAACAAACTCACAAATACCAAAAGAGCATCTGGAAACAGTTTTGCCATTTTACAAGAGTCCCTATTGAGCGCGCGACCAATATTTATGCGAAAAAGTTATCAGACGCAATATCCGAGTTTCTAAATGAAAAATGTTTTCCAAAACAATTCCACTTCAGTCCACAAACCAATTCTGAGCATCATCTTCTTGCTCTGGTGTAAAGGAAAATGAGATTTTTTTTATGACGGTCAGACAAATATAGCGCGTGCTGACACCACCCACTAGTGAGCGCGCGCTCGTGCACGAGCGTAGTTTGAGTGGCGCGACTGAAACATGACAGATCATATCAGCATGATATTAAAAAAGAAGCGCACTTAGGAGTTTGGACACGTCCCTTTACAGTTCCATCCTTTGAGTATAGATCCTAAAACAGACCATTATTTAGCTACAATCCATTGTCCTGTTCCACTTCAGGAATTTTAGCAACTAATCTTTCTCAGCGTTGAGGAATTCTCTCATGTTGATATACCTAGTCCATTATTTATTATTTTACCTTCATAGCTGGAAGACATTAAGGTTGGCCTCTTTTGAAACCAAGGCATATGGTTTTTGGTACACCTCAAGTTTACAAAACTGTAAAAAAGTTAATTGCGTATTTAACAACTCTCACTTTTAAATTACAGTGATCTTGTGTGCACAGTGACTTTTCCTTCTGGTAATGTTAGTTATAATGTGGCACTATAAGGCATTTTATAAGGTTTTCGAAGGTAATAAAGAGGACCTCCAATAATCCACGTTTCTTGCTAGAGGCTATGGTGCTTTTATTGTTTAGGTGTAGTAAGAACAAAAACCTACTGTATTGTTTGATTTTTTTTGAAAACCAATAAAATGTTGTTTTGTTGGTATACATTGATCCAGTGACATTAAATAATATGTTTGACTTAAATAAAAACATTTACAGTATAGTAGTTATTCACTGTTATTAAATGAATGGTTCACACAAAAGAAGATTTACTTAGCCTAACTTATTCTCAGAACATCCAAGATGTAGATGTATTTGTTTCTTCTTTGGCAAAGGTTTGGAGAAATTAACATTAGCCAATGGATCCTCTGCAGTCAATGGGTGCCGTCAGAATGAGAGTGAGCTGATACAATCATCACATAATCCACAAGTTATCCACAACACTCCAGTCCACCAATTAACATCTTGTGAAGCAAAAAAGCTGTTTGTAAACTGATGTTTGTAGGAAATCCATCAAGACTTAGGCTATTTAGTTTAACTTCAAACCATTACCTCTGGCTAAAATATGAGTCCTCTATCCATTGCTTTCTGCAGTGGATATTTTTATCAGCTGTTTGGACTTTCATTCTGACGGCACCCATTCACTGCAGAGGATCAATTTGTGAGCATGTATACATTTCTTTCAAATCTGTTTCAATGAAGAAACAAACTTATCTATAAATTTGATGGCCTGAGGGTGAGCAAATGTGTCACTTTTGGATGAACTACTCTTTTAAGTGGGTTCACGCTTCTTTAAGTGTTTCCTTTAAGTTGTTCTCACAAGGTACTATGGAGTCACTTCAAAGCAAATACACATTTAGACTGCCCACCTCAGTGTCCTGTGACCTCAATTTCCTCTTCATTGTAAAGTTTGATGACCAGTATCCCTCAGAGAATTTCAAGCTCTTTAAATCTCTTCAGGGTCTGGCGGCGTTATTTATCACCTAAGCTTTTGCCATTTAGATCACATCATTAAAATGTAAGACACATCTGTGATATTTAGTTCACAATGTACCCAAAGTTATACAACAGTTTTTTCTGTGTTGTATCTAATGTTCTATTCCTGACTGATAAAATAGCCTATTAGATAGACATGCTTTCATTTTAAAGCAAAATGACACATTGACTTTTCTGAATTTCATAAGGTCTTGGCAGAAGATGTATTTGGGCATGAGACATGCCTATCCCTAACCCTAAATCAAACCCACAAACATCAGGACGTTTTCCCATCCAGCCCCCGGTTAACTGCAGTGGAGAAAGAGGAATTCTACACCAATTATATTGGGGGGGAAAAGAACAGAAACAATTCACTCGCAAGCATCTCTCATTTTTGTGGCTAGTGGGAAAGTTTTTCATATCAGTTGCTGTAATTTTGCAATTACTGCAAAGCAATTGAAATTCAGAAATACCCATAGACTGACTACGCATTAATTCAGATCAAATGTATGTCAAATATATAACCACTTCATATTGTGCCCATTAAAAGTTGATGCTGGACATTTGATAAATTGCCATATCCATTGTGGATATCATTTCCAAACGTGCTTATCTAGCAACAAACAACGTTACACTGAGTTATTATGATAAAACATTTTTGGAGCCAAACTCCTGGGCACATTTATGCATGTGCTGCCTGGAGGTTTAAGTATTTAGGAAGCTCTACCTCAAAAGCCACTAAGTACATGCAATGAAAATATATATTACATCAGTATTCAAACATAATGTGTATGCAGAAAGCAAACACAGTTGGATTGTTAAGCCAAGTAAAACAACACACACTTGAAGCATTGCCCAGAACCAGCTGTGAAACGGTACAGAAAATCTCCAGTAATCACTTTCCTGACCCTACCATGGCAGGACTTGAATATAGGCTAGTAAAAGTGCCTTTCTATAGACTAAACTTCCACGAAAACCTGACACCTCATTCAGAAATGTAATATTGTTCTGAAGTTGAAGTGTTAGAGTAGGGAGATTATGAAATATAATTTATTTTGGAGAGAAGCTCATGAAAAACTACAATCTTAATCTTCAATGAATATATTGGATATTTTCATCAAAAATAATTCCACAGATTCTTCTATTTTTCAAATAAATTTCCCATGATTTCAGAACAAACAAACCTATAAAGGAAAGAATGTGAATCTTTATTCAATTAAAAAAAACAATCATTGATGAAGAGATTACCTCTTGAAATTCCTAGAATTCTGAAAAATCCAGCATTGCTCCTGAACATATATTTACTCATGCAGTATATACACACATATATGGAAATATATGTTTCTTATTTCAGGTTGTTATTAGAATGTAATATGGACAATATTTATATATTTTCAATAGCATTGACTGCATAAAGGTTCTAGATCACATAAATATTAAAAAACATGACTTTCAAAGATAGTGTTCTGGAAAGCAGTTTCATCAGCTGTTAAACAACACATTAGTTTTCCACAGATGGTACAGAACATTAAAAATGGATACCAAGTAACTTCCTTGTGCTAAAATCAAACCTCTGTAGTGTATCATCATCTACAGTCTCTATAAACGCCATTCTTTCACTTAATAAATGGAAGAACCTGAGCTCCAGATTGTTTAATATACAGCCAGTATTCAGAAAATATGAAAGCCCTAACTTTTACTGATTTATTGCGGGGTTTTGAAAGGAGATATTTGCTTTTATATAACTGCTTTTTATGTATTTTTTTAAAGCACTACAAACTAAATTTAATTGAATTAATCAATAGCAATGTTTAATGCTTAACTGTCACCAGGTAAAGTAAACCATAATAATAATAAAAAATAATAAAATATAAAAAATCTATTTTTCTGAAAAGTAACATGGATTGTGAACAAAAAAATGGACCTAGAAAGTGAAAAATTAGGTGTGTAAAAATTAGGAGTTTTACCTTTTCATTACTGAATTGATATCTAGGAATTCTAGCTGACTGATCTGAGATGAAGCCATCAAAATATGTGAATGAATTAAAACAATAAACCACCTAACCATGCAAGAGAGTTGACCAAATGAAAAGCCTCTGTGACCCGAAGCTACAGTAAATAGAATCTTTTTAATAGTTTTAATAGCAGCATTACAAAAGAAGTTCCCGTGGAGTGGATTTTTGATTGAAAAAGCTTTGTGTGCTTCTAATGTGAGGCTTTTCTGTGAGAGGTCTGAAAGTCATTGAGTTGTTGGTGGCAATTTGAACAACTGGATGCCCTTTGTTTACATTACGCTGTTCTACAGCCCCTTAGATTCTGTGAGCATTCAGGGTGAGTGTTTGGGAAAATGTCAGTACTTTTCTTGCTGTTTTGAGCCTGAATCAAGCAGGCATCTGGGCAATGCTCACCAAGTTCTGCTTCAATTCATTAAAAAGAAATACATCAATGTAGACTTTAAATTGTTTCCAAGACACTGAAGAGCACTCGGGATGGTGAGATTCAAGGCATTGGCAGACAATATTGAGACCTGATTACTTCATTATGTTGGACGCCTTCATTCCCAGATGGTTCACAGACCAGGCCTTTAGGACATTCTGAGTTTGCATTTTACGGTTTATATACAATTATGAAATTATTTTCAGGTGGAAGTGTCCTTGAATTTTCACCTGGTATTTGAATACTCCTGTTTGATCATAACATTTAAAAAATGAAATAGAATTTAAACTGAATTGCTCTGATGCATTACATAGGCTCAGCTACAAGAATGCCTGCTTCTCTACCAGCACAGATGCAAAGAATATACAGCTAGAATACATCAGACGTATCTACTGCAGATCTTACATGATGACCCTGACCTTCTTATCCTACATTCCTGAGATTTCCAAACTGGCTCATGTAATACTAGCCAAGTCTAGGTTAATGAAACACATACCTGAGGGATTATCTGCATATTAAATCTATTAACTGACCGTGCTATGATCCGTATTATGGAGCCCCTAAAGTGACATTTGTATAAAAACAAACAAAACAACAACAACAACAAAAAAGATTTTGCGCATGCACAAGAAACGTATGTACTAGTACGTAGACATGAAAATATTCAAGTGTTCTCACATTTTCCAGGCTGTACATCATCGGCAGTCTCATTTAAGAAAAGTAACCTATAAATTGTAAAGTAAAAAATAAATTACTGTTTTACACCTTACAAGGAATAACAGCCAATTTTATTACGGTTAGCATGCTTTTCTTAAATAAGATAAAATATTCTTAAATAAGATATCACACTAGTAGACACACAATCTGGCCGAGGTGAGGCGCTCTCTCCACGGGTTCATGAGCACTGAACGGACGCTGACGCACAGGAGCTCACATCTTCCAAAACGTTAAAGCAAATTTTCAAATAGATGTTATCATTATTAACAAATGCATATTTGAAGTCTAAACAAGTCTCATGTAAAAAAAAAAAAAAACCTTAAAACTACATCTTGTGACACAAAACCATCCAAATATGCACTTGATTTTTATTTTTTACTTTCAATTCAGAAGTTCTAAGATGTTCTAATAACAGCTTTTATATTTTAATATATTGTGAATTTTCAAGTATAGCAGGTGAGTTTAATGATTTGTTTTACTGCTGTACAAATACACAGTAAAATATTCTGTGCTTTAGTCATGTTCACACAATTCTCAGCATAGGCATGAATAATGAATATGGTTGCATTGTTTGCTAGATTTGTTTACATTGTTTTCGATTTGATATCAATTTGTTGTCTTGTGATGGATTAGTGTGTTCCTAAAATATTTTTGAGTTTGCTGGTTTTTCCCGTGACGTGTACGAAGTGTTGAGGTCTGTATTTCATATTTTGAAATACACATAATATTGAGCAATTTAAAACCATGCAGTTGAAGGAAAAAAATCATGAAAGTTGACGGTTTTAAGTTTAAAACATCTATATGATTTTTAATACGCAGAAAAGTAAATACTTTTCACTTAAAATGTCTTTATTTAATGGACAGGAGTGTTGTGGATTACTTGTGGATTATTGTGATGTTTTATCAGCTGTTTGGACTCTCATTGGCACCCATTCACATTTACATTTGCAGGTGCATCTAAATAAATTAGAAAGTCGTGGAAAAGTTCATTTATTTCTGGCTGAGAAATAAACTGAGAGACCATTTTGAAGGCTCAGGAAACCTTTGCAGGTGTTTTGAGTTGATTAGCTGATTGGCATGTCACCATATTCTAATTTGTTGATAGTGAATTGGTGGGTTTTTGTTAAATGTGAGCCAAAATCATCACAATTAAAAGAACCAAAGACTTAAACTACTTCAGTCTGTGTGCATTGAATTTATTTAATACACGAGTTTCACAATTTGAGTTGAATTACTGAAATAAATGAACTTTTCCACGATGCACCTGTACATGTATTCCTTTATCAGATGCTTTTATCCAAAGCGACTTACAATTGAGGAATACAATACACAATACATTTTAATGAGGCAAACAGACATGGGAAGTGCTTGTAATACACATTTCTAGGCATTGTTCAGAGCAAATTCTAGCCAGACAGAGATCTGAGAGCAGAGCAAAAAAAGAGAGCAAAGAGAGCAAAAGAGAGCAAAGTTAAGGAGAGTTAAGTTTATTTTTATTTTAAGATGAAGTCAAGTGATGATGGAAGAGGTGAGTTTTCAGGTGTCGCTTGAAAATTGTCAGAGATTCAGCATTCCGGATGGCATGAAAAAACATGCAGACCACCATTTTTGTTAAATTCACTGAAAATCTATTTTTCACACACTCATCAAGCATGATATTCTCAAGAGGAGAAATTGCAAATGTCATTTTAACACAGCAAGAATAATGCACCCTCTCCCTCAGATAAAGTGTAGGTGGAGAAAATGAAACAGCATCTCATTACTAAAACAATGACACAATCCTGTACACGTTTGACCAGTTGCTATATTTTTCCTCCCTTTAAAGATAGCTTTGACAAATTTCTCAATTTTCTTCCAATTTGTACAATAAGTAAGATGAACCGAAGAGGAGTTTTATCTTTATATGAGACACACTTCCCTCCTTCAATCCAATCCTTAAACCAAAATGTCATCAGTTACAGTGACCCTCCACAATACAGATAGATAACAAGTCTTGTTGTATCAGGGAAGGTGTTGAATCAGTTGATCTGGTTTTCCATCAAGCCACAGATTTAAAATTGGACACCATGGTGACTCATGCAAAAGTGCATTTTAATGTATCAATATTTACATCAGCTCCATAGGCCCCACAATATGAAAAAGTATTATCCTGACACTGGCTGAAAAGGAGCAGTGACAGTTTTTTCATTTTAATGTCTTGAATTGTTTTTCATAGTTTCACACTCTCGTTATTTAAAACAAACCATATTTATCCTGTAAGTGAATCCATATTAAAAATGATGTCTGGGTTGTGTTTTTTATTAAACTTTGCATACATTTGTTCATAGCATGAGAGGACATCTCACGCAACCTGTCCATGCCTCACTTGGCTGTAGCTTCTACAAAATGTCAAGTTAATTTGTGTTAAAATACCACTTTTGACACCAGCAATAAAAGACATGGTGAGTTTTTCCTCCTCCATTTTAAAGGCTGGTAAACAAATGTATTTTATGCACATGGTTAGTTGATTTTTATTATTTGCCTTCAGCATCATTTTCCCTGCTGTGCTCAAAATCTGTGGCTCATATTTTGGTTGCAGTTTTCCATTTTAGGTGCATGGCTTTGAGAGTAATGTTACGATGTTATGACAAACATCTCACAATCGTGATCTCTATTCCCCAACTATCTGATTTATCTCTAACATGACAAATGCACTTTTCATGACATTCTCTCCAAACCACAAAGGACTGAAACCAAGGGTGTTGTTCTCCTGTAAAATATGCATAATGATGATAATTACTCGAAAGATCGCTCTCATCGCTGACAATGATTTCCACACATATATTGCTCTTATGGGAGTAGCATATTTCATTTAAGACTGAATAAAACACAAAAGACTGTGACTGAACGATGATCACAAAATAATAATGCTGCCATCCTCTGGTTGAAATATGAATAGCAACAGTTTCAGCTGTTACCAATCACATTTAATTATGTAAGGTGCTTTTTTATTCCACTCTCAAGTCTAGATTTTTCATTTGAGGAGAGTTCTTTGTCAGTGTTTCTAGACAAACAACAAAAGCATCTGCTCTTTCTCCAGATTAATGGCCTTACACATGATCATACACACACTTGTTGTGTATATAAGATCTGTCATTTGAACACTCTGCTGTAATTTTCTCAGCATGTACACTCATTTCCTGTGCTGTAATTACAACTGAACTCCCACTACAGAGCACATTTCCCATCAGACAACTATCTCACTGTTTAATAGGGCCAGCTGAATATGCAATAATACTCCAGAAATAAATGCAATAATTTATTTGGATAGAAAAATACTTTTCAGATGAGGTTATAAATTCAGAGCTCAACCAGATTTTAAACTTTTATTAAAAAGAATAAAAAATAAGATTTCAGGCAGCAGGCCTTCATTCGACACCATGTTTGAATGGACATTTAATAACGCCGTGATTACATTCAGTTTCATCAGCAATGCATTTAAGACTGTTCTCTTAATCTAGAAGTGAGGGAGATCTATCAGCAGCTGTCTGTAGGCAGGAGGGCTGTCAGTAAACTTAAGCACACAGGGTTTTTCTGTTTGTGTGGGGTTGGGATTCTTTCTATGTCATGAGATGTTTGGATTTCTGGAGGAGGATGCGGATTTGAAGTGTTGAACATGCTGAGCTAAGTTTACAGTTGTCGTCTTTCTCATCCACTTACATAATGGATGATGGATTGTGGAAATATTAGTTTGTTTTTGGTACATTTGTTAATTTGTGTTTCTGAGTTATTCATTCTCATGTTTATCACAGTATCAACTTATTTAAAATCCAGTTAGTTAATTTCAGAAATGAAAATTATTTTATCCTTGACTTGCCCTCATGTTATTCCAAACCTGTATGACCTTCTCTCTTCTGTGAAACAATAAAGAAGATATTTTGATGAAAAGAGTATTTGTCAATGGTAACTAAAACTGTTTGATTACAGAATATTCAAAATATATCATTTTATATTCTGCAAAGATTATTTATGTATGTATGTGTAACACGAAGTCAGAGGCGTGAGGATCCATGTGCAGCTTTATTAATACAAAATGCAAGTCAGACAGGCAGAGTTCAAACACAACGTAGGCAAGGCAGAATCAGAGTCAGGCTTATGATCGGGGCTGGCGGCAAACACTCGGGGTAAACAGTAAACAAGGCAGATCGGATTAAAGTAGGCAGGCGGCGGAGATTCAGAGTCCAGTAAACAGTCCAGGTCATACACAGGGAATCATACACGGAAGAAACGCTCAGAAATGGTTGCATAGCAAAACAAGACTTCGCAAGAAGGTTATTGAGAGAGCAGCTTAAATAGGCCAGAGTCAATGTGAGACACCTGTGCCGGTAATCAGTCTCAGGAGGGGGTATATGGGAAATGAAGTCCGTGTGGAGTTAATACTCAGGTGAGGGTTCCCTCTGGTGGTGATCGGAGGGAGCCACAGCGGCTGAGTTCGTGACAGAGCCCCCCCCCCGGGAGCAGCTCCTGATGCGAAGAGGCAACCGATGCCGGGGTCTTCCACGAGGTATCAGGGCTGGCCTTTCCGGATGGTCTCGATGAAGTCTGCGGTAAGGGATGGATCCAAGATGTCCTCCGCATTGACCCATGACCGTTCCTCCGGGCCGTACCCCTCCCAGTCCACTAGATTCTACAGTATCCTGCCCTGCGACAAGAGTCCAGAATCTCACGGACTTGATACGCCTCCTCGCCGTCTATGAAGAGGGGAGGGGCCCTCTGGTCACCAGCCACCTCCTGGATCTCCTCTCCTCTCGGACCACCAGCGGGTTTGAACAAGGAGACATGAAAGGTTGGTGAGATACGATAATGGTTAGGTAAAGCCAAGTGGAATGAAACGGGAGTTATTTGCCTAAGGATTTTGAATGGACCCACGTACCTGGGACTGAACTTCTTGCAGGGTAACCGGAGGCGAAGGTCCCGAGTGGACAGCCAAACCCATCCGAGTGGACCTCGATCTGAGACCACATCCTCCGGGAGACTGTAAAACCTGAAGACGTAATTGCATAGGGCCTCTGCGGTTTCGAAGGCTGTGGGTAGTTTGGGTAAAGGGATCAGAAGACAGGCTTTAGAAAAATGATCAATGACGGTAAGGATGGTTGTCTGACCCTGTGAAGCTGGTAAATCAGTCACAAAGTCGATGGCTGTGTGTGACCAGGGGCGTTGTGGGATGGGTAGTGGTTGAAGCAGACCAGCGGGTAACTGATGCGGAGATTTGGAGATGTTGCATATGTCACAGTTCTTTATGAAGGTGATGGTGTCGGTTTGAATAGAGGGCCACCAGAACCGGTTGTTCAGTAATTGGAGTGTGGCTGTTATGCCTGGATGTCCGGAGCTGGGGATCGAGTGGACCAAACTAAGGACCCGTTGTCGTAGAGGTTGGGGAACATACGTGAGATTGGGTGGAGTCTCGGCTGGTGGAGGGTCAGTGTTCTGAGCGTCAGCGATCTCGGTCATGATGTCCCACTGAATGGGTGCGAGGATGATGGTGGATGGAAGGATGAGTTCTTGACTGGGATTCGTGGCGGAAGATTCATAGAGTCGTGAGAGTGCGTCTGCCTTGGTGTTTTGTGAGCCTGGACGATAAGTGATTTTGAAGTTGAATCTGGTGAAGAAGAGTGACCATCTTGCCTGTCTATGTTTGAGTCTCTTGGCTGATTTCAGATACTCCAGATTTCGATGATCAGTGAGCACGGTGAAAGGATGTTTAGCTCCCTCGAGCCAATGGCGCCACTCCTCAAATGCGGCCTTCATGGCGAGAAGTTCTCGACTGCCCACATCGTAAAGCTGGGTGGCTTTGGTCTTGCTGAAGGCCTCCGCGAGATCGATGGTCTCGGTGTGAAGGGCTCCAACATGTAATTGCATCTCCTCCGTGATGAATTGGACTCGGCCGGAGCCCAGCGGGCGACCGTCTAGCGCTGCCACTGCCAGATGAGATACACAAGGGACAAGAGGAATGTGGTGAGTCTTAGCAAAAGTTGCATCGATGAAATTTCCCGCAGCTCCCGAGTCAATCAGAGCCGAAGTCTCCGTGATCTGCCCCTTGATCATCAGGGTGACTGGTATTTCTAATACAGTGGATGAATTTATATTAGAACTCACCGCCGAAGTGTTGCGTGATGGACGAGTGGGACAGGTAGCCCTCATATGTCCTGAGAGTCCACAGTATAGACACAGATTCTTTCGCATGCATCTCTCTCTCTCTTCCTTACTGAGGTGAGTGAATCCTATCTGCATGGGTTCGGAATCAGGGGGTGGAGATGTAACTCCGACTGGAGCCGAGGAGAAACGAGGTTGACGTCGGGAATGAAGCAGGTTGTCAATCCGAATGGCCAAGTCAATGAACTGATCAAAGGTCTTACTTTCATCCCGACAGGCTAGCTCGGACTGTAGCTCCGAGCTCAGACCCTTGCGAAAGTGCAGCTTTAGAGGATCATCTGGCCATCCTGTTTGAGCTGCGAGTGTGCGAAAAGAGAGAGCATAATCCGCCGCCGAACCTCCTCTCTGACGAAAAAATCAGTTGCTGCTCACCCGGCTCCTGGATAAAAGCAGTGAAGGTAGGGAAAGCAGGATGACCATCACTCCATACTGCAGTAGCCCACTCCAGTGCTCGTCCCGTGAGTAGCGAGCAGACAAATGCGATGCATCCGTGGGATATAACCTGGGTTGTTGACTCACAAACATCGAGCATTGCAATAAGAAACCCTTACACTTCGAGGGTGAGCCGTCAAACTTGTCAGGGAACGCCAGCCGAGGACTGGTGGTAGATGTTGATGGAGTCGGGTCTGGAGGAGGAATGCTTGAGGCAGGTGTTTGAGCGACGGGTGTTTGCTGACGAAGCTCTCGCACAGCCGTTATCATCTCTTCGGTCAGCAAGGTGAGCTGAGTAAGTTGTTGTTGATGAGTGACTAAGATTGTGGCTTGAGCAGATACCTCAGTGGTGAAGTGGAAAAATACAGCTGGATCGATCTCTGGCGAAGTCTTCTGTAACACGGAGTCAGAGGCGTGAGGATCCATGTGCAGCTTTATTAATACAAAATGCAAGTCAGACAGGCAGAGTTCAAACACAAGCTTCAAACACAACGTAGGCAAGGCAGAATCAGAGTCAGAGTTCAGGCTTATGATCGGGGCTGGCGGCAAACACTCGGGGTAAACAGTAAACAAGGCAGATCGGATTAAAGTAGGCAGGCGGCGGAGATTCAGAGTCCAGTAAACAGTCCAGGTCATACACGGGGAATCATACACGGAAGAAACGCTCAGAAATGGTTGCATAGCAAAACAAGACTTCGCAAGGAGGTTATTGAGAGAGCAGCTTAAATAGGCCAGAGTCAATGTGAGACACCTGTGCCGGTAATCAGTCTCAGGTACGGGGTATATGGGAAATGAAGTCCGTGTGGAGTTAATACTCAGGTGAGGGTTCCCTCTGGTGGTGATCGGAGGGAGCCACAGCGGCTGAGTTCGTGACAGTATGTACGTATCTGTTTATTTATTTAAATTAATTAATCAATTAGTTAATTAAATCTTTTCTGACTTTTAAATTATTTTTTTAAACGATGCTCCCAATTTTTTTAAGTATATTAAACAAACTAATTAATAAACAGACAACATAATGCATGAGAGTTAATACCATTTTCACTTATATAAAACTAATTTAAATATTATCACATGAAGCACATTTGTAGTTGCCTGACAAAACATTTTTACCTTGTACTGGAGACATTTGTCTGCAGGCTATAGGGACAAAGAAGTATTACATTCTATTCTGGTGTATTTTTATAATATTTATTGTTATTCACGCACTCCCACAATATATAGCCAACGGATACAATGTGCTCTAACATTTATGTATGTGTTTCTTCAACTCTTCACCGAATAACAGGGATACGTTAGTGTATATGGACGGACATAAGGCGGAACACAGGCTCATAGCGCATCCGTGATGATGAAATCGGCGCGGTGAGGAAGGAGTTTGGTGTATTCCAGCGCGCATACGCCCCCAACGCTCCTCTCCTCCTCCTCTTCTCCTCTCCTCTCATCTCATCCATCCACACGAGATATCTGCTCTCCCCCCTCCGCTCATTCATCCTCTCGGACAGTCTCCACCCTTTGACGGAGAACAGAAGCAGTAGGGCGGTGGCAATCGCGAGCCCTCAATGCTCGGCATTTGGACGGAAATCCGCGCGTCAAACCTGGAGAGACAGGTAGGGCTCTTTGTTGCGATGCCATCCCGTGTATGCTCACTATCCGTGAAGTGTGCACCGTAAACAGGCTAAATGTGTCCTCTCAGCGCTTGCAGCGAGGGCTCAGCCTAGATGCCCTTGTGATTTGCCTAAATTCTTGCGTTATTCTGGCATTTTGTGAGGCAGGCCGGTCTTTTAACAAGGGCTCGCCACCGCTTTTGGTCATGTGGTCATTTTGAACTGGGTTTAGTGAAGAGGACTGTAAAATGATGCCGTTGTTATACTGAACAATAGCATATACATGTAATGTCAGTGCAGGTAAACTAACCTATTTTACTTATAATGGAGAACAGCGCTGATATTTAACCCATAGCCTATATATTTCATATATTGCACAAAGCACGCTTTTAGTTGATGTGTTTCTCCCCCGCGTGTTATGGTATCACGTGCAGAATAACATTTACCTTCGCTGTGTGAATAGGTTACATGGAGCTTCACTATAATTTAAACGATGCTTGGTGACTCAGATGTAAGTGAGGTGTCAAGGCTGTTTAATAAAAAGAGGGTGTGGCACCGGGGCAGACGCGCGCGCTTCGTGTGGCTCGAGAAGCCAATTAACTGAAAGCTGTTGAGACTCATGGAGAGCGCGGGAGTACCTACGGTCCAGTGCGCACCGCGTTAGTTTGCTATAATAGAGCTGAAGGAGCACGCTGGGAGAAAAATGAATATTTGCCAACACGTTTCGGAAAACAACTGGACTTTTTATGTATTTGTTGGCGTGTTTGTATTGTGTGGCTTGTTTATACTACAGCTCCCATGTGGTTCATGCCAGATTTTTCTGCTGTGTTTTGCCTGAAGAGGCTCAGATGGCTATACAAAGGTCTCCAGCAATTGGATAACAAAGTCTAGTTGCTTTTCAAACCTGGGGATGTTTAAAACTATGTTGTCCAGGCCTGGAAAATTAATGGAAATGATTAAAATCTATGACATAGCCCACATCCCATACATTCTCAAAAATAAAGGTTATTTACTGGCATCTTTGGTTTCTTTGAGAATCTTTACCATCCATGAAACCTTTCCAAAACGATTTTAAAAAATAACGTTCTTTATTGGCACGGCTGGTTTAAATTGAACCATCAAAATGAAAATTCTGTCATTAATTACTTACCCTCATGTTGTTCCTCGTTCATCTCTGGAACACAAATTAAGATATTTTTGATGAAATCTGAGAGCTTTCTGACCTTGCATGGACGGCACCGAAACTGAAATGTTCCCAGACCCAGAAATGTAGTAAGGATGTCTATAAAACAGTCCATGTGACACCAGTGGTCGTTCAATCGTAATTTTACGAAGCTGTGAGAATACTTTTTGTGCACGAAAGAAACTAAAAATAATGACTTTTCAACCATTCTTCTCCTCCAAATCACATCTTCAGCCATTATCAAAAGCACTTCTGCAAGTGTGATGCTGATCATATCTTAAAAATATCGTAATTTCTGTTTTGAAGATGAGCGAAGGTCTTACGGTTCGGGTTATATCCCTTTAACATCCATGCAACCTTTCTGTTTCACAAAGGTCTTTTATATTAAAATATTGTTTTTGAGAAAATTGGTTCTTGATTGGTTCTTGAAGAACTGATCACTGTAAACGGGAACCAAACAATTGTTCATCTTAGGCATCCTACATTCTTTTGGAACATTTACTTTTAGGAGTGTGAACTTTCCTATTGCACAAAACACTAAAGGTTCTTTGTTGGCATTCCACGAAGAACCTTTAACATCCATGGAATCTTTCCACTGCACAAAAGGTTCTTTATAGTTGAAAAGGTTCTTTAGATTGTGAAAATATTCTTCAGGCTAAATGAAAAATGGTTATTTTATAAGAACTGTTCACTGAAAGGTTCTGTTGGAAACCCAAAGTGGCTCTTCTACAGCATCACTGCTAAAAAACTTTTGGAACTTTATATGTCTATAAGTGTGTTTTGTCTTTATTATCTACAAGATGTGTTTTTAGAGAGTATATGCTCATCTGCAATACATCTCTAAAACATTCCCTTTCAGATGTTGAAAATACATTCAGATGTATTATACATATATAATTTAGCATGTAAATTGCTCTCTTATAATGATGCCTATTAGATGTTGTACACAATAATTAGATGTTTTCCAGATGTTCAGAGCTCTTGGAGATGTGCTGCATGCTTACTTTGAACTTGTTTGGTGATTTCTGATTTGAATAATTATTACAATTTTCTTATCCAGTAATCACAAATGATTGGAAAGGTCATGGAAAAGTCAGAAAGTGCCCTGGTTTATTAATCGAAGTGGATGACTGAAAAACAAGGCCATAAAAAACAAATTTAGTTGAACAATAGCCTATCTTTCCTTTAAGCAATGAGTGGGTCTGTTGCCAAACCACATAAGTGCATTGGTCTGGATGGCCATATCATTTATCACATGTGCATTTTGGCATTGTTCCTTTCTATGTCCAGATTAGAGTTATTAATAAATGAAAAGGACCTTTGTTTGTAACCTTTTTGAACAATCTTTTATTTACTGCCTTTGATTTTTAATACATTTTAGCATATTCTGAAGAAAATGTGAGTGCTATTGGCCATATAAAAGCTGCTGTTATAAAGCTACAGGCATCCCATAGGATCCTATAGCTTTGATAGCTATGTGGTTGCTGGGGTATTCAAAAAAGCCCACTCACAAGTTTCTGATCCCTCCTTTAATGTGATGTATTGGGATTTTACTGTCCACCAGGCAAAAATAATAAGTCTGATCACTCAACCCTTGTGCGTACATTCACACCGGTTTTATTAGGATATCACATGACCATCTGCTATATTCCAATCTGCTTTCCTTTCACGCTTTGGCGCTGAATCAAAGAGAGCCCATAGGGAGCTCATCCCTTGTTATATATTACAGCTGTTCAGTGTTTTCACCCACATAATGTTTATGTCCTTTTTTCCAGACATTTAAATACACATAAGTACTAGCACTGATGTCTATGGAAATCTTTTAAACATAATTTAATGATGTCTATTTTTCACATCAGAAACACATTGTGTAGGTAACTATAAAAATGTACTCTATTATTACTTATTTGAGAAACAGAATATCAGATATTTCACAGTATAGTTAGCAAGCTTGTGAATATTTTGAATTAAAAGGAACAATACAATAAAACCAATACATTTGTTATACAGTGCTAATGTGGCTGCGGTGTGTCATGTGACCAGCATGAAGTGTAGTAAGGTGATGCATTCTAAAATAACAGTCTAACTCACTCCTGGGGCTCAGCTTGAATATTTTAAACTTATGTGTGAAGGGTTAAATAGGTAACAGCACACCTCCACAACAAGCTGCATGATTTGAGGTGTCTTTTTTTTTTTGAAGAAACTGTGGATGAGTAATGCGCCAAAGTGTAATACCTCAGTTTAGAGGTTTGTTGAGTTCTTTAAAAAAAACAACCTCGGAATGAGCAATAGTAAAAGCAGGTGCCACTAATTAGCTGAAAACCAACTGTTTAATTCATGTCAAGGCTGTAGCATTACAAAGTGGCAAAAATTCTGCAAGCTATTCCTGTAGCACGTTGTTTGGACTAATTGAGCACAGCGTGCTATTAATGGCAAACTGCAACCGTCCCGTCCTACACACGCCTCCATCATGCTCTCAGCGTTCCTATATAATGTCCCATGAGTTCCCCTGATGACAGTATGCTGACATGCATTGCATTGTGCTGCATTTGGTATTTCTGTAAGAATAAGATCCTGTTTTCACAACTTTTTTCCCCATGAGCATAACCGAGGGCGAATGTGGCACAGGTAAACTGGAGTTAATCAGCCAAACGTGTGGTCTCAATAAACAAAACGTTTAGGCTGAGTCTGAAAACGAAGGTACAATGGCTGCTTTGTTGGCTCAGTGGCCAGACAGTCAATGGCTCTGTCCCAAATGTAAGCTTAAGCCGTTGCAGTCCATCTCTGAGCCCACATTTTGGTGACGTAATGCTGCATAAACTGTCGGGTATAGCAGTCCAACATGGAAAACATCAGCTTGGATGCAGCAAAAAGATGCATCAAGGAGGCTTGTGATTACTGTTGAGAATTAGAAAATGGTAAATGGCACACCCATACTGTCTCCTGGACATCACAAATTGTCTATCGCAGGACCTGAAATTCACATTTCTGACAGGGCCAAATGAAAATTCTCTCTATGGGTCAACCGATTATCAGTTTATCAGATTAGATCAGATATCAGCACTGATATTAAGCAGTTTTATGGTTATCGGTCATTTTCAAAACCGATTTGCCAATAAAATAATATAAAATCATTTAAAGAAAGTTTTTCTCAGAGCCCTTGTTATTCGTAATTTTGACAATTACATTTTTACACCAGACATATATATCAGTTTAAAATATTGGTTATCTGTTTACTTGATCTGCAATAATTGGTATCGGCCCTGAAAAACACATATTGGTCGACCCCGAATTCTCTCATTGTTTACTTATCCTCACGCCGTCCCAGATCTACATCATATGACTTTCACAACACGTTAACGTTTATGCCAAGTGTGAACTCACAAACCCATGTATGACTGTTGGTTTGAAGCGATGGTTTATAGTTTTTCACCCATACCTACCATTTCTCTTCAAGTACATTCAGTGATATATCTAATAGGGTCATATGGATTACCGTCGGGGTTGTTTTGTGTAGTTTTTGAAGCATTAAGTTTGAGGCATTTATCTACTTAAATTATATTATGGACTCAAAGAGATGGATTCATTTTCTACAAATCTCCATTCGTGTTCATCCGAAGAAAGAAGGTCAGTCATATACATCAGGGACAGCATGGGGATGCGTAAATAATGAGACGATTTTCATTTTTTGATGGAGTATTCTTTTAACAGGCACATTTCAAGGAAAACAAATTGTATTATGTGTAATCTAATGATCTACAACAAAAGTATTAGAAAATATAGATATATAATGAGATATATTTGAAATACTTATATATATAATTTTATTTCAGTTAATGTTTATTTTATTTCAAGCTATGAAAATGTTTTTCTGGTTTCAGTTAACTAAAATAACCCTGAGCTGCATTGTGGGGATCCATCTGTGCTGCCCTCAGAAATGAACCAGACGGAGGCATCTGAATAGACAGGATGTAGCACTATGACATAACGTCTTCTTCTTTAATATAAGCCTCTTTTTGTGGCCTTTTTTCCCTCTCTAGGCCCTAACCCATTAAGATCCATCCTCTCTGCTCTGTCTACTCTTATGGCCTCCAGGGCAGACAAACTGAAAAAATGACCCCCTCTTTTTTCTCCACCCCCATCGCAGGGCTCAGAGTGTGCAGATTTATCTTCATTCATGTTTAACAGTGTCCCGTTTGCTGTGTGTGTCTGAGAGGACGCTGTCTGTGCGTTGGGAAGGTTTTGATGCTCACAGAAGGAGAGCTGCCTCCCACGGGAGCTTATTTGCCTGTATATGAGTCAGTTGTATGAAGTGCTGCCCTGATCGTACAGAAGAATGTAAATTATTCAGAAGGCAGATAAGCTTTGTGGTCTTGTGGGTGACAGCATGACTCGGTCTGATTGCTGTGAGTCAGCGCAATTTTCTCTTGCCGCTTCATCAGACCCCCTTTCACATTCATTGGATTCACTGACATCTTTTAAATGGACACGAGGCGTAAAATGAAGGGGTAGGGGGTGATGCCTTCCAGGAGGCACTGATACATTGGAGCTAAAAGCAGTTTTACTTCCCTCAGTCTCGAATCTGTCTTTGCCTTTGCTTATTTCCTAGGAGAGCCTTTTATGCTTTCCATCATGATATTGATATGGAGTCACAGACCTCTCAAAAAAGGGTCATTACGGTTGTTGTATTGCTCTGTTCCTTTTCTCGACTGTAATTAGCGGTTCTTGCTAAGTCAATCACTGTTATTATAGCTCATACTTTGTTCTAAGCTGTAAGTGTTAAACTTTGGGGTGTAACAACGATCATCTTGTCTTAATCTTTGTCACAGTTATCTATTTTCGTTTTTATGGTACAAATGGTCTTCCATAGGATCCTTAGCAATATTTAGAAAACAGAGTATCAAGACCAGGTGCAGTTTTGTTATTGTCAAACTAACTCTATTTAATATTGTTTTATTCATTTAAATAATACTAAACTTAAATCTAAATATTAGATGAAAACAAAAAAAAATTAAATGTGGTCTTAATTTGAAATATACTAAAATCACTAAAATAATGTGTGTAGCACTAAAAGTACTAAAATAAAAATGTTAATAAATTAAAATAGTAATTAAAGCTAAATAGATGTTTTATTAAAAACTAATTATGAATGAAATTCTAATGAAAATAGAAAAATGAAAGCTTATTCAAAATATTAGATTCAATTATTTAACAAAGATGCATCAAGGGTGCTTGTAAGAAGTGTTCAGAATAACAAAACAAAAACATTTTAATGTTATTTTATATATTTTTGTTAATTGAAATAAATCTACATCTATATTGCCTTTAGCAACTAACTGAAATAAGAAGCACATAATACAATTACTAGACTTAAATTAAAATGAAAAATGTAAATATGAAAATAAAAGCTAAATCATAATACTATAATAATATATAAATAATACTAAGCTAGCACTGCTTGGTGGTTGGCTCTTTTGACTTCAGTCAGTAAGCAGCAACCTAACCACACAGAACACATTAGCATTCACATATCAATGGCCTGACTGTGAGTTTTGCCCCGACGAGTTTCGCAAGCACCTCTGACATTTTGTTCAGATGAAATTAAAGGAGCTTTATTAAATTTAAACTCTAACATTCTGGTGAATTATCATTGTGGTCAAAGAATCAAATTCAACAAGACAGACATAGTTATTCATATTTGTTTCAGACAGAGATAGGAATCTATCTCTCTGTGTCGCTGTCAGTGTGGACAGGTGTGTTTGTTTGAAACCAAAAACACCTCATTTGCATAACCCTAATGAGTCTGTCTGCATATACGCTCGTTAGAAAGTCTATTTGATCTCCCAGTCTAGCAATACATCTCAGCCATTGCTGAGACTGTTGAATCGGTGAGGTAAGTGGGAAGGACGTATTGATAAGTGAATGAGGCTGGCCAAAAGAAAGGCTCAATCATTTGAGAATTGAGTTGGCTACTTTGACTGCCATTTTAAGAAATGAGTTTAATCAGTAAATGAGCATTTCGTTACTCCTAGGCTTTCTGCCATTGCTCCTAGCAGGGACTGACAAGGGCTAATCTATGAGCTTTTTCACTGTACAAATCATACAGTTTCTATTCGGTCTAAGAAGCAGACGTCCTTCTAGATGCGGCTTATTTACTTCAAACCCTTTGAAAATCATAGGCGTATATGTAAAATTCCAGAGTTAGATGTATTAAGTGCTTTGAAATTCATCCCCGTGTGTCTATTTCAAGTTCCTCTCCATTAGAATGAACCATCTTGGTGGTAAAAAGCTTCAGTGCCGCACAGTTGTTTAGGTCTTTACGTTTACATGGCTTAGATGATTCCCTTGATGAGTCACAAGCCCATCAAGTCACTAGCAATGCTAATATCTGAAGCTCATTTTAGATTATTGCGAGAATTAAAAAAATGACCCAACTGATTAACCTTTAATGTCAGTCATCTAGAGGATACCCACTGGCTGAACTCGCATTTAATTTATTATTCTGAGGCCGTTTTCTCCATAGACAGTTCATTTTTGTATCACCATGGCAACATAACTTTACAAAGAGCACCCTTTTTTGTTGAAGATCTCTTTTCCTCAATGTTGCATAGCTTTTGCTGTCATTTTCCTGTCTTTAGAGATGGGTTCATAAAACAGGCCTCAATCAGTGTGTCAGACTGAGAGTTTGTAATTGTGGCATGGTGGAAGTTTTAAAGGAGCTTTGTGACAGTGACGGTTGTGCAGGTAGTAAACACATTTTGGTCGCTGAAGCACGAATACATTTGAATACATCGGAATACAACCTGTAGCAGAGGTAATCAAATGGTACTTAAAAAGCCTTTCAAATAAAGATTCACTTGAATTTGTGTTTGAGCTCTGAGGAACGTAATGTTTTTGACATGGTGGTTTTACAGCATTGATCAATGTAGCCAATCACAAACATGTCTGTTGAGCTCATGACTGTAATATCCTACACAACTTACAGTGTCTGGAGTCGATGCTACTTGCCAAAAATCAGAGCCAGTCTACAGATATTGGGCAGTCTGAGTTCATGATAGGCAGATAGATCACCTGAAAATGAAAATTATGTCATTTATTCACCCTCCATTTGTTTCTTTCTTCTTTTGAACACAAAATAAGATATTCTGATCCTTCTATAGACATTCTGTGTTGTTAACCAAACAATATATATATACTGTATATATATGCTGACTTTGTTAATGGTAAATGAAAGAGTTGCAAAGGCCTCTAAGGATGTCTGACATTTTTCTTTAAAATGAGCATTTCTTTCTGGCTACCATGTATAGGTTTCTATGTAAGTACTGGTACTTCTGAATGGGTTGAGGCTTGGGTTTAGCACATTTGAAGTGAATGTACTTGATGAACATATACTATGTGTGGAGAGCATTCACTCAGTATCATTATCTCATTTTTGACCAAGATGGCTTTTAGAGGCTTTTGCATTGCATCGGATCTCTCTCTCTCTCTCTCTCTCTCTCTCTCTCTCTCTCTCTCTCTCTCTCTCTCTCTCTCTCTCTCTCTCTCTCTCTCTCTCTCTCTCTCTCTCTCTCTCTCTCTCTCTCTTGCTCTCTCTCTCTCTCTCTAAAATCAATTTCAATTACAATTTTCTTAGGGATAAAAATCTACCTCAGCATATGCTCTAAACTATAGGGATACATTTTACATGACTATACATTTGCAATTAACAACAGAGCACAAACTTAAATTGAATCACTATTTATTTTTAAATATAATTATCAACACTCAACTTAAAAAAATGTGTGCAAACATGTAAAGTTTTCACAATACAGTTTTGAAATTAATGTCTAAAAAAATGTATTTCTCTTGTTGAAATATATTAATTTACACAGTGTGTGTCATAACTTGTTTCATAACAGATTTATTTAAAACATTAAATAGGCTAATTAATACATCGCTAACAGACAAAGTAATATATAGTGTCACTCATGCCCTGCGCTGCTGTTTGAATTGAGGCATTTATACAGTGATCTGTCGCGCCACATCAAAGTGCTGAAAAAATTGACATCATTTGAAAGATGACACTTTGTTTCTTATCAAAAGTAAGTTTCCAATGAACGTCCACTCGTGCAGTGGTTAAAACAATGCTGTATTTATTCGGTACACATGCGTACTGAAAGCCCCATACTGAAAATGTTTGGTACTAATACGTGTACTGTTACACACCTAATGCCCATGGTTTTAAAAACAGTTTCATTTTAAAAGTCATGTATTTTTTTTAGCTTCAGTTTATAATTTTCACTAGAGTGCAGAACTTAGTAAGTCGCGCTGAACTGAAGTGATTAACAGCTTCACTGATTATAAAGTGAGCGCTCTTTGGTTGCTTTCTTTATATAACCCATTCACAATTTAAATAAACGTTTTATTTTTCATGCTATTAACCGGACCAGCAACCAAGTACACAGTGCAAAGTATCAGGACTGATACAAATTACAAAATTAAAATCACACTGCAGCATATTCACGCTTCTTTTGGGTGCAGATTATTATAAATATTTGTTCTCATGGCAATACCGATTTCCTCCCAAGAGTGCCAGTAATCTGGCTAAATTATATGACAGAATTCTCACCTTCTAACTATTTGTGTCCTTAACTGTTTGCGAGTGCCATAAAGAGCCACATTTCATTAGAAATGTATGGCGTGTCCTTGAAAGAGAATCTATGTCTAATTCAATATGCAGTTATCTGCATGCCCTTGAACTGCTCAGCGACGCGAGATGGCACGTTTTTAAAGGATGATATCTGCATCTGTGGATCCTCACTTTTCCCCTACTGAATTATCCAATAGGAAATGTCCACTTTCCTTCTTGCCTTAATTTATTTATCTACAGTATGTATTAAGGTAGATGTTGTAACTTAACAAAGGCTGTTTCACAGGATTTTTCAGGATGGCCTTTCCTCAACTTGCTGTGATGCTCCTGTGGCTAGAGATGTTTGTTCACACTTTCACTGGACTGCGTTTTTATCGCAGCCGACCCAATAAAAGACCCTCTCTGATTTGAGGTTTTACACTCTCACCGAGAACCGTACATGCTTGGCAGCCTTTCAATTTAACTCCTGTTGCTTCATAGGATGCCTTTCAGAAACTTGGGCAACATCCTCCAAGTCGATTTGAATGGGTTTTAGTTTTAAACTGCGGACAGAAAAGTCTTATTCTTAGGACAAGGACGTTTCCGTACTGACTGAACGCCGCTCTGTTGCATCAGCCAAATTTCACTCAGGACATATTGATGGATTGGAGGTAAACAGCATTAATATGAATGCTCCAATTAATTTGAGAGGGGCTGAGTATGACATGCATACTAACTAGGGGCCCTGAAGAAAACCTGCTTTCTTTTCTTCATCACGCTCCTCCTCTCTGCCTGTACGTCGCTCTCACAGACTGATTGCACCGGTGACATCATCACTTCCTTCTGTATGCCACCATTTGAGGACTTATTGGCTTGGGGCTACGAATGAAACTTGTGAAGGTTGTTATATGATTATACTATTACGGCAGTGCTGTTTGAACAGATTTGTTCCAAGATGGTATGTAGATCTTGCAAAACTGAGCTGTCAGTTTTTTTATTAAACTCACCAGTTGATATAAGACTCAGCTGACGTTTGGTTGTTTTTTCTTTTTTACAGTGGAGCGCTTTCATGTGTTGAACAAGTGGGGTTTTGTGTCTTCTGAAAGGGCACTGCAGCTCTCTCAAAACGAAGTCTTGCCATCACTGTAGCTCTGTTCCAAAATGTAGTGAGCTGAATCTGTAGGCTACATTTTATACACTCCTAATGCAATGGCCGTTCCAAAATGTAGTCAACTTAATTATGTTGCCTTTTCTTGTCCAAAGTCAAAAGCAGCATCATATTTGTCATTTGCAGAGATAATGCAAAGTAAAGCGTCAAGCTCAGTTAAAAAAAATCAAAGCTGGAGAATTAGAGAATATGACAATTCAAGATAATTGTTGATTATAAATATAACTCATGCAATACTGAAAATGATCAGTAAAAATCGATATATACTATGAATATGTATGCAAATTAAAGGAGTAATTCACCCAAAAATGTTAAATTATCATTTACTCACCCTCGTGTTGTTCCAAAATTGTATTACTTTCTTCATTACAAAAGGTGATACATAAAAAAATGGTATACTTTAATTTAAGGTGTCCTTGTTACAGTGTAATTATACATTTAAGTACTGAGTAACATTAATTAACTACATGTACTTACTATACGGTTAGGGTTAGAATTGGGATTTGGTTTAGGACTACTTACATGTAATTATGCATAATTTACTGTTATTATAATAGTATGTAATGTGTAAAAGGACACCTTAAAATAAAGTGTTACCTAACAAATAAATGAAAGTGAATAGGAACTGGTCTCCATTGGTCTCCATTCACTTTCATTGTAAGAGCAGCTTGGACATTCTACTAAGCTTCTGCTTTTGAGTTCTATCTGCTTATCTGCTAAATGCATAAATGTAAATGTTCTATGAAGGAAGAACGAAAAAAGTCACACGTTTGGAATGACATGAAAGTAAAATTTGTATTTTTATTTATTTTAGGGTGAAAATGCTTTTTCCACAGTATATAATTTCTAATGCCTCTAAATTATCAATTTGGTAAAAACTGAGAAACATTTTTACTTACATTTTTTACAGATTTTTAACTGTACAGATACAGCTCAATTTAGGCCTCCTTGTGTATAAACTAAAGTGTAAACTAAAATGTAAAGAAAAAAAAGAAAGAATGGGGACTGAAATCCCTTTCTTCCTCTCCCCTCAATAATTACTGTTTTCATTGGAGAACATACCAGATTTTATGCAATAAAAAAATTTATGTAGTTCATACATTTTATTTAGTATTTCAGCACACCTGGTTTCTGTTCATTAAAAAGTTTCAAAACAAAGAACACCGTAGAAGAAATATCTTTTGTGTTGGAGAATAGGGGGTCTACAAGTCAAAAAGGTTGAAGACCACTGCTTTAAAGTATTTCATCATCCCTGTTATTTCTCCTATACTAAAATTAATCAATGACACACACATTCTGAATCAGTCCCTAATGAGGTTTCATTGTTGTTTGGATGCAACCTAGGACTGTGTATGTAGGCAGTAGGCAGCTTGCCAAGTTATGGACCATAGCTCCTGTCTTCATGCGAGAAAATATGGAGAGGCTTTCCCTCATTGCTTTTTCCTCATGCACATTTTGTCATTTTCCTGAAATCGTTTTGTTTGAACTGTTGACATGTTTGTCTTGAGTTACTCGAGCCTCTGCCTTTCTTCTGCTAGCATGCGTTCTGCCATAAATGATGAATTTCTTTAGCAGATTGCACTACAGCTGAGTGATTGAGCTTGGAGCTACTGAGAACTGGTCGCCAAGTGTAGATCCATTTTCCAACAGCAAGGCTGCAGGGAGAGAATGAAGGGGAAGATACTCGATGACAAATTACATAGTACGGCCGTCATTTTGCAGGAAATTATTCTCCATCATTTTGCTGGCTTTGGGGGCATTTATCTAAACATGCCGGCATCCTGAACCGCACTCCAAATGGCTGCTATAAAAGGTTCTAGTGCTTGATTTTAATGAGTGTTATGTACAAGAACGGTGTCTTAAAAAACAAGATTTTTTTTTATTTTAGCTTTAATTACTCTTTTCAAGTTAGCTCATAAAGAGATAGACAGGCTAATTGTGAAATGGCAAGTGACAGGATAAAAATAATACAAGCACAGTGAGCCATGGTAGCATGTGGTAGAAGATGACGTATAAGGCCTAAGCCAAGGACGCAAGTTTGAATACAGCTTTTGTCACGTTACGATCCTGTTAATACAAAACTGGAACTGTCGATTTGGCCTGACAGAAATTGGAAGAGAAATATAATTGCCAATGCAGAGAAATTTTGCTTGCCATTTTGCAATTATTGTGTGAGCATTTTGACATTTTAAATGTTTTGGACTGAAGCAGACATTTGTATTCCCCGTTGACACTGAAAAAGCCTGCCTGCCCCAATTTCAACCTTATGATAACATGTCAGCCTATTTAAGAGATGTAGCATCTGTGCTTACTTAACAGTATGCCAATAAGACTAGATTTGTTTTTTATTTTATTAAAAAACTGTGAGTGGGGTTGGTGTAGGGCATTGCTATACATTTGGTAGTATATACACGTCACTTTACAAATGAAAGCGTATAGCTGGGGGATCATTATAATTAGTGGTTCTTGGCATAAGAAAGTTTTAAGTGATTGCTAGGGCATAGGTGGTTACTTACTGGTCCACATCAGGAGAGCTCACTGCAAGGAATGTTGCTTTGATATTCCCATATCTAGAGGGAAAATCAGAGCAGGACATTCATTATAATCTCGTTGTCTACCTATCAGCTTTCACTGCAAAGGTCAATGTACAGCATAATACATATTGGACATAGAGTACAGTACATGCTCTAGGATTATCTGGTTGTCCTTGAGCGTAATTACAGCTATCAATAGCAACTGCTTTTATTTTGCTGTCCACCTTTTTGCCTTACCATCAGAAAGCTACCCATTTATTTAGAATCCAAAACTTTGATTTATGAAATAATTTATGAAATCCATACATCCCTTGGTCTTTGTGTGTTTAATAAATATTTTAGATTTTGCTTTCAGCTAGCAATATGATTGAAGTTCAATTCAAATTTCTATATTAACCCTGTAAATCCTGACATATAAAATAATAGTCAGAATACCTGATTTATATATTAACCCAGGTATTTATGACTACTATAGTATAGAATATGAAGTATATACTTGAGAAGCAAAATATAGTTTTATAAATAGGCATAAACTGAATAACAAAATGTTCAAACCCAGGCTCTTTGTAAATACGTGTCTCTAAATACATTTCTGCAACACCGTCATTACGTACCTTACTGCAAGTTTTGAGGCAGTTTCAAAGTGAAATGCCCAGAGAGTGGTGCTAAAACACACGTTCAATACGTGACGTTTTTAGTACATTGGTACAGGTATGTAATCCTGCATTTTTATTATGGCAGGGGCTATTTGCGCTAAGTGTAAATAGCATATTTTTTTTGCGATAGATGCTATTTACACTAAGCGCAAATAGCAATGGATTCAATTTACACTGTTAAAATAGCAGGATTTTTCAAATAGTGGCAATTATCTGCACTTCAGTATTGTAGTACATTATAAAAAAGTATGTAATAATAACTTATTGAAGGTACATTTTAATTTTCATTCAAATTATTAAATGGATGCCACCTTATTGGGACAAAAGCCCTCATTACACCTACCCTAACCCTAACCAATACTTTATTTTAAACTTTTGATTATTTCCTTAATTTTTGTTGAAAATAAATGCCTTTCCGATGCGATATGAGATTTGAAAAAGGGAGATAAAAAGTTAGCCAAAAGGCGGATTCGAACCTGGGTAGAACGCGTCAAAAAGAGTGCAACACATGTTTTATCATCTGTGCCACTGCAGCCAAAAGAAGTTTCAGTCTTTTGTAACCTTCACCAACCCAATCACACGTTGGTGGGCAGAGTTAGTGGAAATAGCCTCTGCCATCAAGGTGGGCTATTTGCACTTAGAGGAAATAGACACTCCTTTTAATATACTGGTTGTGGTACACATTTAGGCTGTTCAGAATTAAATATTCGGGAAATGTTGCTAAAGTTAATGCTTTAATCGCAGTGGTTCTCAACCTTTTTGTCCACTGGGCTGCACTATGGTCCAAGTGCAAGGGCCACATATAATTTACATACAGGGGTGCAAACTTGTCACCTTTCGGCGAAATTCGCCGTTTTCACCTTGAAATAGGTAATTCACGTGAATCGTGTAGATCTGTAAAAAAAGGTTGTCGTACTCATCTGTGTCAAGTCACCTGTAGCGTCCCATGTTGGCAGAGGAATGGACCCGCCCTACTCTGCATCTGATTGTCTTACCTTAATGTTCTTTCCCTCATCCAACCAATCTCCCTCCTGAAGCGTACCTTTTAGACGCTGCAGGCAACTGTCATATAGATTTATTATTAGTCTGTTTGTAGCTAGCTAAATTAAGTTAGCCGTAGAACAGGACGGAATGCATTTGTTTGTATCTGATGTAAATTATGGTGTTCCAGTTTAAATGGTGATCACCGCGTGAGGCTGCTGTTTTTTTTTTTTGAGGCTGCTGTTGCAATAGCTATGAAGATTGTAAGTTACATTATGGCTACATTAGTTTGCTAATGTTATCCTTTGCAAAAATGCTTCTCAGTCTCAACTCTCGACCTTAACATTTGTCTCACATATCAGTAAGCTATTACTCTGACATGAAGTCGATTTGAGAACTGTTTGACCTACAAGTAAAGCATAGCGTTTAATGTACAGTAATATGAGTATCACTCAGCTCAAGTGGAGGCAGCGCTAGCCGCTAAGCCATAGCTAAGTGCTAAGTGTCAGCCTGTAACAGCTTGTTTCAAGACGGAGAAACACCTCACGTTTAGCCCATCAGCTACTTCAATAATTTTTGTGCTGAAATGAAGATTTGCAGTGGTTTATTTGCCCTGACTAAGTTCATGTAACATCTTAACAACAATCTTTGTTGGTTGTCTTGTTTCTAGTACAAATATCTAAAAATATTAAATCAAGAAGCATTTTCTAGACAAGTAAAATTATTGTTTTGTTTTCAGAAAAAGAAAGTCAAAATTAATTGAGTTTTTCCTTAAAACAAGCTAATTAATCTGCCAATGGGGTAAGCAAAATAATCTTATTTCAAAACAAGATTATTTTGACTTTTGACATTTTTTCTGAAATAAAAAGATTTGATTTAATAATTATTAGATATTTGGACTCAACTAGAGGCTAGAGTCAGGTGCAAATGGAGCTGGTCCTGGTTGAAGTTAGAATCAAAGAGTGATGTGAAGGGAAAGGAATATGTGTTTCAATTGTGACCGTTTCAAAAAACAATCTGAGAAACCAGGCCATGCCATACGCAGCCTCTTCTGCAAAGAGATAAATTATGCTACCAAGGGCTCCCATGCCCTTTTGGCACATTGTAAAAGTTGTTTGTAGTTCCGTTTACCAGATACAAATATTGTGTGATAAAGTTTTTTTTTTTTGGGGGGGTTATCTTAGTTTGTCACCTTTTCACCCCTGACGAGTTTGCACCCCTGTACATATTACTCCACCAATACAAACCAACAAACCATATTTATAATATTATAGCCTAAATATTATGATATCTAAACATTGAAATAAATAAATAATTCTACTCACCATTAATAAAACACCTGATGCTGTCAGGAGCTGACCAATTTTGCGAAATTCGGCTCGAAAGGAGTAACAGCACAATTAGTTTTGATTGTAAGTTGCAGTATGTAAGATGCGTGCAGCAAATGGAAGCGTGACTTGGTGCACGACATTGCAGAAAATGCGCATTATAAATATAGCGCTATGTTGATGGAAATATGGAAAGCACTTTAGAATTTAATAACCTGAGGTTCTCTCCAGAGATGTTTTGCAATTAAGGATGATTGCTGCATAGTATGGGTGTTTCCTTCTACCTATACATCTTCAAGTGAGTGGCGGGGCAAACCAAAAGTTGATGCCGAAAGTCCAGCACTCTGCTTCCTTCACTGCTGATGCTGCGACTTTTCTTATTTGCTTGTGTTGCTTCACTGGCATTTTCCACATTTCGTTTTTCTCCCTTAATAACAAAATTTTCCATTCTGATGCTTAATTTGACCAAACTAATGGCTGCTGATGACTATTTGAATTTAATTCTGCCAAAGTGCGCACTTGTAAGTGTTTGTTAAATGCGTAACGTTAATTATGTTAATTACTGCTTCTTTCCACAAAGTTATTCATATTTTCCCCTCCAAATCATCACAGAAAATGCATCAAAGGTCTGCCAAATATATGCACTATTCAACATATTCCGTTTCCTGAGTTGTTTGTTATGCTTCAGCACATTAAGGTTGCTGTTCTGATAGCATGCGACTGATAAGAGTGTACGGCTTGTCACTGGTTACATCAGGTTCACTTTTCCATACGTCCATATGGCCTGGGGCAGTGCCAGCTCACTACTGCGCTCCCAACGTGCATCATGGCAGAACTGGGAAATTTTGCAAATGAGACGACAGTCTTGTTCCATACTTTTGTCTCTCAATAATCTCATGATCACTGCAGAGATATTTTGCTGCATTTGTTAGTTTTTACTACATCTGAGCAAACACACACACACACACACACACACACACACACACACACACACACACACACACACACACACACACACACACTAATTAACTGCTATTATAAGAGTCCAAGTCATCTTCTATCTACAGCATCACCGAGCCATTGGGGTTATCCCTGATCAAACTCGACCTATGACTTGATTATAAACAGACATGGTTACATGTACAAACAACATTATAGTTACTGATCAGCTTTAATTCCAAGTGCAACATGATAAGGCTGCTTGATCTCTGTTTGGGCATTTTAATTATCCATCATCGTCTGTGTCAAATGCTGTTTTGATCATGGTGAGCTGTCGGAGGAACCACTTCACATGAAAGCTACTACACAAAGGTCAAAGTGTGCATCTAATCACTGCTGTTCATTAAGAGCATCAGGCAATTAATTATTTAACTTTTATTTTCAGAGTTGATTTTTTTTTTATAATACCACTTGTTTTAAATAGTTGGTTCATCCCAAAAATTACAAATATCTTCAATATCTTCAAATCAGTCTACATTCCAGCATGTCCCAGCTTACAAGTTACTGTATATGCTACGATTGGCTCTGACATTCTGTGTATTGGATGAGAAAAGTGTAATATAGACTTGAAGTTATTCTCAACAATGGTGTGAATTAGACACATACGATGATATAATTCAAAAGATGAGACAAATTATGTTAGCATATTTTAAGCGTAAACAAATTCCACTGCCATTAGTTTCAAAGTGATTCACTGATGATCCATGAAGTACTGGCTAAATAATTCACTGTACAATCTTGTAATGCTTGTCAAAAAACCTTGTTTTTTTAGTTTACACAAATCTAAAATGCCATTGATATAAACAACATCCCTAATCGTACAAATTTTAACACTGGCATCAACAAGCATATGAGCAAACCCCTTGAGGAGAAATATTTAGACAGAAAAAAAAGACATGAGCAGAACCGCCCCATGTCGGATTCCTTATTATCTCTCCTGGCCTGCTGATTAGGTGTGTATTAACCAGAACAGTCATTCACGTATAACGATCAGGGGGTGAAGCAGATGACATTAGAGAAACAAATCTCATGCATGTTATTTCATTCACCGAGAGACCCGATCTCTGACAAAGCAATACATTTTATCTCGCTCTGTAATCCTTTACTCATTATTCTTCAAAGAAAAGCCCTCACTTGGACATTGTATTTGCTTGCCCATGTTTAAAAGTTCATGAAAGAAGGATTCTCGGTTGGCATGATTTTGTCCACATTAAAATGAAAATTTTAAAGCCAGGTTACTGATAGGGAAGCTATGGCTAATCCGGTTCTAGATGTTAAGGAACGCATATTTGAAAAAAAAAGCATGGTTGCCATTTCTTTATCCATTATCAAACAAAAATTGCCCTTTTCTTAGCAATCACACCAAAGGTAAATTATTGATCTCTGCATTTTTATGAGGTATTTTTTCTAGTAGTCCAATCAGTATAATATGTTATATAATGTAGCTTAGGGACATCAAATCATGCAAATATATAAAAATATTGGTTACACTTTAGCATAGGGACCAATTCTCACTTTTTGCTTGTTTTTGCTCTTTGGTGGCAATATAACTAAGTAGAGTTGTATATTCAAGGTTATCTGTAAAGTAATTGCTTTTACTTTTGGATGTATATATTATTAATCTGATTACAAATTCAACACAAATTTCCACTAATGTATTTTGTGTATAGCTGGTGACGTATGGACACTGCTGTGCAATTATTGTAATAATTGAGTAATCATAATCACTATTAATGTGTTATCTGCAATTTTCGAAGAAATCTTAAACAGCACATTCAAAACAAACTGTGATTGTTTTGTTCTTGTCTCAGTCAGATAGTTTATTCTTGTCTGAGTGGGCAGTTCTTGGCCCAAAATTAGCTGCACCTGAAAGAAGACTGTCTTCCCAAAGCTTGCTTAAGGCCTTGGTCTGGGGTTAAAGGATAGTTCACACCAAACTGAAAGGGTTTTCATCATTTACTCATCCTCATGTTGTTCCAAACATTTATGACTTTATTTCTTCAGAGTGACTTTTGAAGAAACTGTTTTTGATCATATAATGAGAGTCAGTAACATCGATCCTCATTGACTTTCATTGTATCTGCGAAAATATGACATAATTTTCCTTTTTCTTTGTGAACTGTCTCTTTAAGACTCAGATAACATTATCATGAACCAGTATTAATTATTTTGATGTTAGAGCTAGGTTACGGTTAAGGTTAATTGACTTCCAGGAGATGTTAAAGAACACATATTTGGAAAAAAGCACAGTTGGCATTTCTTTATTGAACTTTTCTTATAATCTTACTGAGTGTCATACCTTTGATAAAGTACATCTTTATCTCAGAATAATGATAGTCCAATCAGTATAATACGCTAACCCTATCATCAAAAAGGCTGCATATCACAATTGTGTTGCATTCTTTGAACTGAAGTATTTAAAGAGCTCAGATGGCGCTTTATAACGAGTCGATTTTTCCCGGAACTGTCCCAGGTGTAGGAACTCAAAAGAGACCCATTACAGTCAAGACGTGTCGGCATTTGTGTAGCATTTGACTCTCTGAATGTTAGGAACAAGGGATGGTGGGCCAGATGTTCTGTAAATCATCTTTTCAAGAGCCGCAGTTTCCTGAATATTTCTCTCTGGGAGTTTTTTTAGCACTTATATACATCCACATAGTGTCATCCTCTGAAGTGCTTAGTTATTGGTCTTTTTAATCTCCTCAGATATGTTTCTTGTTGTGCAAATTGGCATGCATGTGGTTCGAATCTCGACAGCGTTAAATCCCAATATAAGCATCTGGATGTAGAATGTTAATCTTGGCTTTTCAACACTACGGTTCACTACGGTTACTAATGCCACATTATCCATCATATGTTTACAAGGAAGATGCAATTATACAGAGGAATTAAAGTCTCACTTATTAGGTAGCAATAATTTTGTTGGCATTTTTAAGCAAGTGTTCTCTCCTTGTCTCTCTGAACTGCACCTCTGCCCCCCACCTGTCTAGTATTTCTTCTGAAGCTTCCCATATGTTTGAAGGACAAAGAGAATACATTATCTTTGTCTTTTTAAAGAATGCATAATCAGAGTCATTTTATTCGTTATTATAAGTAAAGCAGAGACCAAGTGTAACAAATCTGCCTGCCATCTTTTGGTAAAAAAACATTTATATGCACCAATAATATATATATTTTAAAAATCTAATAAATAGATTTCAACATGGTAAAATGTGTCATACAGAACCGAGACTGGTAAATTCATATTACAATCAAAGATTGCTGTAAATCAAAGATTACTGTACATATTGCAAGAAAATGCTATTTCCGTTTTCTAATTCAATCCAATGTGTTACTTGCCATTTCCTTGTAATTGTTTGTGAAATTTACTAGCAACCTCTGAGTTAAAAAACGAATTCAGTGAAAATGTTTTGAACTTTTGTGAAATTCCAATTGTGGAGATAATATGTAGAAATTAAAAATAATATTTCAGTCAGATCATCGAGTCTGCTGACCTATACCCAAGATTTGAAATGATGATGTCCCTTTAGTATGTCTTCTGCAACAGAAATGAAATCAGAGCGTTTATTTAGATACTTTTAAAAAAGGCTCACATTTCATTACATTACCTCTGGGTGAATAATGCTATTATAATGTTTAGCTATGTGTCTCCATTTCATTTAGTTGCATTTTGTGTTAGTGTGTTTTATTTATTCCTAGTGGTTTTCTTCAGGCTGTTGTGCTATGGACACATTAAAGTGTTTGCTGTGTTTTTTAGCTCCAGCAGGGTTGACTGAGACTTCAGCAGAGACAGGCTTGTTTCTTAAGCCTCAGGCTTTCCTGGGCTTTTGTGTAATGTCTAAGGTTTAACCTCTATGTTGAGACTTCTGACAGTGTACACACCTACACTTATATATATTTTTAAATATAGGTTTTTATTTATTGTTTAAATATTTTTTTATTATGTGTCATACTTTTATTTTACTTGTATAATATAATTATTATAATTTTAGTCAAACATTAACATATTTTTGTACAAACATTGATTTGTGGTAACTTTAATGGCTATCCAATGATGGAGGCACATCAATTAATTTCTAGACCATAAACTGACCTTCTTAGCCCAGTAAAATCCCTCATCAATATATTGATCTGAACACACATTAACTGAAAGAGAAGGAGCTGGAAAAGCAACTGACTGATGCTATTCTGGTGCTTCAGATCTTTCTGTAGCTGCCATTTCATTCTGCTCAGCTCATTTTTAGTAGATAAGATGTAACTATAGCTTGCTTCTGCCACGGAAGAAAAAAATAAATGAAAAGGTAATTGTGACTTTTTGTCTCATAATTCAGACTTTTTTAATATTTCTGACTTTCTTCTTTCCTTGTAATTCTGAGTTTAGAAAAAAAAATTAATTGTGAGATAAAACTCACAAAACTAGCTCTCATATATTTTTTAAAACTGATTTTGTTAAGCTCATTTCATTGTAACAGTTGTAATGGCCCATTTGAAATGTTTCCTCTTGAAACAGGAAGTGTGGGTGGAGCATGTCAAAAGGCTTGTCCCAATATTTTTTTAAATAGCCAATAGGCTTTATTTACATCCTAACTATGACACATGGTTTGATACTTTACTAGCTGGCAGCAAATGGTTTTAGAGGTTCTAGAGAGCATTCGATTGGACAAAATGATGTGTAAAGGCTGTACATTTTAAATGTGTAATATACTAAAAGTGAATTTTATCAATGTTTAGGAGTTCGTTAGCATATAGACGCTTTAAAGCTAACAGAGATAGTCTTTATTGAGATGAGCATCTATTAAAATGCCTATCAATAAACTCACGTGTGTTGCTCACATGGGCAGTTTGTATATATCTGACTTGTTGTGATGTTTCCCGATCTTGATCTTTTCTCCAACATTTCTTGTCTTCTGTTCTATGAATAAATGCATCAAGAAAGCTCAAACCCTCAAGGCCGTAACAGTTCAGCTGAAATAATTAAAGCATTAAGTCCTCCCAAAATGCAGAGCTTCAGTTAAAACCGGTTAATTGGTAGAAGAGATAAGTCAGCAACCAGAGTTAAATGTATAGATTAGCCAGTTAATGGACTGGCTGTTTGTCTTCTGACTGAATCACGGGTACATTTGCGGATAGTACTTGAAGAGCGAACTATGAAAACGAACATGGCCAAATGGGGAGGTTTGTTTGTTTGAACTGTGATGCTTATTGAGTGATATTTGGAGGATTTCTATGGGGGAGATGTTTGGGGCTTTTAGTAGCACAGCGTGGTGCAAGTGAATGAGATGGAAATGAAGGCGATTAGCATATTCACAGTGGTATCAAACTGTCAAGCTGCGACACCTAAACACCATTAAACACAGAAAAGTTTATTGGCTAAAAAAGGATTGCATATTTAGCCAGGTTTTAAGCGTTTTACTGTTTTTAGATGCAGCTTCTACGTCCATCTGTCTTCTATCTGTCTTATTTTAACAGATCTCAACGATTTCTATTCCGGAGAAAGACAAATAGCTCAGATTGTATATAAAATGCTTTCATTGTACGCATAGTAAATTTGTTTACTCAAACTGTGTAGCACAGCTTGTTAATTTATTAATATGAGATCATCACTAGCTAATTATACTTATGGTGCAGACACGTAATGTTTTAGATGTTTCTCATGGCCATATGTCAATAAACACATTCCCTGCACTGTAATAAACCAAATGTGCTTTTACAGGAGCTTCAGTAGCTTCAAAAATAGTCAAAAAGACTTTGGCCTGGCCATTTGGTGACTAATTATGAAACATTTGCTCTGTAGATCACATGAACATATTGCAGTATGGCTCATTAGATAAACCAATATATGTGTTTGTTTGTTCTTCATCTATTGAATCGTATTAAAGGGATAGCTCACCTAAAAATTAAAATAAAAAATAATTGAATAACCTCTTTTCGTCCAAACTTATGTGGCTTATTTTATGGAATTTGACATATTCTTTAAGGAAACAAAAACTCTTCAATACAACCAAAGTGATTTAAGAGACTTCAAAGTATCACCGGTTTGTTGCCAGCAGTCAAATAGACTGCATTTATATGTTCATCAGACCTGTTAGGCCTATAAGAAGTTAATATAAAATGAATATGGTGAAGCAAGAGGAAAGTTTAATGAGTTTTTTCTAATCTTTTTTATTACTTTAGGACTGCAAGTGATTGCTATGTCAGAGAGGAATTCAGTCGTAAAGAATACAGCAGACGGAGGTTATATGGTAAGCCTAAGATCTATAATTGATTATATATTATGTTTTGTAATATGTTTGACTATGCCATGCAACTTTCTATCATTTGAAATTCATTCACTAAACATCCTTTCATGCAATGCTTTTGAATACTTCACCATATCAGAGCATTTTTTTGAAACTTTGATCATTTCTATTCAGGATCACGAATCAAAGATGTCGGATGAGCACAGAGACACGGATGATTCGTCAGAGAAAACACCTAGTAGGATGTCCAGGTCTCCGCAGAAATCCTCCAAAAGACCAAAGACAGTACCTGTGAAAGTCACACTACTAGATGGATCTGCCTATGAGACCGGGGTGGAGGTAAAGTAGTTGCTGACGTGTGCTAAAACTAATTTGTGTTGTTCTGTAGAAACATGGTGCCAGAGCTCTAGGGCTCTCAGGTTTTACATACTGTTCTCCAGTAGTGCTGTATTTCTTTGTCAAGTCAACCACATGCCTGCTGACTGCTTAAACAGATAGATTAGTTGAGATTTTTCCAGCAGAGCAGGGCAGTGTAGCTGAAAAATTCAATAGGAAATACTGTATAATGTTATAAAATATTTCAATGGGTTTTCACTGGGTCGGTAACCTGTGGTACAAAAAAGGTGCATCTTTATAACTTTTTTTTTTTTTATGAGACTGTATTTGTAAAAAATGCTATCCTGTTTTATCAAAAAATGTAAAAACAATTTGAAAAAGCTTAGTAATAATAAGAAATGTTTCTTTAGCAGAAAATCAGCATATTGGACTGATTTCTGAAGGATCATGTGACACTGAAGACTGTAGTAATGTGCTGAAAAATGCTATACAGGTATAAAATTAAATGTTAAAATATATTCAAATAGAAAACAGTTATTTTAAATTGTAACAATATTACTGTATATTTGACCAAATCAATGCAGCCTTGGTGAGCATAAGAGATTTGTTTCAAAAACATAAATCTTACTGATCCCAAACTTTTATAGTGTAATTAAAAAGGATATAATTATAAAAATCAGACTTCAGTGTAAATTATATATTTGCAATGATGTATTCTCTTAAAAGTGTGATTATTTTTAATCATAAGAAATGATAAGCATAATTTAGAAGTAACTTGACATCATAACATTTCTTAATCTAGTTTAACATATTAAATCATTAGAATTAATTTGCATCAAAATGACAATATATACATGTTTATATACTAAAATATATTAGTGATTAGTCCACTGATTAGTGGAAATGAATTAAACCGCCCAACTCTCTGTACTTTCAATACTGAGATTTAAATTAGAGGCGCTATGGAAATATCTCAGTTTCTGCCCTCTCATTAAGAGAGCATGTGCGAAACTGTAATTTAAGGTGTTGGGTATTTTTACTGCATCTCTTATAACAAAGCACATCGCAAATATTTTAATGCATTTTATAGTGCTAAACATACATAAAACCAAAACCTAAATTACGATTATACTAAACTATTACGCTTGACACATACAAACCAGCAGCTGTATTTACAGTAAGAATATGTATAGATATTACAATAGTGTCGAACAAAAATCCCAATATTGTTCCTGTGATCCCCTAACCTCACATTTCAGTCCCTCGTTGGAATTTCACAGCCCGGATCTGCAGCTCCATGTTGCCTGCCGCAGTACTTCAGGGAATTACAGCACATGAGATATGAGTGCTAGTGTTGGGTGATGGGGTGGGGGTGTTCATTGATAGGTGAAAAGCCCTCCCACACTAGTAGCTCTCCAGGAGCTCCACATACTGCTCTGAGATCAGTGCCATGTCTGCCCATGTGCCCCAGGGGTCTGCCGGCTCATGGATTTCCAGGGGGTTTTCAGACATGGCTCTTCTCTGGGGTGTTATTCGTGGCTCTCTGGTAGCTTCTCCCATCCGTTTGCCATTACTGATGCTGCAACACCTAGTGAGAGAGACAGACTGTCCAATCTAAAGGTCAAAGGTCCTATACTTTCAGTCTTCTACGCTTGGCTGAAGGGGAGGAGGATGGGAAATCTATAATGGTGACATCTTAGTGGTCCCATGGAGTAAATAATACTGCAGCCTTTCAGAGGAGGGTATACCGGGCTCATGTGTTTGTCACCTTTGGCTAAAGTTCATGCAGATTTAAAAATATATATATTTACTCACCCTCAGCTTTGCTCTGGCTTCGTTTCAAACCTATGTGACTTAATTTCCTCCACAGAACACAAAAGGAGGTATAATGTCCAAGCTGCTCTTTTCCATAGATGGCCAATCAGTGGTCAGGAACAACCTGGTTGTTAGTTTCTTGAAGGGGTCTAGGAGGCTCAATCCACCCCGCCCTGTCACCGTCCCTACGTGGGATCTGCCCACAGTGTTGAGGGCTCTGAAGAGCCCTCCTTTTTAGCCTCTACAGTCTGTTGACCTTTCGTCCCCTGACGCAAAAGACTGCTCTGCTATTAGCACTAGCATCGGTAAAACGTATGGGAGATCTGCAGGCGCTATCAGTCAGCCCCTCTTGCCTCAAATTTTGGCCTAATGATTCTAAGATCGTCCTGAAACCAAGGCATGGCCACATACCTAAAGTGCTCTCGACTTTCTCCTTTGGAGCAAGACCAGGGGTTGAATCTACTCTGCCCTCTCAGGGCGTTTAGAAATTATTTAGAGCGTTCCGCCCCTTTTAGGCAGTCGGAACAGCTCTTTGTACTCGTTCCGTATCTCAGAGAACTCTATACCCTATTTGTCAAGGGTATTAATAATTTTGAGCACAACTGCAGCTAAATATCTATTTTTCTGTTCCACAGAAAGAAAGTTGAGTTGAGCATGGGTGAACTGTCCTTTTAATTATCTTATGTCTTCACTGGAATAATGGCTTATTCTTCTTGAGTCAAAGAGATATCTCTCTAGGAACATTTAATTAATTATTTTGTCACATCATCAATATCAAAGATATTTTCCCCAGATAAACACAGCAGAGCACTTCTCATTACAAGCAAGCTGTGAACGTACTGTACCACCTAAAATCACAAATGGCAACAAGAACAGTACTATTGTTAGTCAGAACTCGAAGTACATTTGTGCACCAGGGGAACTGTCAAAATGAAGTCCTTGAAGTGCATTATGTTGGGCTTAAAACAATGAAATTGCCTTTACAAATATAATGTGCTGCTGATGTAATTGAGGTCCTCCCTGGCTAACTTAAGAATCTTTTTATGGTAGCACACCCACTCTCTCTTTCTCTCTCCCTTTTAAAAAAAACCTTGTGCTTTAGCCATGAGAGGCCAGGGAAGCGACACACACACACACACACACACACATGCGCACACACGCACGCACACGCACGCACACAGACACAAATACAGACACACACACACACACACACACACACACACACACACACACACACACACACACACACACACACATACAACCTCACCACTTCTGTTGCCATGGAAACAGCTGCGCTGTATCCCTGTCGCCGTGGGAAACGGCCTCCCTGGGAGGCGAGTGCTCAGTGTTTCTGTAGAAAGGCAAAGCCAGAGCTGGTGTCTCAAGCGTGTTGCATATGCCACTCTATTGTGCAGAATGACAGGGTGTGGTCAAAAAGACACACAGATGCTTAGCCATGACTGAAGATTATATGAATATAGAATATGAGATAGATGTTTCATAGAAACAGCACATATGTGTTCATTTCTTCTGTGTTCATTGAGGCATTTAATGTAACAAAGGGCAGATGATTCATTATTTCAATTTCTTATCTTTAAGACTGTAATCTAAACTAATTAATATTTTATATATTATCGCCAAGCTTCTTATATAAAGTTGGATATAGAAGTGATATATACATATAAATTGCTTGATTATTTCTATTGTTACAAAAATGTAAGCTGTACTATTGCTTAGTACACTCACATTAAGCGATATATACTTTATATCAAATCTCAGTCTTGATCTCGTATCATCATAAAAATAGAAACTATATTATCGTCCAGCTCCAATCTATTTGTAAAGCTGCTTCATAACAATGTGTATTTGGGGAAATTTGACTTGACTTGAGTTACATGCTAATGTTCACCTTATCATTGAAGCAGCAAATGGATGGAAACTACATGGATAATTTACTACGTTATAGCATAAATCTCGCTTGTTCACAGCATATTTGGGGATTTTCCGCCTCCTGGACATTACAAATATGTGACCCTGGACAACAAAATGAGCCTGGCCAGATAATATGATGTTGAATTGTGTTTTATAACCATAAAACACCTTTGCATTACATGACGGAAACCCAGGTATCATCATATTCTCAAGGGAATGACACTGTGTCCCACTGAAGGGATTAGAGACATTCCTGACTTTGATTAAAATCAGAAGGGGGCATTAAACACTAAATCAATCTCTTTTCTCTTGTGGTCTTTCTCTGTACTTGTTCATCTATCTATACAGAAGCTCTGTAAAGGACAGGTGTTACTGGATATGGTGTGTGAACATCTCAACCTCTTGGAGAAGGACTACTTTGGCCTGGCCTTCAGTGACACGGAGAGCCAAAAGGTCAGAGTTCAACTCGTATGTCATCCCATTGTACTATTTCTCTTATATTATTGCTTTAACTTAACAGAGCACATATTAGTTAGACTCTTTTTTTATTATTCCAGCCATGTGTGAGTCTTCCGGTGTCATTTGCTTCCAGTTATTTTACTTGTACAAAAACAGGCTACTATGCTGCTTGATATTGAAAACTGGTATTTCTTATGCCAGAAAAAAATCTGGAAAATGTGGCAATATGTTAAATAATGCTAGCAACATCAAGAAAATTATTAAGAAAAATATCAAAACATGCTAAAATCATGTTAGCAAAGTGCTAAAACATGCTAGCAACTTGTTTAAACATTGCAATGTTAAATCATGATAGAAACATGTAAAAGTAAGCTAAACTGTAAAGCATATTAGCAATGTGTTATAACATGTTAACAACATATGTTAATAACTTTCATGTTGGCAAAATATGAAAGAAACATGATAGTAAAATGTTAAAACATGGTAGATTCATGTTAGCTAAATATTAACATGCTAGCAATGTGGTGAAACATGTTAGCAATATGTTAAAACATGTTAAAACTTGCTAGCAATATGGTAAAGCATATTAACAATGTGTTAAAACATGTTAATGGCATAAAATATGTTAGAAACTAAATAAGTTACATGGTAGCAATTTGTAAAAACACGATAACAACAGGATAAAACATGCTCGCAAATGTTTAAACATGCTAGGTACATACTAACAACGTGTTAAACATGCTAGCAATGTGCTGAAACATGTTAGCATCATGTTAAAGGGATACTTGTTACTTGGCAGTCAACAGGACAGTCACAAGCCACTAGAGGTCTGCACGGGCTCAAAACTGAAGCCCGAACCCGGCCCGTACCCGAGATTGTCTGACCCAACCCGACCCGACCCGAGCGGCACGGTTAAATTTAGAGCCCGAACCCGACCGAGATCCCCCTCGCCCCCAACGAATAGCCAACAAAAAAGGAAAAGGCTGCATTTCACGATTGCATGCAAAGAAATAGATTAATCAAGGTTTCGCCATTTCACAAACATTTACCAGTTATGAAAGTTTGTGAACATGCAGCGTGTGACACATTCTGCCGAGTTTATGAATTTTGTATGGACAAGAAGATAATTCTTCCAATCGCATAAATTATGGTCATTTTTGTCAGTTAAGGCTCGTTAGCATTCTGTCTACTTTAAATCAGACATAAGATCTTAAATAAGATTGTATTTATTTGAATGCATTAATCATTTATTTGAATTAGCGAGAGAGAGAGAGAGAGAGAGAGAGAGAGAGAGAGAGACCGAGAGAGAAGGGGAATGTTGCGCTGTGTGTGAACCTGCGTCTGCGCTCTCTCTACAAGCAATGAGGCTTAGTTACTCAAAAACAGCGATTTTGCCGCCTCATTGCAGATAAATATAATGTTGTGACTTAAGTCAGTAGCCTGTCGAAGCTATTTTACTAATAAAAGTGTCCGTGATGTTTGTGCTCATGCGCGATCTCTGATATCTGTGGGCAATGTGTGTGCGTAAGGAAAGCAGCAAAGCCTCTGCATATAGTTTTGGCTACAAACCCGAACCCGACTGAGCCGAGGCTATCCATTAAACATTAACCCGAACCCGACCAAACCCGACAGTATTTCGGGACCGCATTCGGTCGGGTAGCAGACCTCTACAAGCCACCCGGTTTTCAGCCAAAATATCTTAAATTGTGTTCCGAAGACAAACAAAGCTTTTTTGGGGTTTGGAACGACTTGGGGTAAGTGATTAATGGCAAAATTCTCATTTTGGGGTGGAGTAACCCTTTAACAAGAGCATCCTTTTGTTTTCCATCTATTTCATGCACTACCACGACCTCTCTATATATAAAAACACATTGATGGGTTGAGATAATGTGGCTCTGAGTCCTTGTGATTGGGACTGTTGGAGGTAGGGTTTGACTGATGGAAATACTCTGAGGATCTCCCCAGTCCTAGTTTAGCGATAAGGACCCTGCTTGCACCACCACGGCTGTCCCAGTCTAGTTCCACATTGCTCTTTTTCCCAGCTAAGGCTCCTTTACCTGCTGCTATGATCAGCGGGATTGTTCCCGGCCAACAAATCTGAACACACTACAGTTTGAAAGCTGAATGATTTCCGTTTGAAAACCACATGTCAAGCATTGGAAGCGAGACCTGTGGAGAGCTCAAGGTTTGTTAGAAACACTTGTAAAAACAGTAGCAGATTCAGAAACATAAATGGGCCATTTTTCATTCGTAATGTAGAAGATTTATGTTAAAGTATGAAGACTTTTGCAGGCCGGGTGGGCAGATAAAAATAACCAGGCTTTCAGTGGAAATATGTTTGGTTTGACTTAGCAAAGGAAAGCGATTTCTGAGACAATTTCACTCCCTGTCCTATATTTCAGTGGAAATTGATGAAAGCTGGTACTGTGAGATGTGACTAAGGCAGTGCTTTTCATCTCTTCTGGACCGAAGTGAGCTGGCATTAAACGTTTTTGTGTGTCACCAGGCTTTGGGTGACCTTACTGGAGTGCGGTGTGGCGGATATGACATTTATCTACTCTTTTAGTGCTCCTGTGGCTGCAGAATATTAATGCAGTGACCATTTTACATAATATGTATGAGGTGATTGCTCCTGCCGTGGAGGAGATGGTGCTGAAACTGCAGCATTTGCTTATCAATGTGCCCAGGCTGATAGAGGAATTGTTGTTCTCTCTTTCAGAATTGGCTGGATCCTTCGAAAGAAATCAAGAAACAAATCCGTTGTAAGTGTTGGAAAATAAGATACTTCAGCTTTGTAACCTTGGTTGCTTGAATCTGATGAAAGTGAGTTTGTGTCTGACTGGTTTTAGTGGGTCCCTGGCATTTCTCCTTTGCTGTCAAATTCTATCCTCCCGATCCGTCTCAGTTGATTGAAGACATCACACGGTGAGTGCGTTGTTCAAACATGTTAAAGCTGAAATGTATAATTTCTATGCCACTACCATCACCAGACATAAGTGCAAAAAGAAACACTGTCTACAAATAAGTTTGCCAAATACTCTTACTGTCTGGCACTGTTCAGCAAGCCAAATGAATGAATGCTATTGGTTGATTCAGTGTTGCCATGCAGGCTGGTCATGATGTTTTGATTGTGACACTATTTGAGGAAATGGAAATACAGCACTTACAGCTGTAATTTGCATATTAAAGAGATTGTTCCCCCAAAAATGACAGTTCTGTCACCTTCGACTTGTTTCAAACCTGTGTGAATTATTCTTTCAGCTGTTAAACACAAAAGAAGATATTTTGAAGAATATTGGTAATCAATCAGTTGACGGTAGCTATCAAGTTTCATAGTATGGAAAAAATAACATTGAAGTCAATTGCTAACATCAACTGTTTGATTACCAACATTCTTCAAAATATATTCTTTTTGTTCAGCAGAAAAATACACTTTAGAAACAGAAAATACAATTTATATTTGGAACAACATGAGGATGAGTAGATGCTTTTGGGTGAACGACCATGACTAAGTTTGGACCAAACATTTAAATTAAAATCAATTCAATTCAGTTCAGTTCAGGGCTGCATTTCCCGAAAGCATCGTAAGCTTAAGTTGATCGTAAAAACGATCGCACGAATCATCTTAGACTTGCGGACCGTATCCCAAAACCATCGTAACTTAAGTAGTACTTGAAAATCTTCGTAGATCTACGAGTGCTCTGGAGTAATCGTAAAGCCGTACATACATCGTAAGAAGACAGAATTATGAGGTCACCTGCAGGACAGTCGGCAGATTACACCTTTAACTTTACTCAAGTGCAATGTGATTATAATTAAAGCTTTTGATTATACTTCATTGTACACTTTATTACTCATTTTTATGAATTTATAAATGACATAATAAAAAATAGCAGAAAACAAAAAATAGAATTACACATTTAAATTAAATGACTGAAAAAATAAAATTAAATAAGAGAAATAATGTAGGAAATACACTTCAAAGACTGGGAAAAATAGGGATCTGTCAACGACGAAAACCAGCCATGTATTGGAGCCAGAAATAACGTCTCTTATTGCTTATTATTATACTTATCACTTATATACTTATTATACTGTACGTAGGATCTGTACGTAGGATCTTATTATACGTACAAGGATCAAGATGGCACCGAGGATGGCAGCCGTGTTGCGTGCTCCGGGAAAACGTTGCAGTTTTTCGTATGTTTTATTAGTTTTTTTGTTGTTTTACGTGTTAGATGTTGTTAGTATAACTGTCTACGATAGAGACACGCTTTTGAACATTGGTTCCTCCGTCGCGCAATGCAAACCGGACTTTGAGTTTTTGAATGCCGGTGGATTGTTCACAGACACAGCATCTGAGCCTTTTGTCTGGGCCGCTCGACCGAGGAAACGCCGCCGACGCCGAAAAAGAGGAAAAAGAGCTGGCGTTCTCGTCAGACTGAGACGCCGTGCTTTCCGACCTCCTCTTCCAACCATTTTTCTGGCTAACGTTCAGTCACTGGATAACAAACTCTGCGAACTGCGGGCGCGCATCTCATACCAACGAGAAACAAGGGACTGCTGTGTTATTTGCCTCACAGAAACCTGGATGTCTGCTATGGTTCTAGACTCAGCCATCGAGCTCACGGGCTTCTCCGTGCACCGCTTGGATAGAGCAAAGGAGCTCACAGGGAAAAGCAGAGGTGGAGGTGTTTGTTTCTATATCAACAACTCATGGTGTAATGAAAGGAACTTACACTCTATTAAATCCTTCTGCTCCCCTGATCAGGAATTTCATACGCTTCTGTGTCGACCATTCTGGCTACCGAGAGAATTTACAGCCATCATAATCACGGCTGTTTATATCTCCCCCCAAGCCAACACAGACCAGGCACTCAAGGAACTGCACAGGAATATAAGTGAGCAGGAAACCACGCACCCAGATGCAGCTTTTGTTATCACGGGGGACTTTAATAAAGCCAACTTCAGAACAATAGCTCCAAAATACTTTCAACACGTCACCATCAACACGCTGCGGAGATCGTACACTCGACCATTGTTACACTTCTTTCCGGACGATACAAGTCCCTCCCCGCCCACCTTCGCAAATCGGATCACTCTTCCGTTCTTCTGCCTGCCTGCTTATAGGCAGAAACTGAAACGTGATGCACCCGCCCTCAGGACAGTCCAATGCTGGTCGGACCAATCGGACGCTATACTACAGGACTGTTTTGATCACGTGGACTGGGACATGTTCTGGGCAGCATCTGATGACGACATAGAGGCGTATTCAGATACGGTCACGTGTTTCATCAGGAAGTGTATAGATGATGTAGTTCCGACCAAAACAATCCGTATCTACCCCAACCAAAAACCGTGGATTAACAGCGATGTTCGATCAGCCTTGTCAGCACGGACATCTGCCTTTAAATCCAGAAACACTGACGATCGGAAACAAGCCAGTTACGATCTCAGGAGATCCATCAAAGTAGCCAAACGACAATATAAAAACAAAGTTGAAGAACATTTCAACAACAATAATCCAAGAAGCATGTGGCAGGGCATTAACAACATCACAGGCTTTAAAGGGAATAAACCAGCTACTGTGAACATTGCCGCCTCTCTACCGGACGAGCTTAACACTTTTTATGCTCGCTTCGAGGCTGACAACAATGCCCACACAGAGAGCGCTCCCACGGCTGCTGCAGAGGCGGTCAGTCCACTCTCCCTTTCTGTCGCTGATGTAACCTGATCCTTCAAACGGGTGACCATCCGAAAAGCCGAGGGTCCGGATGGCATTCCAGGCCATGTGCTCCGAGCATGCGCCCCAGCTGTATTCCAACTAATTCAATCTGTCCCCCTCTCTGTCTGTGGTTCCCTCATGCTTCAAAAAATCCACCATTGTGCCCATACCGAAGAAAAATAAAATCACATGCTTGAATGACTGGAGGCCCGTTGCTCTGACCCCCATCTTCAGCAAGTGTTTTGAGAAGCTTGTCAGAGACTACATCTGCTCTGTGCTGCCTGCTTCACTGGACCCACTACAATTTGCATATCGCAGTAACCGTTCCACAGACGATGCTATTGCCTTCACCCTGCACACTGCTCTCTCCCACCTGGAAAATAAGAACACCTATGTGAGGATGCTGTTCGTGGATTATAGTTCGGCATTTAACACCATAGTGCCTGCCACACTGGTTGCGAGCTCCAGATTCTAGGACTGAACAGATCTCTGTGCAGCTGGATTCTGGACTTCCTGACAGGCAGAAGTCAGGTGGTCAGAATGGGCAACAACACATCATCTCCTGATCCGATAACAGCGACAGACAAATGCCTACAGAGAGGAGGTGAGTACCCTGACTAAATGGTGTCAGGAGAACCACCTCTCACTCAACATCGACATAGACCAAGGAGCTGGTGGTGGATTACAGGAGACAGAGCAGAGAACACACACCATCACCATCGACAAGACACCTGTGGAGCGGGTGAGCAGCTTTAAGTTCCTCGGCATTCACATCACCGAGGATCTCACATGGTCTGCTCACACAGATGCAGTGCTGAAGAAGGGACATCAGCGTCTCTTCTTCCTGAGGCGGCACGCACGCACACATGCACACACACACACACACACACACACACACACACACACACACATGACCCTCTATCAATTGCATAATTTTTCTTTAACTGCTAGCTTTTCTTGAAAAACTAACATGCTTTCTTTTTTCTATTCTATCTACTTGTTTCTTATAATAATAAATTAAGTAAAACCTTGCTATGTGCACTGTGTTAGGCTAACCGAGACTTGTAATAGCACTTGCATGTTGTTGCTCTTTTGTTGGTTTTGATTGCTTCTATTGTCCTCATTTGTAAGTGGCTTTGGATAAAAGCGTCTGCTAAATGACTAAATGTAAATTATATTATATTATCTGAGCTGTATGGAACGCAGCATTATGTTCAATAAATGAGCGTGTACATATGAGCATTCTATAAATTGACATTTCAGCAATTGACCAACGGATAGCGACTCCTAAGTAGCACTTAAAACAGGGCTACGTGCGATTGTGTTAAGTGCAGTTTTGAGAAACGCACATGAAACAATAACGAACGTTCGTAAAATGACTCTTAGAAAACGCTCTTAAGTGCTACGATTAATCGTTATCGGGAAACCCAGCCCAGTTCAGTTCAGTTCATCCTGTGGTCCTACATATAGCCATTGTGAGAATGGATGGATTATCTTTCATAACAATTGAATAATTATAATCAATAACATTGATAATAAAACAATCATTTTAATGTAGAATTATATATAAAACCTGTATGAAAGCTATTTTTATAATAATTACAAAAATTTTCATATTGTAGTGTACTTTATAAGTTATCGTTAGTGGAAGTTTATTTCATAATCATTTAATTCATATTTAATTTCCATGGTTAATTATTTATACACATTACATATTAGACTTGCAAGACTAATGCACATTAATCACTTAGCACTTTTGTTATATACAAAATATAGTGCTACTTTTTAACTCATGCTACATGCACAACCAAATTATGCATGTCATAACTCATTGTATCTTTCTTTATATTTATATTTCTTTATAGATACATGCCCTGTGTTCTATACATGGTCTGGTGATCTAAAATCTGAACCATGCAATCCAAGTACAATCCAACTTGCCACTTTGACCAAATGTTGCTTCAGATTGGTTGTCCCTTTAGTATAACATGATCATGTTGCATGAAAACAAACTCCAAAAGCCCCGGTCATGTGGTGATTAATAACAATTTTATTCTGTTTTGGTTTAATTGATCATATATATATGATAACATATGATATATATATATATATATATATGAATGTACTCACCAATGTAATTCAAATTGATTTACTAACTTTGGTTGGGCAGGTATTACCTGTGTCTGCAGCTGAGGGAGGACATACTGTCAGGTCGTTTGCCCTGCTCGTTCGTCACTCATGCTCTGCTGGGCTCGTACGCCATTCAGGCTGAGCTGGGAGATTATGACCCAGAGGAACACGGGCCAGACTACATCAGTGAGTTCCACTTCGCCCCCAATCAAACCCGTGAGCTGGAGGAGAGGGTGATGGAGCTGCACCGCACCTACAGGTGAGACCAGCTGACCTTCATAGGGAGCAGTGATTACCAGAGCTGTCAATTAATGAATTGTAGTCATATTAATTACATGATATGCTGATTAATTAAATTCATCCTAATTTATCAGAGTTTGCTTAGCAAGTCCCCCAAATTAAGATAACCTAAATTCATTACATTATTATGACAGAAGATAAAAGCTTTGAAAAGACTTTAGAATCTTTATTAGTTAATGTATTTCTTTTATATCCTGACCCAGTCAGTTTTGCAGTTGAGTTTGTCAGTCTGTCCAAGTCTGGGCTCAAAATACCACATTTTAATTTCTCTGATGGTAAGAAAACAAATCCTTAATGCGTAATTTACTTACGGACCATGGGACATGATTAATGGCACTAATTTTGTATCACTTAATAATAATAAATCTACACAAAATATTAAACTGCACTATATTAACACCGAATTGATAGCTCTAGTAATTACAGATACAGATAACAAGCAGTACAACAATCAAATAGCTCAAATATTCTGCAACATCTGTTTTTATACAAACTGTTTATTTAATTATTCTTAAAATGATGACCTGTTATCAGGGGCATGAGTCCTGCAGAGGCTGAAATCAACTTCCTGGAAAACGCCAAGAAACTCTCCATGTATGGCGTTGATCTCCATCATGCTAAGGTATGATGGTGTTATTTATTTTTTCAAGTTGTACTGCTAGTATAGAAGTGTCTACGCTGTAAATTTAATATTATGAACTGTACATTTGGTGCAAAGGTAATTCTAGTCCTTGTTTAGGATGGCTTCAGCCCACTGCTTTACATATCAGCCCCTCTGAAAAAATGCTGGGTTTCTGCAGGCCTTAAAAAGGCTTAATTCATTCTTCCATAATTTAAAGAGTTACTCATCCCCAAAATGAAAATGTTGTCATCAATCACTTACCCTAACGTCGTTCTAAACCCATAAAAGCTTTGTTCGTCTTCTACTTGAAAACTGGGAGGCTTGTGATTGTCCCATTGACTGCCAAGTAAATAGTCAAGGCGAGGCCTGGCCCTGGCAAATATGCTGCACCAGGGAAGATTTTACCCGGTGCCCCTTGCCTCACATTAGTGAATATTAACTAACTTGATCTAACAATGAACAATACATTTGTAACAGTATTTATAATTTTTGTTAGTGTTAGTTATTGACAATTAACCTTGTTTTAAATCGTTTCCAGTGAAACTATAAAAATATAAGTGCTGCCTAAGTCACTTTATAAATGAAACACAATTAAACATTAAGAATAATTACATCTGGTATTCCTGCACAAAACTGTATTAGCATACAGTAGGCTACTGTTTAAAATCTTTTACAATCAGGTAACTGATGTATGTGGAAGTGCGGCTGTGCGGGGGAAGATCATGCGTCGAACTGAGGAGAGCGATAAAAAAGTTGTTTTGTGGGACGATCGCTTTTTGTGTAACATTTTAAATGTATAGTATTGAAGTAGAATAAAAAAAAAGGAAACAAATATTTACTCATTTTGGCGCCCTTATGGATCGGCGGCGCCCCTAGCATTTGCCTATTCCACCTATGCCACGAGGCCGGCCCTGGTCAAGGCCCAGAAAATTATGAAAGGCATCGTCAAAATAGTCCATCTGCCATCAGTGGTTCAAACTGAACTTTATGAAGCGTCGAGAATACTTTCTGTATGCAAAGAAAATAAAAATAACGACTTCTATTCAAAGACAGTGCTATTTATTTACCTGTCAGTTAATGGGACAGTCACAAGTCTCCCGGTTTTCATCCAAAATATCTTAAATTGTGTTCCAAAGATAAACAAAGCTTTTACGGGTTTGGAACAACATGGGGTTAAGTGATTATCAAAATGATCATTTTGGGGTGGAGTAACCCTTTAAGTCCTTATCCACCTTATTCATGGAGAGCCTACTGTGCTTTGAATTATGGGAGGTGTTCAGGTTTGGGGAACGTACATTCAAAAAGACTGAAACTAATTTCTTTAATGTTTTATTTTCAGATATCAGAATAACGTAACGCTTGGTGTTTTAACATGACATGTTATAACAAGAATATCTATGGCAAGAGTTATTTTCAGTCGCTGCTTGCTTTTCTTTTTTTGCTTTACATTCCGCTTTAATAGTATGAAAAATGACATCATATGCTGCACATTTGTGGCCGGTTCTCCTGATTTAATTTACGATATATTCCATTAATCACTGGATTGCTCGAAGAATCTCTATTTTATCTCCTCAATTTCTCACGTCTCTTTCCAGGTTTGTTTGTTTTCACAGGTAAATACAATTTATTATTTGTTAAAATGACGGAAATCATTTTAAAATAGTTTTACACAATGCTTAAATTAGTGAACATTTTAGATTAAGGCAATGAATGCTACATAATACTGATATATTACTACAGTGAGAATTCACCCGTCCGTTATTGCTGTGGAAAGAATCGCACGATAGTGAACCTTTCAGCGATTGTTTACAGTTTAAGGGAAGTTAATTTTGCATACATTGTAAAAAAAGAATTAATATATATTTTAGTGTTTTTATTTTACAATACAAATAATCTATACATCCTTAAATCTGGATGCATTAATGTATTGAGAAATTGAACAAAAATTAAGTGAGTTTATGGATAAAGCAAGAACAAATACAGTATCTGCCAGTGGGTTGTGAAAACCTTTTCCATAATTCAGTGTTTGTAATTTTTGTGAAATTAATTAAAAAGTAATAGAGATTGGTTGGTAGTTATATTTTCCAAACGTTGAAGTTTTGCAAATACAACATATTGACACAGAAAATACATTGATGTAGTGTAGTTTCTTTTCTTGTCACTTAAATGTCTTAAATTTGCCTTCATAAAAAGGCAAATTCTGGAAATGGGAAAGACACTTCCCATTTCCAGAAGAAAAAGTATTTTCTCCTGTCTTTTGAAAGTAGATTATTTACTTTGCCACCTCAACTTGGCTTGGTTTTACGGTTAGTTGTGTTTTAGTTTTTGGATTTAGCAATGATTCCCTGCGGTGCACAAACCCATTAGAACAGACCTGTGAAAACCTGAGCATCTGAATGCGTCTGTGTGTGTTTTAAAGGACTCTGAAGGCATTGACATCATGCTGGGGGTGTGTGCCAGTGGCCTGTTGATCTATAGAGACCGGCTGCGTATCAACCGATTCGCCTGGCCCAAGATCCTCAAAATATCTTACAAGAGAAGCAACTTCTACATCAAAATCCGACCTGGAGAGGTAGAGAAAAAGGTCTTTTGAGATTTTCCAGGTTTTCCTTTTTAGATTTCGCTCGTAGATGCATGTTGAAGAATTAGCTAGATAAGGATGCCGTATACTGAGACTAATGCTGTGGGTGAGAAAATGGGCGGATAATCTACATGATTTGGTTTTATTAGAAAAGAATGAGATTATTTTTTGTGTATTGGAAATCACTATTAAGGCTTTCAAATGACCCAGTGCTCTGAAGACTGATGTAAGAGTTCTTCCACCATTTTGCACAAATAAACAGAATATTTTTAAGCGCATTGCTAATTATGCCACTTAAAAATGGCTTTAATTTTGTCTCAACAAACACTAGTTATATTGTTTGAGGTTCTGCTCTTTAGTGGTTGTTAGCTTGCTTAGTGCGGAAAGGATGAGGGTTTTAAAACATTAGGCTGAGCTGTGAATTTCTTTGCCTAGTGGGCACAGAGACAGAGATGCAGAAAATGAGTAGAGATGGGGCGAGGAGAGAATTCAATCTGGAGAGAGGGAAGAAAGCAAGCAAAATAAGTTGCAGAGGTCTTTATTAAGTGTTAAGGATTCTACAGTCTGACTTTATGGGGTTATTTCTTTGATTTTCCTCTCACAATGTGATTCTCATCTTTGTCTAGCTCAAAAGCATGGCATTTCTTTGACTCTGCCCATTATATGCGAGGGTCAGATATGAATGCATTTATTCAAGATGCTTCACTGTTTTGCATCTTATCAACACAACAGGCTCCATTCTGTGGACTTTGAGCTTTTAGATATTAATATTTACTCTCATTCTTATGCAGTTTCTCTGCAAAATTCTTTAGACATTCTGGTTATGTTCTGTTTGGATAAATAAAGGCATGCAGATTTGTGCCCTGTTGGTTGATTTGAGCTGTAGCAGCACACAGATTTTACACCTCGTCAAATCTCCTGTCAAGTAACACGTTACAACTCTGCTTTCCCTTCACACCCCCCACTTCCTTCTCATCACATGCCCACACTCCCCTGCACCACCAGTATGAACAGTTTGAGAGCACCATTGGCTTCAAGCTGCCCAACCACCGTGCCTCTAAGCGCTTGTGGAAGGTCTGCATTGAACATCACACATTTTTCAGGTATGCACTCACTGTCCTACAAAACTCCTGCCACCAAACTGTGCACGGTCTTTTTTAAATGTAAGAATGCTTGTGTTTTGGTCTTGTTTGTTTCTTTGTGCTTCCATTAACAGAGTTGGAGTCTCAAAATGTGGGCCTTAACCTACTGTATGCCTCAATATTTTGTGCCATGGTTTAAATCTGAAAACCTCAGTTGCTAATCTGGATATGGGGCTTTGTTTATAGTCTGAGATAAAACCATGTCCTTTTTTGCCTTTATAATTCATTTTCTTGTTTAATTATACTTTTTAGCTAATTTCTTTAAATTTCTTTACATTTCTTCTTTAGCTAATTTGATCTTACAAAGGGGTCATGACGTTGACATTGCTAAAAATAACATTATTTTGTGTATTTGGTGTAATGCAATGTGTTTATGCAATCTAAGGTTAAAAAAACATTATTTTCCACATACTGTACATTATTGTTTCTCTATGTCCTGCCTTTCTGAAAGGCTTCGATTTTTACAAAGTTCATTGTTCTGAGAAGCGAGGCATGCTCTGATTGGCCAGCTATCCAGTGCATTGTGATTGGCCGAATACCTCAAGTGTGAGATGGAAATGTTAAACAATAAAACCCATTATAAACGAGGCATTTGTTGCATCCGGTGGGGACATACTTACTGATTATAATGACTTATACTGTCTTTTTACGCATCGCGCCACGTAAACATTACCATGTCTGCATTTGTGATCGGAGAAACGACAAACAACAAGCACTACTCTACACTGCTCAAAACTCACGTTTGAATCGTCAGGGTCAAATTCTTTAAATGAGAAGACATACTTGCAGGCTGTGAGTCAGAAGTGCCATACTGTCCTTACAAAGTTGGAATTGCCCCACTTTATAGAAACAGCCTTTGAGCATAGCATTGCAGGCTACTCCCAGGTTCAGGAAATAGTCCTCCGTAAACTGCGCTACACACACTCTAATATTTGGGTTGAACTGTTCTGGAACAGTGTTGTAAATACAACTTAACCACTGATTTCTAGTCGTGTCTTCTTTTTGCTTTCACAACGAAACACACAGCGTCTCTACGACATGGCTCTGACAGCAGCAACAATACTACAGCGAGAATAAAAGTCACGCCCCCTTTCTTTACGTATACTTTTGGGCAGTGTTATGCAAATCTTCCCACACCGTGATGTAGACATGTGGGGGCGTGTTTGAATGAGACGTTTTAGGAGGGCGTGGTCGAGTCTTAACTTTTATAAAGAATATATCTTTGGTTTTGAGACTTTAGTCTTTGTAACTTCAGGGATCTTATCTATGCACAAACTGCTTTTAACACTCCAAAAAGGAAAACTTGAAATCGTATCATATGACCCCTTTAATGTATTTAAACCTAAATAAAGAAAAAGTTTTTTAAATTCCATTACATTGAAACTTCAAACAGATCTTGGTCTTGATTTTGGCCTTTATGAGTCTAGTTTTAATTTTAGGGAGTCTGGATTTAGTTTGGGATGTTGTTAGGGGATCTAGTGTTTGTCTTGGAGTTTCTAGTTTTGATTCCAACTCTGTTCATAGAGTGGTTAGAACATCAGAACCCTGAAGTCTGATTCGCCACTGATTCTTTCAAGATTTACTTATGGGGTTCATAAGGTGTTTTTTTTTTAGCTATGAGTAAAAATAGCCTGTGGTAACTCGATAAAGCTGTGTGTACACTAGAAAACTTTCAAATCTTAACCAATTTTAAAACCATGGGAGACTACAGAGTTGAAGACAGTTTCAACCGATTTTTTACATTATAATCCTCTGAACACGCACAATAGACGATTCGACGAAACCACAAACCACACAGTTGATGACACACAGTGACACAAGAACGTACGGAGTCTTGCGAGATCAAACGTGACTAGAGAAGAAAAACAAATAGAGGACAATCAACGTTGTCAGCTGGCTCTCCCGGCATGCATTCCGTTTCACAGTGGAAAAACAAAGTATAAATAAATATGGGTGATGAATTCTGCTTTCGTGGCATGTTTGTGGCTGTCAAGTTTCAGCTATAGAAGCAGGCAACATCCGTTAGGTGCCGCTTGCTCGCTCTCATTGGCTATCGTATTGGCACGTATCACGTCAGCACTAGAGCAGATAAAGACTTGTAATGACACTACACAATAGAGGATTTTTTGGACAAGAAATCCTTTGCAACAATCCTCGAATTGCCCCCCCCCCCCAATCGTGAACTATTCTAGTGTGTGGCCTAAGACAGGTGTGAGTGTGTGCAGTTACATTGTAGAATAAAATAACAATGTATCGTCAAGTTATGTTTATCACAGGCTTTAGTTTATTCTTAAATTGAAAAACCCCATTATAAAACCTTGAATTTTGAGGTACCAAATGGTTCTGACGTCATACCTGCTCCACTCTATTAAAAAGTGCTGACAGACTTCACTTGGGATTAAACAATTATATTAATGTGGTCACATTTTCTTCTTGCACGATTTCTGTTTTTTCTCGTACAGGTTGGTCTCTCCTGAGCCTCCTCCTAAAGGTTTTCTTGTGATTGGCTCGAAGTTCCGCTACAGTGGGCGGACCCAAGCCCAGACTCGCCAGGCTAGTGTTTTGATTGACAGGCCAGGTCCTCAATTTGAACGATCAATTAGCAGGAGGTACCTGCTGTCCCGCAGCATAGATGGAGGTAAGTGTTTCTCTGATATCATCACAAAATACATTGATTGCCCAAATCATACTTCAATTTGCACCTCTCTATTAGTTTTGATTTACAAATTTGCAAACCTATAATGTAAAATGTTATACTTTCAAAATGTGACAACTTTCACATTCTCATGCTAATATTCTCTGTTCACAATGCTTGTTACGTAAATGTGTTTACTACAGTGGTATCTGGAAGTCATAATACCCTTATATAATTGCAGTTTTAATATTTAATACAGACTTTTCATTACAAATTATAAACAGCTGGAGTGAAGCACTGAATTGAAAAATAAACATGATAATAAACAAATAAATATTTGGTTTGTCTCCCTTTTGCTTTAATAACAGCAGCCCTCAAACTGCATGAACTCCACATATTTGAGAATGATTCAAAGAACATCTATTGCTTCAATGGAAAGAAGAACTTGGAAAAGAAATAGGACAAGAAAAGTTAGTTTATTTCCAGTTTTAAATGAGATTTGTCCTAGATGGCCCTAAATTATAGATTTGTGGTCTGTGTTATTTCAATAGGATCGTGAGTTTCATGTGAGGGTAAAATTGATCCCCTTGCAGATTTCTCTCATGCTCAAGTTGGTCACAAAAATGTGCTATTCTTCACACATTGCAAAACAAATGACAATAGACAATGCGTTTTTTGTTTTACCTTGAATATTAGCTATAGTGACCACACTTTTCACTTTTGGACTCGACTGTATACTATATTTTCAGGTCATCTACTTGAGACTTTCCTTTTAGATTTGAAGGTGACAGTGGAGGAATAAGCTACCACATCTGAGATGTCTACGCTGCTTAGATTTCTTACCCTACATGATTTGTTTCTTCTGTTTCAGAGTCTACTTTAGGGGACACTCTGGACCGTCTCTCCCAGCACACCTCCGGCGAGCCTGTGCCTAGTCTTCCCAGAGATGAGCTGGACCAAGACTACCTGGACCCCAGTCTGGATCAGGATCAGGACCTGGACCAAGATCATGAACAAGCCAAGACCAGCGACTTGAAAGTGACTCAACTCCATCTAAGACTGTGGAGCTCAAGGTTCTGTGCACACAACAGTGTTTAGTGACAGCTTCTTCATGTAGTCTTTTAATACATATTCTATGGAAAAGAAGCAGGTTTAGGTTCATACCATCTTTGCGTTACAGGTAAATATGTAACTGTTCTTTCAAGCAGATTTAAACAACTAGTTGCAAGAATTCCAATCACATCATTTGACTAACACTCCCCTTGCCGTCCCGTCTGATTAAAATGGTCTCCCACTCCAAAACCTTTTCCTAACTTTGCCTTTATTTTCTTCACCTGACTTAATCTTAAATATATTTATATGCCTGCCTGTTTTGTTGACACTCTTCTGAATCTAACTTTCCAACCTCTCTATAAATCTGCCTCTAAACTCACCTTTCTCTCCGTTTGCTAATTTCTTCAGTTTAATTCAGATTCTGCTCTGTCCCTCCTGCTTCTAACCCTTCACTGCTGTCCTCTAACTATCGCTTCTTTCTTCATCTTCTTGCGGACAGAGGGAGGAGGCAGGCTCTCCTGTAGACTCTAAGACAGAGGTATTTTTAGTGTGATTTATCTATCTGTGTGTCTAATTGTCTGTCTGTTATTGTCTCAGTTGCACTCTAAATCTGTACACACACTGCTAGCATGGCTTTAGAATGCCTCGAAAAAATATCAATGTGATTTGCTATGCTGTTAGCCACATGGCAGATCATGTAATTTTCCAGCCTTCATGGCTTTTCTTGAGATTCAGATGAGACCATTGTTCATAGCTGGATTTATTTAAAGGAGAACTGTGATAGATAATGTAAAGTGATTCGCTTTGTTGTTTTTTTTGTCCCGCTTAAGTCAATATGAAATCACTGCTGATACTGTATTTCCTTTATACATAATCATGGTCTTATTGTGTGCAATTCATCAGTGCACATTATTCCCCCCAAAAATGATTTAATCGTATGTCAAAATCTAACTTCATTGGCTTGATTACTTTCCTTTTTGTTACCCAGGCTAGTGCAGAAAATAGCTATTTAGGCTTTGTTTTAGGCTACTGTTGTACAGAATGGAGGCTTTCAAAAAACTTACCAGTAGTTTATGCAATAATGCAAAGCATGTAACATTATATTAATTAAGATTAATATATTATAGATGTAATCAGGGGCGCCGCTACGGATTCTGGGCCCCCTGGACAGCATATTCACTCGGGCCCTCCTGCCTTCCGAGGGGGGGGGGGGATATCCCCCTCGGTAGAAATCGCGATTGCGTTCCCGAGCCCATCTTTTTTCCCCTTCTCCCAAATCAGATTATACTGTTTCAGCTATTAAAATTGTTCAGTTTTGTATGTAATGGCAAAATGATAATATTTCGTTTTGGGTTTTTATAAAGTTAATTTAGAAAAACGTTTGGAGCATTTTTTTTGTTAGTTAAATATTTTTTTTAAAGTAGCGACCAAGCGGCCAGCGGCAGACAGGTTGCAAATTATTATATTTTTTTTTTTGATACATTTGATTAAAACTGAGGAATCAAATAATAATAATATAAAAAAATAAGGAAAGCCTCCATAGTGTAACATGAGGTAAACAGCAAAGATAACAAGCTTTTCAAAATGAAAACAAAAAGTAAAACTAAACACTTCTCTCTAAAGGCGCGTCTAATGAGGAGATGGCAAGTCAGGATCTTCATCTGATTCTTCATCTTTGCGACACTGACACAGAAAACACTAGTTTATTAGTAAATAATTCAAATATCTCCTTACTATTTCCCTCTGACACATTCATGTTAATTACTTTTGCTGGGGCTTTATGGCAAGCTTTATTGTGTGTATTTGAACGCAGAACTCTTCAGCTGCGCTGACGGCTCTCTGCTGCTGCTGGACACTAAACACAGTCGGGCCGCTCTTGACTGCCGCGGCAGCACGGTCTGGTGTTGTTTCCACCAGCGCGGCAATTTTTTTAATCACTAATTGATGGATGTCTAAAATATAAACATAATGAGAAGCCTAAAACAGGCCCGAGGCCCGGCACACGTCTGTACTATGACGTGAAAATTGGCCCGATCGAAGCCCGCTCGGGGCCGGGCTGAAATGCAGGGCTCTAGCGTTCCCCTCGGTAGAAATCATGTTTCTCCCTCTGGGGCCCCTCCCATCGTCGGGCCCTTAGAATCGTCCTAACTTTTCCCCCCCTTACGGCGCCCCTGGATGTAATAATTAGTATTATTTGTAATTACGCTTACAAATAACACTTAAAAAGGGACACATTTACATCCTCTCCACAATTCAGTGTTTTTCCTCATTGAATATCCTGTTTCATTCCCAAATATACAGAACATAACATATTTAAAAAGGGTGTGATTGCCATTTCATGTTGACATTAAGAAATATATTGGGTCTTGTCAGGGCTGGCCCGTGGCATAGGCGGAATAGGCAAATACTAGGGGTGCTGCCAATCCATAGGGGCACCAAAATGAGTGAAGATATTTTTGTTATTACATTTTTTTGTAAAAAAAAGAGCTGACGTTTTGCCATACTGCCGGATTAGTCTTGTCTTAGCACTATGTTGACTTAGACTGCTTGCAGAACAGCCCATGTATTGATTTGTGTTGCAAAGGTTTTACAGAGTTTAAGTATGTCATTGATGTATCGTTTATCCATGCTTACAGATAATTTCCAGAACATGCCAGTCTGCACCTCATAAGACATGTATGATGAAAAGAAAGCTCAGGAGATTTGTGTCACTGAATTTGATACAGTATGCCATGTTGCTCAATGTGACTAATACAACTCTACTCTAAACCTGTTTATCTGAGGCAGTGACACAACCTCTTTCACTCTCTGTACTTCCATGGCTGACATCAACGTCTGTATGAGAGTTCCTCTCTCTGTTTGGCTGCCTGCTTTATGAATTCAACCATGCTCTGCCTCTCTGTCTCCACTACCTCACTTTGCCTCTGCCTCCGTTCCTTGGCTTGCACCACCATCCCCTCCCCCCACCACCCCTTTATCCCAGTCGGACCAGGACTTGGCCCCACGTCCTAAACAGGAGGTACTATTTCTCAACGATCAACTGCCTGAGCTGTCACTCTCTTTAACTACACGTGCTGCAGTTACTCTTTCTTTCTGTAATTGTTTTCTAGAGGAAGTAACAGAAAACTGAGCCAAGATGGCAGTTCATCTGACATCTGTTACCAACACCAGCATGTTTCATGTTTTATGTGCTGCTTTGTTGTCTTAAATGTTGACGATGTAGTGATTCATAAAGAAGAGGGCTCAAATCATATAGACAGATGTTTGTCATGATCTGTAGGCATGACAATATTTATTGTACACAGCATGTTAGAGTATTAGACTAAGATGATGTTGTGTCTATAATGTTCTCTTGAAAAGAAGAATATCCAGTCTAAAGTGATGGAACAGATCATTTTATTCCTATTGGTTTATTGGAGTTTTCTATTATTTTACATGCTTATTCATGCGTTTAAAGAACGTGTGCCTGATGTTTGCATTTGCGTACTTATTATGTACTTACCATGGTTAGATAAACATTTCTAAACAACTGTGCTGGTCCCCAGAAAACCCCCACTTAAGTAATTGCTGAAGGTAAGTGGTTCTACCGATTGACCTGTTTGTTTTATAGCAGTTCCTGGATAAACCAGAGGATGTCTTGCAGAAACATCAAGCCAGCATCAATGAGCTGAAAAGAGCACTGAGAGAGCCCAACAGCAAACTGGTCCACAGAGAGAAACGTCTCTCTGGAGCCTCGTCTGGTAGCACTCCGGAGAAAAAATCTGTGAGTAATTGGTACCTGCAAGGAATCTTATTGTGCGGTGCCTTTTTAAAAAGCAAAATGCTATATAATTAGTGTTATTTTGGTCTGATACTGCTTTAGGATTCCTTTTGAGGATTATTCAGATTTGTCAGTACCGATCTCGGATTCAGTGTGCCGAATGCTTGATTCGTTATTCATGCACTATTTTTTATGTGACTAATCTCTCTTTAATCTCTCTTCATGCCTCTGGTCAAGTGCTGGCAGCAATTTTGATCTTTAATAGAATCTGGCTGGAGTGGTTAATTTGAACACAGCATGAGTGCATTTTCTTTAATTAGTGTTATAAAGACAATGATATTGCTCGATAATAAAAGCAAATAGCATTTTAAGTACTTATGTACTTGAATGTCTCCCTGTTGTTTAACTTCAAAACATCCATCCAACTTTGTACATAAAATTCAACCTGATAACATACATTTTTCCTTCTCAGATCAATAAACTGTTCTCTTGCGTCATGAGATTTTTTTCAGATTCATATTTCAAATATATGCACAACACAAATTACAGTAGAGTGTTGTTGGCACTGACAGGCAATTGAAACTGTTCACTCTATTGGTATATAGGCCTCAGAGGATTCCCTATTGATTGAGAAGCAAGATGGTTGTCAAAGAGACCTGCCCCTCAGTAAAAAACATGAAAAGAGCAGGAGCCCTAGAGTAGCTTCATTAGCCACTGGATGCAACAGAGAGACAGAAGATAAAATGAGAGGGAAAACCATCACTACACACAGTGACATAAGAGAAAAACAAAGTGTAGCAAACAGAACCTCAACAGAAAACGTCCTATCGCCAGAGAAGCCTCTGAGAAATCATGCTAAATGCCCTGCTTTAAGGTACAACCATTTCCAGTGTGCCGGTTCTTTGGAGGAGAAAGCATATGATAATGGGCACCCTCAGGACAGATGTTTGTCAGAGAATGTCATTCATACAAATGGATGCGATGAATATGCGTCAGAGAGACTCTGGGGCGATAAAAAGTACATGGGGGTAACCAATAGAGAAGACAACAACTTGGCAAAGTATGTAGAGAGAAGCTTTGGAGAGGCTTCTCCGAATGCAGCCATGGACAAATATATGAGAGATCGATATAATGAAAACCAGTGGGAGAGGCGATCCTGTGAAACAGAATCAGAAAACACCAGAGCAACCTTAAAGAAGCAAACATCTAAACCGGATTCAAAGGGTAAAGGCTCAACAATCCAGAGACACGATTCTACTGCAAGCGACACATCACAGTCTGAGTTAAAACAATTCATTCCACTGAAGCCTGAGAGGTCTAAGAAGTTGAAAAGCAATGAAGGAGCCAAGCTGCAAGGACAACTGAGTGAGAAAAGCGTTTCAGGATCATTTGATGAAAGTGAAGGGACCAAGTCTAAGGAGGAGAAAGTTGGCTTTGAGAATGCCCTGGACAGTTTGTCGCAGCCCAGAAATTCTGCAGCTTTAGAAAGCACTGGAACTTTTGCCAAGCAAGACTGGGCGAGTAATTATCACAATAGGGAAGTCGGAGAATATAGCTGTCAGTCTCTTCAAGACAGGCCCCAATTAAGGGATCTCAAGAACAATGCAAACCACAGACATAGTATTGAACAGGATCAGTTTCTTTTTGATGAACCATTGTTTATGTTTGACTTTTCCACCAATTCCACATTTCCAGCATTTGACCAGATTCCCCCCTTATACCCACCTGTAAAATCCCAGAAGGCAAGAGATACACGTATCAGACCTATCACTAAAAGCGATTCTGGCAACAGTCTTCACAAGAGCTCCACAATGGAATCTTCCAAGAGGAAACCAGTGGTAACAACTGCTTAATAATCTGCTTGTCACTCACAAGAACTAAAGCATCGCATGAAACGGCACATCCATATCTATAGTTTTACATAATACACATGCCAGTAAACATAAGCAACCTGTTTCTGAGGAGAGTTGAGTAGAACGGGCAGCTTTTGTGTATTCATAGCATTGGCTGATAGAAGTTTGAGGTACTATAATGGCTGTCTGATTGGATGAGGATGTGCCACTTCCTTTTCCTCTCCTTCCTCTGCACAACTCAACATCTGCTTGCGCATTTGAGAAACACTTAGGATCTTCCACATAATCTCCATTGCTTAAGCTTCAGGCTTCCGTTCCACCTGATGTGCGGTCTTTCCTTCCAACATTCTTTCTCTTGTTCCCTCCTACCAGGCATGTAGGGAAGGTTGTTGCAAGGAATAAAAGGCTTGTGCGCCATATTGTTATGCTAAAATGCAATTTTTGCAAACAAATGGGCTTCTGCAAGACTTTCAAAAATGGCCATGTATTGTTCATAAGAAGGGCTCTGAAAGTTGATTTAACAAGGAACGGTTTTAGCTGTCATTTAGAATATAATATGCCTTGCTTCATTATTAAGAATTTTGAATTTCCTCTTTACTTGGCTGTAAAAAAATTAAAAGTAAATTTATTTCACAAACTGCAGGAACCTTGAGGGCTTTCTTTTTTATGCAAAAGCCCACTAAGCTGCCATTTCAATATACACCAGTTGTTGTCAAAACAGGTATTGCGGTATTTCATTCAACATTGAAACTGAAAGAAATTAATAAAACATAAAAGAAATTTGGACTAGAAGAGCCTGAAGAATAACCATGCAAAATTATGTCTTATATAGATCTAATGTTCTGATTCATTAAAAGGCTCTTTAGTGGCACTTAGTGCAAAATTGCACCCAGCTGCCATAATATATTTTAACTCTCAATTGTTGTGGTGCATTATTCTGTATGTTCTAGTTCACACAGTTGAAGAGTCTTTGTCTACATTTGTATCTGTGTCAGTCAGTGAATTCGGTCAGTTATATAAAGGTTTGGTTGTTGCAGAGCCTAGTCTGTGCTCCTTCCCTGTTATCTCAAATTTCAGTGCACTAACTTTGCATTGCTCTTCCTATTATTTCATCTCATCTTCCAGGAGCCCCTTCCCACTCCAGAAATTCATGCGGAACCTCAGGAGGAAGCCCAGGTGCCTCATTTTTCCACTCATCTTAGCTGCTGCTACCTCCTTGCTAACCCAAAAGCTTTGACTTTCACATTTTTGTACACATAAGCACTTATATTTGCTTTCTGCTCCCATCATCACAGCATTAATTAATTGCATGATCCAAACCATCCTACACAATAATCCTACACAGAAATGTAATTGAATGCATCCACCACATGCATTGATTCCTTGGCAGTTTAGGAAGTTGCCACGCTTAGCATGCATTTAACATGAAGTTGTAAAAAAGGCTAAACACTGACATTGCTGTTGAAAAATTATAATATGGCCTAAACATACAAACTTGCAGTACTCTACCCTTGGGTGAAAACTTTCTATCAGTATATTACTGTCTCAGTTTTTCCTCAGAGACATGTAACACTTCTGACATTTCAGTTAGTCTTTTGAGTTAAACTAACCCCTGCATCTCTACTAGATTCTTTAACCATTAGTCACCACAATGTTGTCTCATTCTTGTCTTGTGAATAAGATGTAACATCCATTACACTGCATTGTTTTACCTGTTTGTCAGTCAAGATTTGCTCTTGTAGCATAGCTGGTTTTGCACCAAGACCTATTTTTCTGCTTCTTCAGAGAGAGCCCTGGGAGAGACGTTTAGGATCGGTGTCAGAAGATGACCCTGACCCAGACACTCTGTACCTGAAGGAGACCCACCTAGGCATTGAGCGCAAATGCTCGAGTATCACTGTTAGCTCAACATCCAGCCTGGAGGCTGAGGTGGACTTCACTGTGCTAATGGACTTCCAAACGGGTATCGATGAATTTTCTAGAGGCATGACTGAGCTGGGGGATAAAGACTTCTCATCTGAGTTTGGCCTCTCTGACCATCCCACCCATCCAGCCTTTATACTGGGAGCAGATCCTATCTACTTTCCAGAGGAGAGACCTGTAGAAGTACCAAGGCCAGTAGAGAAACCAAAGTCTGTTGTAGAACAGAAGCCACCGGAGCAACGTAAACCAGAGGTAGATGAGCGTCCTATCTCTTTCAGCAAAGTGGCTGGCTCACCCAATCACTGGTCAGAGTAAATGTGCTGATGGATGCGGTCACATCCCATTTTTTTCTCACATTCTACAGGGCATCAGAGCAAAGCATGAAATTACATTGGAATTTGAGTTCATGATTGATGCTAATTCCATTCCATTAGATGCTGCCCTCCATAGTTCATTCAGTCAGTTCAGGTTTGGTTTCTTTTGATTTCAGAATTTTGTTATGTTTTTCATTGCTTCTTATTCTTTTATTTTGAACCATGACTCACCGTATGCTGCCACGTTCATTTGATTGGCACTGTGTTTATTAAATCTCATGATCATTCCCAGGTTTTAAATTAATCTGTTTAATTTCTTTCCCAAGCCTTTTGTACCTAAGAAAGCTCCTCGGTCAGTAAAAGCTGCCCAAGCCCTGAGGAAAGACTCTACAGAACAAGCTAATACCCTGTCAATGAGACAGGAGAGCTCTGAGTCACCCCTAGTCCATCCTCTCAGCAGAGAGAGCAGTGAAATCATCGCCTCCCAAGCTCTGAGGAAGACCGAGGTCAAGACCGAGACACAGCCCAATGGCTCCGAGGTCACCACGACCATAATGGAGATTGCAGACCCGGTAAAGACCTTTTAGCAAATCATATTTACTTTTCTGGTGATATGTCACTGTATGATAGGTTAAAGCAGAGGGTCAATTCCAGTCCTCGCGCCCCCCCGCTCTGCATATTTTGCATGTCTCTCTTTGTTAACACACCTGATTCAGATAATCAGCTTGTTAGAAGTGCGCTCCATGCATGAACTGTGTTCCGATTGACATGCTCCCTACACAGGGTCCATTGCTCCCTACTCCCTGAGCAGGGGAAATCCGCTGAAGTTTACTTCATTTCGGAACATTCATTCATGGATTTGCGCTGCGCAACGTCTTCACGCACGGACGAGTTTGACATCATATACCTCTGTAAATTTATACAATTTTAATTCACGTCTCGCACACTTATATGCACTTTGAATGGAATATATACGTTTGCTTCGAACTGGAATCATGGCGGAATATCCTGTGATGTCGCAGGGCACTTACGTTCGAATAGAACAAACATCTGAAGTGATAAGAGTAACATACGAAATATGCAGAGCGGGGACGAGGACTGGAATTGAGAACCGCTGGGTTAAAGGAACATGTTCTGAAGACTGTAATTATGTCAATTATCATCAATTACATAAGTGAGAGTAATTAGGTTATTTTATTATTTACATACATGTAATGGATCTTGTAACTTCTCTGTTCGCTGTCTTAGGACCATGGCATCAGTGGTATGCGAGAGGCCGCATACTCTATGACAGAGAGAATCTCTCCTGTAAGTGTTTTCATCTGGTGAACTTCTGTCTTTGCTTCTGCTCAGTCATTTTGTCTGTTTTTTTTTTATTTCCAACTTTAGTTCCAGAGTATGCTTCAGATGGCTTGCGTTATTTGTGAAGTATAACACACTACCTTATAGAGTTCTTGTTTTGACAAGTGTTTATTCATTATATTGTTGAACAGGTGAACCTGGGATCATTAGCTAGAGACGGTTCACCTTTAACGGTGACTGAGAATGTAACATCAGCCACTACAACTCATGTTACTAAGGTATCTGAAAAAATCTTCTGGTAGGCAATTTTTTGCAAATGCCTTCTTGGAGGGTTGACAATGTACATATATATATATATATGTTTCTGTTTTGTAGACGGTGAAGGGAGGCTACTCGGAGACAAGAATTGAAAAAAGGATTATCATTACTGGTGATGATGATGTTGATCAAGATCAGGTAGGTGCAGAATAGTGATGTGCGGATTAGCTAAAACGTCACCCGAATCAGCAGCTTCAAATAAATTATACACCCGCCAACCGCCTGCACCTATATTTTTGTCTGATTTAGATAACCGCACCAGATCGTCACATTCAGGGTTCATATGGTCATGAAAAACCTGGAAAAGTCATGGAATTTTAAAACAGCAATTTTCAGGCCTGGAAAGTTTTGGAAAAAATAAATGAACTCAGAATCTTTTGGAAAAGTCATGTTTCACAATTCTCTGTACAATAGAATTATGTTTAATCAAATCCTGAATTCCAGTGCAGTATTGCGCATATATCACATTACTCATTCCCGCAGCTTTCAACTTTAAAATGAGGGAAATTCCTGCAAAACATTTATTCAATATTGAGTGTAGTTTAGATGAGTAACTGATAAAAAATGTAAAGCCTGAATACACTGTAAGTCGCTTTGGATAAAAGCGTCTGCTAAATGCATAAATGCAAATGTAAATGCATGTGTATCAGTATTGAATCTGTTAAATAGGTATTGTGATAGCAGTCTAATAAAGTTGTGCCATCTGTTATTAATGTTAATCAAAAGAGAGAAAGCAGACCTCACTGCTCTTGACTAAATAATGTTTTGTTGAATAACTTTAATATGTTAATTTACAGTTTATTCGATATCTGTAGCCTATTTAACACACGTTCATATTTTAGAAAATGTAGTTAATATGTGCATCATTAATGATTTATCTTGTCCACCCTCGACCCACCCGCAAATAATCAGAATGCGTTTTTTTATTACCCGACCCACAGATTATCCATAGTGTCTGTAGATATGACCGCCATCCGCGCATCACTAGTGCAGAAGGAACTAGGGCTGGACATTTTAAATGAGATATATGGTTAATATCAGCTTTAGAAGGGTTAGTTCACTAAAAGTGAAAGTGACGTGACATGTGGCCAAGTATGGTAACGCCATACTTGGCCAAACAAACATTTTATTTTTACAGCAGCCTTATTACATTTTTTTAATTAATTTTTTATTACAGAAATTCTGTGTTGTGTATTTACATTTACTGGTTATCAGACGAAGGCATAAAACATTGATTTAATTTATATTTGATTTAATGAAAATTAAACATTGACATTTTTGGCAAATAAAGGGGATTTACTATTAAATGTAAAATATTTAGTGATTATTTCTTAAAAATATATATGGAAAGACATGGGGATAAGTGATTAATGACGAAATTTTCATTTTGGGTGGAGTAAACCTTTAAGGCATTAATATGTGCTTTATACTAATAAATAGCCAATATGGTATTCATATTGTAATAAGTAGTATGGTAATAAGTAAATAGTGAGAATCGGTTCATAAAAGAAAGTCTCTTTTTTATTTTATTTTATATTTTAATATTTTATAAAAAATATTGTCATTTGTGTTACGAAGATGAACAAAGGTCTTACGGGTCGGAATAACATGAGGCTGAGGAACTGAATTTTCACTTTTAAAGTTATTTTTCATGGAATATTGCAGTTTACTTTAAATAATTTATCTATGAACATCATTAATTTTAAATGAAAAAAACACTTATAATTGTGTTGGGGCAAAAAGATTAACTTCACCTCTTCTCGCAAACAAAATCTCTTGAAAATCTCTGATGACAGTGTGAGTAATTCCTACCCTCCAGCAATTTGTCAATCACGTGAGATTACAGCAATTAACAAACACGATTCGACTGATTCTTGACAGAAAAAATCAACGTCATCATACATTTTTCTTGTTATAGAAGCCATTTCAAAATATGTCACAATAGGAAAGAAAAGCTATTTCTGTTTCAAGCTGCCTTTAAAGTGCAAATTAATTAGTCGGAAAGCATGTTACTAATTAATTAGCTGAATGTTTTCTCATTTAGCTTGAGAAATAAATTACTTTTTCACAGGCGCTTGCCATGGCAATAAAAGAAGCCAAGCAACAGCACCCTGACATGTTGGTAACCAAGGCTGTAGTTGTCAGGGAAACAGAATCTTCCACTCAAGATCCACACGAGGAATCGAAGGTATTTGTCACCGCTAGCCCCTGCATGCACAATTAATCCATCCATTTTGAAAATGCATTTTATGGTTTCACTTCAGTGTTTATCTGTCATATTGAGCCTGCTGGTGTATAGTAGTTTGACAAGGGTGTAATGGCATGTCAAAACCAGTTCAGTCAGTGCCGTGTGATAACTATAGGTGGACGGCGCTGACAAACACACTTTCATTTTACTGCAAACCTTACATTTATCAAAAATCTATTTCATCTGCCTTATTGTGTTCTATCTTCCAACAACAATCACTTCTTGGCAATGAAGTGGATCTTCTAATAAATGGTTGTGTTACATGATCTGTTTATTTGTTTTTCTCTCCATCAGTCCTGATCTCTTCAGTTCTCAGGATTTCAACAGGAAGCAACTGTTCCTCAATGACTGCCAGTGGGTCGCCAACATCATCAGACCTCTTATTCTAAGCTTCTAGCTTCCATTTACATACACGACACTAACATTTACACATGCACACAAACACATGTTGCCTCCCAGATGTCAGAACCTATTCCTTCTCATGTAATTTCTATTTCTATTGTCTACATTCGCTGTGGTAACATGGACATACTGGTTCAGGAGGCACACGTTCTCCTTGGATGAGGACCGCTGGGGAAGGACAGACTCAGCATCACATCGATCAGACGATTTAGCCGCCATTGTAGTCTCTTGCTTTTTCTTCACGAATGTGAAAACTAACCAAGCGTACTATCGACAGCCCGATGCTAACATCAAGCATGAGGCATGGGGCTTTTTGATGAACATTGCTGAAGATTTAGCTTAGTGGAGTGACAGTAGTGTCTATTGAGTAGTTTTTCTAGGGTTCATTGAGATATAACACAGAAGATCTTTTGCAAATACTGAAGTGTAGGAAAAGCCTAGCTAGTGTACATATACCGTATGTCGTGCTTCTCTGATCAACAAACGTTATGTTGCTGTTAAATTCTGAACCTCATCTGCATGTGGCAAAGCAGGGTTTAAAATGTGTTCATATACAACCAACTAACTAAAACCTCTGGTTCAGTGTCCTTACACACTGGAAAGGAAAATGAGACGAACTGTATTCATGTATGATTGCCAAACCCCTTGATGGTCCTATGAAAAATATTTCTTTCCATATTAGACATACAGTAATATGGAGATAGTGGACATGCGCATTGTTCCAGAATTTTGATTCACTGATGTATTTTTTTACACATGTCTAGAAATGTTTTTTGTTAATTTGTTTTTTTCAGAAGCCCTTACAAATACTTAGAAGATATCACGAACAGAGAAAAATTAAAAGCGCCAATTTACAGTCCAAACATTTCAAGGTACCAGTAGTAAACAAGCTTTAGTTTTAGATTCAAAATATTCCCAAGTATGACATTGTTTTGAAATGCACGATACAAAAAGTAAGACATTTGCTTGTCGAATGCTGTATTTCATCTACATATATAGTTAAACTGTGAAAAGTCCAATGAAACCAAACCTAATTTGAATTCAGTACATGCTGACACACTTATATAATTAATCAATGTGTTATTTGCATGTGCATTTAGATCTTAAGCATTTGAACAAAGTTCAGTTTATTAGGATTGCAGAAAACAAATATTTTTTCAACAAGCCAATATTTAACAAATTCCCTACTGCTCTATATGTTTGAGACTTCTGTGATGTATTTATTTTTACAGTATTCCTTCCCACACAATGCTGTGCCAATGAACGAATGATTTTAAACAGTTAAAATGGTTCTGATTTGTTATATATGAGACCTTTTGATGTGTAAATGTCATGAGCCTGTGGTTTTCAGTGTAGCGTGACCCTTGAGCCATGATTCTCTTTACAAATGTTCCTCTGTGAAAGCAGTAGAGATCCTGGATGATTGAGCTTCGAATTGTGTGTATTGTCCAATTAAAAACTGTATATTAGGGTGAAAGAATGCCAGGATAGCTCTTGATAACCTTTGCTAATACGGCAAAGGCTTGTTGTTGAGTAACTAATGCATTTGTTCAGGACTGTGCACTGTGGAAAAAAACACTTTACACAACCTGAAGGTATCAGAAAGGAAATTTGTATAAGTCATACTTCCAACTTGTAAAGTTACAGATTTTTGTGTACATGGGAGCTGTTCTTGAATATAAAGTAAAGAAGTGCCATGCAAAGGTTGATAGTTGGATTCCTAATCAACCACAGCATTCTTTCTCCAGCCCATTTGCTAAGCCTATGTCAGAGTTGTGTCTCTTTACAAGGCAATGTCCTTGTTTATGCTGTACATGTTGCATTTAAGATTTGAACGTTGAGGGAAAAAAGTTCAGCTTAGTAAAGTACGTTTAGTATCAATTCCCCTGAGATTCCACTTGCAGATACTTCTGTTTACAATGCTATCCTCTACTTTCTACTGCTTGGTTTGTGTGTTTGCTGTACAGTGTTCGAAATAAATAAGATCCATCCATGTGGTCAAGTTTGTTATTTGTTCCATTTGAGTTAAACATTACATTACTCCAAATTATGTATTATCCAACGACGGTTTAGATGTGCAGGTATTTTCCACTTTGTTTAAGAAATGTTAGTTCTGTTGCACTGCCCTCTCGTGGTGTACTGAGGAACATAGGCTACTTCAAATCGTCAATAAGACTCCATGTACATGTATCACATCATTTTATAACGATTCTGATTTCAAGCACAATTAAGGGAGAGCATTTGTTCCCAGAAATATTAACAAACAGTGCAGAGTTATCACCAATAATGATGAGTTATCGCCAAGATTGACCCAGTAAACTATAGCCAAAAGTAAGGTGTAATTAACAAAAGAAAAGGTCGCCGAGCGGCTAAATTCGCCACTGTATTCCAAACTTTGCCACTTTTATAAATTAAACCTTTAAAACTTATATAACGAAAAACATTAAGCTAAAGCTATAGATTACCTACCACTTTCGTTGGAAGCACACAAACATGACTTAAGAGCTTGTACATTTTCTGGCATTATCCTATCTTGCCGTTAACAGCAATTTAATAATCGGTGCTTAAATGAGTAGTCAGTATAAAATACAGGGTAAAGGTGCCCCTTGACCTATAATTGTATTGGATATTTATATGACACATAAAGCAAACATATTTCAGAAACTGAAAATGTTGATGAAATGGCGAGTGATGACTAAGAATTCTTTGCATCGACAAGGTAGGTAAGAATGCCCATCACACTTGTCTTACTAAAAATGTGTTATGGCTACACTTTTGGGACAGTCAAAGATATTTTCTGTGTGTTAACTGACAGCATACCATAAAATATCTCTATTACATATATATATAATGATATTAAAGAAGTCTGTCATATATACATACATAAATTAAAATGCATGCACAGATGCCCTATTCCAAATATGATCAATAACATGCATTTAGAAAATAGACAGGATTCATTTATTTCATGCTGACTATAGCTTTTTCACTTCTAAAGTATTTCAGCCAGATGCCTGTTTTTGTAGTTCACCAGAGCTATGTTTAAAATGTTCAGTATTTTAATAATTAAATTAGGCATGTTAAGCTCATTCTCAAAAACGTTATCTCGGCCTTCTAACCTTCTCACCTTTTGCACCACTCATGAATTTGCATCCCTGATGGTATAAAATTAGCATTCTATAACAGTAGAAACTACGATGACTAACTCCCAAATATCTTCAGAACATTACTTGTGTTCCTTCATTTATTAAAAGCAGACAGTCCATTCAAATACTATATTTAAAGCCACTACAGAGCCAGTTCATGCTAAACAGCTTGAAAATGGAACATAAGCATTATGGATGTATGTATTTAATGATCACAGCTATAAAGCCGGGCTCACATTGTGCGATTTTTAATAGTCTTTTGCGATTGTTGCTTGTCACACTGTACGAACATGATCCCCATGTCAAACTGTAGGATCTCAGTTGTCTTAATGTCAGACTGTACGACAGTAAAAACGCGACAAAAACGGACGTAACGTTACTCAAGAAAGACTTGTCCGGAGTTTTACGTCATCAATCCGTGACCCGCGTTCTCTCGCTATAATGGTAGCTAGCAAACAACAGCAACGTGTAGCGTTAGTTTTATTAATTACATGCCTTGATGATAAAAAGAAAAAACGAAGACGACGTGTGTGGAGCAAGTCATGGCTGGGCAAAAGAGGACTTTATGGACTTCCAGTTCTACAGCGCGAACTTGAGGTAATTTTGTTATTCGAGTTTAAACATCCTATCTCTCTCCAAGCCGCTTCCTTTTTAACCCTGTCATGGTAGAGCTGCAACGACACGTCATACAAGAACTCCTTTTCCCTCCATAGCTCAATAAGTTTTTCTTCCTGTTGTACTGTCCACCTGACTCGTTTCGACATTTTCGTGGTTTGAAGTTGTCGCGCTAATTGCGTCATCAGGTTCAGCGCACCTATTGGTTCTTGGTTTGACGGTTGTCGTAGGAGATGTCACACTGCAGGAAAGTGTCTGAAATCTTGTGACACTGCCAGAATTTAATCGGAGGAAAAAATTGATCGCAACGGCCATTAATCGGCTGTCGGTGGACATGTCAAACCTGCGATCAAAGACAACCGATTTTAGCCTAGGATTACAGGAATCTTTTAGGATTTTAAAAATTTGTCTCAGACGACCAAATCGTGGCCAAAATCGCACAGTGTGAGCTGGGCTTTACTTATAGAAAGCACCTTAACGGAAAATGAACGCTGGTCTTTTACAATCAACATAGCTGTTATACATCATCAAATAATGAGTTGTAAATGAATAAACTAAACCAGAAAAGAAAACTATACAACTATTTAAGGCTGTTGTGGTCCTGAGGATATTGTACATACGGTTTCTCATTAAAGAGGCACACACACTAGCAATACAAAGATCTCAGTGCATGACTGAAGGATCAACCAGCTCGAGACAGACAGAGAGCTCTTTTACTGTATAAGTAAGGCCAGTAGCATTAGCTTCATCTTTCAAACAGACAGGGGGGCATGTCAACACCGGGGGACTGTAAACTCTGTCTGATTTGAGGACAGCTGATTAAATGGGTTGATGGTCTTACAATGAAAGTGTCTGTGAGGTATGGCAGTAGGGATTCTCTTCAAAGGAGTTCCTTAAGTATTCCCAAGCTTCCTATGGAAAAGGCATTTGTGTGGTTCTCCACTGCCAACCGTCTATAATGGATTAATATGGATTCATCTTATCCAAACAGATGTCCTTGTATGCGAATCCTTAAGAGTGAACTGTATGTCATTTTATGCCCTTGAATATCCAGTTCCTGGTTGGAAACCACTTGGGTAACATCCATTCGATTTGTTTATCCCCAAAAATGCAATAGTTCCTACTCCACTGTCTCGACAACTTTGGTGTCAGTGATTAAAACCAGATTAGCAAACGTCCTCTTTTAAAAAGTGAGAGGAAAACTTTCCTTCTGAAGAGCCTCGTTTGTAAAACATACTGAAAAAAGACAAGTGGATCCACTTGTAGATCTTTGTACTGTTCTCTCCGCTGTAGAGTTCAGTTCATCTGTCATAAGAAAGTCCTGACCGTACAGCAGAGTGATAGTGTTATGAGGACTGGTAGTGCTTTCCTCTCTGGGGCAAATCCAATCGCATGTGCAACTGCAAAATATAAATATAAAAAATGTATCATATTTCAGATAGCCAACATACAACAAAAAAGCACACAAGATGTTCACAGTTTCAAATAGTGTGATAGGTATTCTGGTTCTCCTTGCTTTGTGTATTTTATATATTTTGTGTATTGACATGATAGCCTAAAAAAAAATTGAGTTCAGCATACTGAAGTATAATAGTTATAAACACTGTAAGGGCTATAAGCAGACCTGCTATCCTGGGGATGGTAATCTGTTTGCTGCTGCTCCCTTCTCCACCTTCGCTGACTGATTTAATCTGGATGATATAATCCTCGTCCACAGGCAGGGAGAGCTCAAGAGATGTGCTGTTAGTCTCCACCACGCTGGGCCGACTCTGTCTGCTTTGCTTGTACATGACCTTCAAAACAACACAGCTGCTGTAAAACTCGGTTACACTTTATTTGAATGTGTCCTTGTTACAGTGTAATTATACATTTAAGTACTAGTAATATTAATTAACTACATGCACTTACTATATGGTTAGGGTTAGGATTTGGTTTAGGGTTACTTGCATGTAATTATGCATAATTCAGTGTTATTGTAATAGTAAGTACATGTACTGTAAAGTGTAACAAGGAAATCTAAAAATAATGTTACCTAACATTTATATGTAATAAATGATGGACCGTTGAATTCATGGTGTGCATTATTCAATACAGTGGAGGGAAAAAATTATAATTTGATCCCCTGCTGATTTTGTACGTTTTCCCATTGACAAAGATGGTAATGGTAGGTTCATTTGAACAGTAAGAGACAGAATAACAAAACAAAAATCCAGAAAAATGCATTTCAAAAAAGTTGAGTGAAATAAGTATTTGATCCCCTATAAATCAGCAAGATTTCTGGCTCCTATGTGTCTTTTATACAGGTAAGGAGCTGAGATTAGGAGCACACTCTTATAGGGAGTGCTCCTAATCTCTGTTTGTTACTTGTAAAAAAGAACTTGTCCACAGAAGGAATCAATCAATCAGATTAAAAACTCTTCACCATGGCCAAGACCAAAGAGCTGTCCAAGGATGTCAGGGACAAGATTGTATACCTACACAAGGCTGGAATGGCCTATAAGATCATCAACAATCAGTTTGGTGAGAAGGTGACAACAGTTGGTGTGATTATTCAATTGCATGATCATGATAATGGTGAGGAATCATCCCAGAACTACACGGGAGGATCTTGTCAATGATCTCAAGGCAGCTGGGACCATAGTCACCAAGAAAACAATTGGTAACACACTACGTGGTGAAGGACTGAAATCCTGCGCCCACAAGGTCCCCCTGCTCAAGAAAGCACATGTACAGGCCCGTCTGAATTTTACCAATATACATCTGAATGATTCAGAGGAGAACTGGCTGAAAGTTTTGTGGTCAGATGAAACAAAAATCGAACTCTTTAGCATAAACTCAACTCGCGGAGTTTGTAGGAGGAATGCTGTCTATGACTCCAAGAACACCAGCCACACTGTCAAACATGGAGGTGGAAACATTATGCTTTGGGTGTGTTTTTTCTGCTAAGGGGACATGACAACTGCACCGCATGGACGGGGCCATGTACCGTCAGGGCCAGGGCATTGAAAATGGGTAATGGATGGGGATTCCAAGATGCCAATGACCCAAAACACAAAGGTGTGGCTCCAGAAGAAGCACATTAAGGTCCTGGAGTGGCCTAGCAAGTCTCCAGATCTTAATACCACAGACAATCTGTGAAGGAATACGAAGGTTTGAGTTGCCAAACGTCAGCCTTGAAACCTTAATGACTTGGAAAGAATCTGCAAAGAGGAGTGGGACAAAATTAGGGATGCATCGATCTGATACTTAGTATCGGTATCGGTTCTGATACTGTCATTTTATGCCGAATCGGGTATCGGTCGGACAAGACCAATCGAAATCCGATATTGTGCATATGCAATTCTGCGAAAGCCCCACAAAAGCACAAAAACATTATAAAGCAAAATAAAGTCAAAGTCCAAGTGTTCTGAAGCCGTTCCATAATTTAATTTGAGGTAGAGATGAATATTTAAGTCGTTAAATTCAAGTTTACATAAACTCTTCTCTCCCCTGAAGCTGCCTATCATCCTCCATTCAGCATTCATACTGTGTGTCACTTTCGGTTATGACAGTCAAGATGATGAAAATCTCTCCAAGAGCGCACAATAATTAAAATTTAAAACTGTTAAAAGAAAAGGCTCAATAAACTATCACACAGTTTTAATAAACTACGCATCAATATCTTTTTCCTTTGTGCTTTAAACTTCTCTTTGCGGAGCTCTGCGCACTGTGACTCTGTGCTGCTTTAAGCGCATCATTCTGCGCATGGGAAACGCATAAATACTCTGTGCCACTCTCTATTGGAGCTTTTCCTATTATAATACTTTTGCACAATGAAAGATTATTTGAAGCATTTCTTGTTCTGTCCTATGATAAGACAGAAAAAGAAAGGCTATTAATAATCTAATGTTTAGCACAGTATCATGAACTTCTCCAAGACATGAAGGTAGATGATCCAAATGCAGTGTTTTAAATGAAGGGTAATCCACAAACAGTGTCCAAAAACAGGCAAAGGTCATACACAGGTGATCAGTCCAAACAATAACAACTGGGCAAAAAGTAGACAAAGGGTTAATCCAAAAGACAGGCAGGTAACAGGACCAGGTAACAGGACCAGGGACCAGGGACCAGGGCACAGAAGAAACATGGAACAAAGCTTAGAATTGCAGCAATGACACACACAAGACTTTGCAAAGATTGACAAACTGAACCAGACTTATATAGGGTGAGCAGACAGGGTAAATTAGACACAGGTGCAAACAATGAGTTCTAATGAGTCCAGGCAAAGGATTATGGGAAATTAAGTCTTTGATGGTGTGGTAGAAGTCTGGGATGGAGTGCCCTCACGGCACTCCAGCTAGAGATCGTGACACACATTAATTGGAGGCAGCAACATATGGTAGACAGGACTCCTCTATCATATGTTGCTGCCTTTATTCTATACATTTAAAAGAAACGTCTTTTTATTTTATATTTATATATAAATACATTTACTTGTTTTCATTAATGTATTTTACAACAATTACAAAGAGTAATGTGTAACATTTGACCATATTTAGTCCTACACTTATACACTTTTATTTGTTTCCCACTAAACAATATTATTTCACCAAATGTTTAGATTTGATAAAATTGTGCACTCATGATTTTTCTAGAACAACTTTTGTCACTAAATTATCCACTAGCCACTAGTTTATAATAGTATTTTTGTCATAGAATATGATTCTATTGTTTTTTTCGTTTGAAATTTTTCATTTAAATGAAGTTGTTTATATTTAGTAGATTGTGTTTGACACACAGATTTGTGTGATCAGGTCAACACACAGAAGTATAGAAATTCTACATTGATTTAAAAAAACCTGAGCTGGTATCGGATCGGAATCGGACGATACTCAGACTTTTCTGGATCGGATCTGATCTGAAAAATGGTATCGTTGCATTCCTAGACAAAATCCTTCTTGAGATGTGTGCAAACTTGGTGGCCAACTACAAGAAACGTTTAACCTCTGTGATGGCCAACAAGGGTTTTGCCACCAAGTACTAAGTCATGTTTGGGGTCAAATACTTATTTCACTCATTACAATGCAAATCAATTTATAACTTTTTTTAAATGCGTTTTTATGGATTTATATGTTGTTATTATTTCTCTCACTGTTAAAATAAACCTACCCTACATATGAAGAGCTCTTTTCCAAAACGCTATAAATCCATTTTAATAGTTTTCATGAAAATGACATTTTTTTTACCTAGACCCATACATTTTGTTAATATTCAATTTATCCTGTTAAAATGGTCTGTTGGCTCAGTCTGAACATGTTAAACAATGATTGTTAAATGAAACAACAATATTGTCGATTATAAATGCAAAGTTTTTTTTTTTTTTTCAAAACGCTACAAATCCATCCTTTTTTTATGTTGGTTTATGTCTTTAAAAAAAAAAGAGAACATGCAACATATGACATTAGGGACTCATACTATAAACCGATCGCACCAGCCTCGTGTTGATGTAACCCGCCCGCACCATCACACCGAACGGGTCTCGAACCTGGGTCTCCGGTGTGGGATGCGGGCGCTCTAACAAGGAACGCCAAAGGCTACAGCCTCAAGCATCAATCGGTTAAACACCACCTTTTATTTTTTGTGATTTTCTTTGTCCAGTCTGCGTTTTCTACTCCCAGGTGTAGGTCTCACTTGCTCATCCAGGCCATCAAAAGTGTTTGAAGACTGAGCACAAACAAACGCTTCAAAGCGTCGTCATGTTGGATTGCATCGAACGAATTCTGATTGATCGAGAGGATTTATCGCATTTAGGCTAAAAACAGGTTCGGCGCTTATTGCGGTTTGGAAAAGAACTGCATCTTGCAGTACATTTTAAACAAGGAAATATAGTGATTTGGCATGAAACATTGATGGAGCAGTGAATAGGTTCAGTACACAGCAAAATGGCATGACGAACTCATTTTTTTTAAATTTGACGTTTATCGCGTTTTGGAAAAGAGCTCTTCATATATAGACTGATCATTTCTTTGTCAGTGGGTAAACGTACAAAATCAGCAGGGGATAAAATAATTTCCCCTCCCACTGTATATATGGAACTGTAATATGATCCGAAGCAAGCATTCGACCTTGGTGTGGTATAAACAGATATAGAGGCTGAGGCAGTTATTGTTGTATGTTCATACCTTATAGCCCATAACTTCAGACTCATTCTTCAGTGACTTGACATGATCCCACTTGAGGATGAGTTTAGAGTCTGTAGTATTCCACGTGACTTTCACTGGAGACTGACTTGGTGCTGGAGAAATACATTCAAAGAGCTGAGCATCACATTTCAGAGCAGTTTAAAGGGGTCATATGATGCGATTTCAAGTTTTCCTTTCTTTTTGGAGTGTTACAAGCATAGAGTGTTTGTGCATAGATAAGATCCCTGAAGTTGCAAAAAATAAAGTTTCAAAACTTAAAAAGAGATATTCTTTATAAAAGTTAAGACTTGACCACGCCCTCCTAAAACGGCTCATTCAAACACATGTCTATGTCACGGTGTGGATTTGCAAAACACCACCCAAATCTATTTGCAGGGAAAGAAGGCGGAACTATGATTCTCGCTGTAGTATTATTGCTGCCTCTGGAGCCATGTCATGGAGACGCTGTGTTTCGTTGTTAAAGCGAAAGTACTTTGTTTGGGCTTCTAAAAGAGGACACGACTATAAATCAGTGGTTAAATTGTATTTACAACACTGTTCCAGAACAATTCAACCCAAATGTGTGTGTGAAGCACTTTTTACGGAGGACTGTTTCCTGAACCTGGGAGGGTTCCCCATAAAGTGGGGCAACTCCAACTTTGCAAGGACAGTCTGGCACTTCTGACAGCATGTAAGTATGTTTTCATATTTAAATAATTTGCCACTGACGATTCAAATGTGAGTTTTGAGCAGTGTAGGGTAGTGCTTGTTGTTTGTCGTTTCTCCTATCAAAAATGCAGACATGGTAATGTTTACGCAGTGCGATGCAACGCGACTCGTAAAAAGACAGTATAGGTCAATTATAATCAGTAATTATGTCCCGAATGGATGTAAAGAATGCCTCAATTATAATGGGTTTTATAGTTCTCGTGTCATCGTGCCAGGACACGGCATCACAATACGGTATGGGGCGTAAAATTTTCGTCACACGCTTGAGGTATTTGACCAGCCACAACGCACTGGGTATCTAGCCAATCAAAGCACGCCTAGCTTCTCAGAACGATGAGCTTTGTAAAAAGCTACGCGTTTTAGAAAGGCGGAGCATAGAGGAGCAATAATAATGTACAGTTTGTGAAAAATAATGATTTTTTTTAACCTTAAACCCCACAAACACATTGCATTACACCAAATACACATAATAATGTTCTTTTTAGCAATGTCACATGACCCCTTTAAAACTGCTGTCAAATTAAGTATATTAAGTTTGAAACTGCAGCAGCACACAGACAGTACAAAGACCTCATTAAATGTCAAACAGAAGTTCAACTGTGGAGTTGTCATGTTGCGCTGGGAGCAAGGGAGTGAGGAAACGATGAGACGTAGGAGATTCTTCAACATACGATATATTTAATGATTAAATCCACCAGAAAAAAAGAGCACAGGGGTGAACAATACCGGACATCGGAGACAAGGAAACACAGGGCTAAAGAACACTGGGAAATTAAACGAGGAATAACTGAAACAGGTGAAGAATAATTAAACACAGCTGGGAGGAATCATAATCAAACTGAACAAGAACAGGAAAAAACAAATAAGGACATTTAAACACAGAGAGCACGTGAAAACACCAGGGACAAAAGTCTGACAGTTAATCCCCCCTCCTGGAAGGCGTGTCCCTCACCATGCAACATTCAACGGGGAGGAGGGGTGGGCGCTCTGGAGGCCTCAAGGGATAAGGAGACAGGACAGACCGCCTCCAGGGCGGAGTCCATTCCGGGACCCACGGTGGAGCAGGGAGCTCGGGAGGCCATGCGGGCCAGGGGACTCAGGCGGCCATGGTGGATCTGGAGAATCGGGTGGCCATGTCGGATCTGCCTCCGAGGCCCCCGCCTCTACATCTGGAGCCATACTACCCCCAAAAAAAAAAAAAAAAAAAACTTGGGGGAGCTTACAGGGCTTAACTGGAGATCAGGAGCCCACCCTGGGCTGAACGGGGGATCAAAAGCCCTCATTGGGCTGATCGTGGACTTCAGAAAGAGACAGCAGCGGAGCAGCAGAGTACACTCGTCTTACAATCAGTGGGACCCTTGTGGAGAGGGTGAGCAGCTTCAAGTACCTTGGTCTAAACATCTCAGAGGACCTGACTTGGACTACACATATTCAAACACAGGTCAAGAAAGCCAGGCAAAGACTGTACCATCTGCGACAGCTGAGGAAATTCAGGGTCTCACCAGAAATCCTGAAAAATGTCTATTCAGGGGCCATAGAAAGTGTATTAACTCATCTCAGTGTGGTATGGAAATGCCTCCAATCAGGACTGCAAAGCTCTGCAGAGTTGTGCGCTTTGCTGAGCGCATCTCAGGGTCTGCTCTCCCCTCTCTGCAGGACATCTACCTCAAACGCTGCAAAAGCAGAGCTTCTAAAATCATCAAAGACTCAAATCACTCTGGTAACCGGCTTTTCTTTTTACTGCCATCTGGCAAGCACTTCCAGAGCATTATGGCAACAACTGATAGACTTAGGAGGAGCTTCTTCCCTCAGGCCATCAGGCTCCTAAACTCGAACTCGGTCTAATAACATCAACATGACTCAATTTAATAAACAGTAAGATATTCACTACTCTCCATCATCCATATTGCTGCTATATACAGTATATACCCTGTACAACCTGTCTGCACATTCCTCTTGCATATACCTGCTTATATTTTTTATTATTTATTAAGTCCACAATATACTATCCTGCACATTTTATTTTATTGCACATCTTATTCTTCTTTATTTGTTCTTCTTCTTATTATTATTATTATTTTTATTATTATTTACCTATATTTATGAATATTCTCTTGGGTTGTGATATAATATTTTGCACTGTCCATTGAGCAGACCTGACCTGACTTACATTTCACTACTGATTATATTCTGTATAATTGAGTATGTGACGAATAAAACATTGAACCCTTGAATCCTCGAATCCTTGAACTGGGGATCAGAAGCCGCCCTGGGCTTTATTTCAGGATCAGGAGCCCTTCCTGGGCTCAACGGGGAATCAGGAGCCCTTCCTGGGCTTAACTGGGGATCAGGAGCCCTTCCTGGGCTAAACAAGGAATCAGGAGCCCTTCCTCGGTTAAAAAAGATATCAGGAGCCCTTCCTGGGCTTAACTGGGGAACTGGGAAGCGCTTACGAGGAGCTGGCACTGGAGGGTAATCTGAAGGAGCAGGCACAGCCAAGCGCTTTCGGGGTGCTGGCACTGGAGCGTACTCAAGGGCTGGAGCCTGCACTGGACTCTGGTCAGGGGCTGGAGCCTGCACCTGACTCTGGTCAGGGGCTGTAGCCTGCACTGGAGCGAGCTCTGGATGAGTGGGCACTGGAGGGTGCTTTCGAGGAGCAGTCACTGGCTTAGGAGCGGCAGCCGGCGAGCCTGTGGGAGCCACGGATAGCGGTGGGGTTGGGTGAGTGGCGGACGGTGGCCTTGAGTGAGTCACGGACGGCGGCAGGCTTGACTTCGCCGCAGATGGCGGCCTTGAGTGAACCGCGGATGGCGTTTCTGGGCCGAGAACGAGTGTGAACCACCCAGAGTGGCGTTGTGCCAGCTCACCCAATTGGAAAGCTCGAGAAAATCCTCCACATAACGCTCCAACCTCTGACCGCCCTGCCGCAAATCCCACAGCGCGTCCTCAACTTAAGTCATTTTGTTTGGTCCGGTATTCTGTCATGTTCGCTGGAGCACGGAACGTGGAACAAGGAGACGTAGGAGACAGGGCTAAAGAACACTAGGAAATTAAATGAGTAAGAACTGAAAGAGGTGAGGAATAATTTGACACAGCTGGGAGGAATCATAATCAAACTAAACAAGAACAGGAAAAAACAAATAAGGACATGGAAACACAGGGAGCACGTGGAAACACAAGACACGGGGATACAAGTCTGACAGGAGTTCATTGGTTCTTGCAAATGAGAACAATGCTTATTGGTTCTTGTGCAACAATGATCATGTTTAAGCAAATATTTACGATGTTTGATGAACTCCATGAAATGTATGTGTGCATTGAATAACTTATTTTATGATTAATTTCTATAATGCTTATATGGACTTAATAAAGTATGAAAGTTCTGGGGGAATGGACATTCAGTCCTAGTGGAAAGACCGGAAATTCTCAGGTTGTATTAAATTATTTTCATCTATTTTTCGAAGATGAAAGAAAGTGTTATGGGTTTAAAAGGACTCGGGGTTAGTAAATTATTTTATGAATAGCCAGGGTCCATGTCACACTTACGGGGTCTCTTAGTGGTGACATTCACCACAGCACTATCGGGTCCAATACCAGCACTGTTATAGGCTTTGAGTTTGATGTAGTATGTACTGCTGGGGTCCAGTCCATGTATGACAGCAGACGTCCTGTTTCCCACAGTCCTCATCACACTGGCTGTGTCCGGTCTGTCATTTGTACTCCAGTACCTCAGCTGTAATTCACATTCAACTAGCAGTCATAATCAGCATCACATTGTGTCAATCATTGATTAAAATGTATTGGAGCTGTTGTGCTCATGTGGGCTGTCATGTGATATATTCAAGACAGTCTTGCTTACTGATATTCTGTTTCCATTAAAGCAAAAATACCCCTACTGCAAACAAAATATCTGACATTTTCCTCAATATTTGACTTCATTTTTATAGCTTTGTTTATTGGTAGTTACTGCATTAAGAACATTAACAATACTGGATGCAAGTATTGGTATAACAGCACAGGGAGTGTAATATCACAACTAATATGTAGAACAAACCCAGTCAAATTAAATTAGTTGTGTTGTCCTCACCTCATAGCCCATTATGCGTGTCCTACTGGTGCTCCATGGTAAAGGCTTCCAGCTGACATCCACTTCTGAGGCTGACAGGCTCTTGGCACGAACGCGACTGGGGGCACGACTCGGCTCTATGGTCAGAATAATCATTACTGTAATGTCTTGGCATGTTTAGGCTCATTATTAGAGAACTGGTGCACTAGCAAATGTTTAGCACTTTCAATTTGCCATAATCAAACACTGCAACACTGCAGCCACATAATGTTTTAAGCATTTCATATAACTGTTCATTCACAATCTTCCATTGTATGCACAAACAAACAACACTGATTGAGCCAGTAGACCTTGGGGTGGTGCTAGACCTCAAAAATAATTTTTGACAGGAATGAAAATTAAGCTGTAAGGGATACAGTGTGGTCAGTGGAGTCTAGTGTTTAACAACATACTGAACCGATTATTTTATCTTCCCAGAAGACTTTCAATAGCCAAAAACTCCATAAAACAGTTTGGGAAGTATTGAGTTGTGAAAATTACTTTTAATCTAGGACCTTTTTAACAATGCGTGCCATTGTAAAGACTGTAAGTCTATCCCTCACAGCCTCCTATTAATCAGTGTAGTGGAAAGACTAACACGGCACCCATGTTAGGCCACTCAAACCAAGAGTAACATTTCCGTTACACCATATAGACATACTGTTTATACTTTCTGATGGACTGTGAATGGCCTTCAGTTGTATTTGCATATTATATCAAGGTTGGTAAATTGGGTTTACCTTCTTCTGCTGAGTATATAGTGGTCACAGGTCCAAATGGACCTTCTCCTTTGTTGTTGTAAACTCCCACTTTCACATGAAATGGAGAGAATGGAGGGATGCTCTCATTTTGAAGATGTATCGGGATGCATCAGGAGATGTCACGGCCGCCTGCATCCAGCTTTGACCACTAAGAGGACGAAAAGCAACCACGTAGCCAAACCCTGGACCACACTGCAACTCTTCTGGGACTGGCTGGAAAGCCACACAAGTACCCATAGACACAAACACAACATGAGTGAGGGAATAAGCAAGTGAAAGACATATCATTATATCAGAGCAATGTAATACAAGAGGCTTTGTTTCAGTAAAAGCAGACTATGAAAAATACTTTTCACGGTCCTTGAACATATTTTTCACTTTTCACATTCTGAAATGTAATAGCTAAAATCCATAAACATTTTGTCTGCCTCGCTGAAGAGTATCTGCCTTTTTTAAACAAGAGCTGTTTAAATCTGACAGCATGATGGGCCTGTTTTTATGCAGACCAGTGGACGGTCCACTATTGACAGCTACCTTTGTGCACTTAAATGTACAAGAGAGCTTGCTTTGTTACCTCCCAAGTGATGACAAGCTCTGAGCGACTGCCACCTCCTCCACTGACTCTGGGTGGGGTCGTCCTTGGCACTGCAGCATTAAAACAAGAAGATTTTTTCAGCCAGTTTTACAAGATGAGAAACGCCAGAAGTGCAGACAGGGTATTTTTCTCCTCCATCTGTTTAGCATGATGCCACAGAGACAGCTTCCTGTCTGCTTCTTTGTTCTGAGTGAAAAGTTTTAATTTACAGTATAGTTGGGAGAGAACTATATGCCAATCTTATCAAATCTTGGAGAAGTGCCTTGTTTTATTTTATGAAGCTCCCAATATACTAATGGCAATATTATTTTTTGTTCCTCACCTAGAATAAGAAGTTGGAAACACCTTTGCAGTGGTATACTGTTATTGAACATGATTTAGATGAATATGTAAATATGAGCTGCTCACTCTCATTTCAATAACAAAATAAACAGACAAAAAGCACTTTATACAATAGATTGCATTAAAGGGTTGATGAACTGAGAAACAAAATTTCCCTTGATCTTTTGACATAGAAGAGGTCATTGTACTTTAAAAACCTATTTATAGTTTTAGAACTCAAAACTTTGACGTTAGTCTAAAAACAACTTGTGAGGCAGTCTGCCAAAATGACAGCTTTTGGAATGTTCTACTCAATGATGTAATAGTGTGGTTAAACGCTGCCTGATTCGACATTACTGCCTGTTTAGCCCTGCCCACTGATTCATGCAGGTAGTGTTTACCAGAGGCAAACGCGCAGGTCTACCCAGAAACAAAACTATAGAGATGGCTCTGAATTGCCTTCCTTCTGATCCCAACATTAGAAAAGAGTGGATAAACTTTATTTTGAATGAAAATCCAGACCTCGTCAGTAAGAACTTGGTCTTTGTTCACTTCATTTTCCATGCATTTGTTTACAAACAAGGCACAATTAGATGCAGGATTTTCAGAAAGATTAAAAAAAAAATGCAGTGCCTACTATATTGGATTCGACAGTAATGTCGCAACACACAAGTGTAAGTAACTGTTTTTATTACATGGTCACCATTGCTTTGTCACTTCTTACAGATTGCTTGATATTTATTGAGTTATTTATGCAATTTTGACCTAAATCACAGCAGCGTCCATCTATGAGGAATGTATGCTGTCAAACATACACAACATTAGCCAATAAAAGCAGTGGGCGTTTACTTCTGAGTCTAAATCCTCCTCCTATTCAAACAGAGCATTCTGATGAGGGGGTCAAAAACAGGACAGAAAACAGATAATTACTTCTAATTTATGATGCTTTTTTCATAAAAATATTGATAACAAAATTAAAGCCTCAAAAAAAAAAAAACAAAGGCAGTCAATGAACTCGTTAAATCAAACAGCATTAAGCACTTTATACAACGGATTGCGTTAAAGCAAACAGCATTACAGTAATAAGCATTAAAAACTGTCAGTGTTGCCATCAATTAGAATTACAACTTACATTTCTACAATAAAGTAGCTTTCCAGTGTGTTGATCGAATGAACAGAAGAAAGAAACCAAATAAGAATTTCACATAAAAGAATGTGGAGCCACACAGCCACAGATCATTGGTAGTTTGAAGAGTGAAGTCTTCATTGATAAGCTGTTTTGACCTCCTAAAATTAACTCCAAACATACTTTGTTTTGGCCTGATTTTGTTTGAAATGACATCACAAGTTTGCTTTTCAATTTCACTTGGCCTTGAGGTGACACAATAAGTGCCGGGATTTACTTTTTTGGTGGTGGTTTGGGTGATCAAAGTAAATATAAAACTATATACATACATGTGTCCTTCGTCTTGAATTTTTGTGAGGGTTTGCTGGGTTCCCCGGTGCCTATGGAGTTTGTGGCCAGCACTCTGAACTCATATTCAACCCATGGACTCAACTCCACCACACGGGCTGTCAACTGCTGCCCTCCCAGAGATTCTGGCACTGAGGAAAGAAGAGATATTTCAATATATTGAAGATACATTTCCAGAAACCTGTAACAAAATAATCACTTGGAAAACAAGCTAGAGACTGGAGACACAAGTTCTGGTCCAATATGCAGCTTCTTATGGCCAAGAAACATGCACATGGACAGGAAGTGACAAAGTATTTGGCATTAAAAGGAACCAGCTGTTTTTGTTTTTACCTGCTTGTACCCTTTCAAAGCACTGCACGTAATCATGTTGAATTTGCACATTTGAACTTCAATTCTTCTCTGGTGCTCCTCATTTGGGAGTCACACTTGTGAATCATGCCCTTAATTTGTTTGTTTGAAAATGTTTGATCATTTTGATGAAGCTGGGATTTAAAAAAATCAAAACAGAACGTTTTTCAGTCCAAAGTGAGCGACGAGCACCAGAAGCTTAAATGTATATGTAACTGTACTTGCAGGTAATATAATAATAATGAGATAAAAGACTAGTTAAGTGTACTTAAAGAGAGAACACTTTGATAAGTATTTAAGTGTCCTTTGTATTAATGTCAAATTAAAAGTTGTACAGTTAATTTAAACCATTTATCTTTTGTTGTGCTTAAATATAACACTTTTTTGATGTGGTGACTAATATCCTAAAGGATGCGTAAAGTATATAATAATTATAATTTATTATATTTTAAATAAATATATTTTAAATTCACGCATTTACTTCATAACTTCATTATTTTAATGATTAGCCATATTTTAAAGACAACACCATTATGAAATGACAAATATGTACCCGAGTGCTACTTAAATGCATCAAAAGGTTCAGCTAACAGGGTTCCTGTTTTCATTTACCATTTCAAAATGCCATAATTTTCCAGACTCAAATTCCCAAACATCTCGGGAGATTTTCAGACCATATTTATGGTTCATAGAGCATTATTTCCAGCCTTCTATTTGGTATATATAGTACAGTCATCTGTAAATATTTTTATTTTCTGAGTTTGTATTTTTTTATTTTCTTGAAATGACAACATACAACAGTCCTTCAAATAAAAAATAAAACAATAAATACATATAAAACACACTTTTTTTGTGCCCTCAAGAAACTATTCACGTGCATGGGAATGTTTTGCATGCCTACACATTACAATTTCTAGTTTTATATAACCTATTTCCTATTAACAGAGATCTACCTGCTCAAACGTTTGCTTTTCTCATGGTAGTACCTCTAATATCAAGGCCTAATGTCCTCTGTGGTGGAGAAACCACGACATGAAATGGAACGATGGCATACAATTTACCAAGTTCAAGGGTCTATAAAAGTGTTTAAGATTTGTCTTTCTTTGGGGCAATATGCCATATTTCAAGGCCTTAGGTCTTTTTAATGCATAGTCTGTTGTGGCCAAGAAACCACACTGTGAAATGGGCTGATGGCACAACAGGTGGCTCAGTGTGCACTGTCCTATATGCTAAATTTAATGGTTTCTAGTGTGCATATAAAAGTCTGTATTTAATTTTTTTTGTCTTGAGTCTTGCCTTAAGTCCTTGAGGTTATGTAATACGGTGCTAAGAATATAGTGTGAAGAAAGCCCAAATGCTTATAAGTTATAACCTGCATTTTGCATAATGAAAAGTGCACCTTGAATTCATTCAGTCATATTTGGCGATCACTAAAGAGCCACAAAACAGCTGCCATGAAACCTCACTTATTGTACGATAAATGTATTTTCATTAAATTCGTAATTTTCTATTATAAAAAAAAAAAAATCTAGATAAGGGCAAAAGGCAAAATATATACAAATATTTTCCACACTCTGTTTTATTTTTCCATAATTTTCCACACCTGGAAAATACTTAAATCAAATTCCATACTTTTTGTACTTTTCCAAACCCCGTAGGAACCCTGAGCCAGAGACGGTTCTCCCTATTCGCAGAATAAGCAAGCTGTGTAGAGCCCCCGAAACACCAGGGGCCTCCTTGCTCTCAAATATTGAATTTGGCCAGTGGATATGAAATCGTGAATGACAATTTATTTTAATGTGGTGATAACCCTCTCTACGTAAAAGTCAGTCAAATCATGTAACGTGAATATCATAAAGTCTCTTGAGCGCTTTCCACGAGCGAGATAAAACACAAACAAATGCGTTTGATCCATTCCTTCATTACACCCCCCCATCTCCCACCCTCCCGCCAACACAGTTTGGCGTAGGGCCCCAGAAATATAAGATCGGTACTGCCCTGAGCTAACTGCATTTCATATAAATAAACTAAATTTAGCATCAATAATACATTTTCATTTATTTGCAATTAACATGCAATTAACAGTCCGAAAATATTACATCTGGGTAAATTTGAAAACAATGATTCTATAATCATACTCATCTCATGGTTGTACAGAAATTATGAAATAAATTAGCAGACAATGTGTGTTTACATTGTTGTCAGAAAATAATTTTGACTACTAAAGCATTTTTTTTTTAATTTGATTGCACTACTGTAGCTTGCAAACTTCAACAAGTGCAGTGAACTAACAGTGGGCATTCAGGTTCCTGAGATTAGAGGTCTGAACAAAGGATAAAGATGTGTTTATGAAATATTGCTATCATAATAACACTAAAACAAATTTTAGGCCTAATGCCAAACTAATCAAACTAACTCCAGTGGTGACTAAACAGCACTCAAGGATAATGATAAACTGTGCATTTTAATTGAAACTATTAATTCCTGCAAACCTGTTTTGGCTGCCTGCCATCCGAGAGAGAAAGGACTTCGGATCTGAATGTTGTAAGTAAAGACAGGACTGTGGTTATCAGGGCCTGGACTCCAGGACACAAAGGATGTTGTCTCTGTCACTTTATCAACTTTAATATCCAGCGGTGGGTCAGGGGGACCTGTGGAGAAATGATAATAGAACTATCACATATTCTTACATATAACCTAGTAGTTTTTTAACCTAGTGGTTTTACTTTTAAGTTTAGTCTTAGTGGGGGTTTGTCTTTGAAATCTTGTTTGGAAAAACATTACCTCGTACCACAACATCTGTTGCTATAGACGCACTGTCCACTTTAGTCTGTACGGCACATGTGTATCTTCCTGCGTGCCTCAGCTGAATGTTACGAATCATAATGTCACCAGCAGATGTCTGTGAGCAAAATTTTTATCATATTTACAAATTCATGTAAGATTTATGTAGTTTTATAGTCTGTTAGATTCAGATTTTCTGTCAACAAATCAACAAACATGAATATCAGAAAGCAATGCTAAAAGAACGTACCCCACCAACTTTTTCAAAATATCCCCCATGGCTTCCAAAATTGATCAGCAGCTCGTTGAAAAACCAAGTGAATCTCACATCCAGGGAAGGGTCACGGGACACCTGGCATGGAATAACAATGCTCTCTCCCACTGTAACATCCAGCTGGGTGGCTGTAGAAGTGATGATAGTCGGCTCTGAAATAACAATGAGATGGTTAGCAGCTAATATAAAGTGCACATTACTAGTCATCAGTAGCTTGGTGGATAAAACAAAATTTGTATTTAAGTACATTATGACCAGGCTTAAGATGAGACATGTTTAAAATTTGTCATTAAAAATATATATATATTCCTTTAAAACCAGGTCAAAATGAGGACGTTTCTCATCTTTCTGACTGAATTTCTTAGATTAAGATCAACTTTGAATACTGGCTCAGTAACTTTTTTAGTTCATGGTGTTGCCTTGGAGTAAAAAAATAAAACCTTTAATCTCATTGACGTCAACCTGTAATTTGAGTCTTTTGTGCAGAACACTGTTAAGACCTCTTTCTTCCGTCTTTAGAAATATTGCTAGTTTACTATCCTTTATGCTCATGAAAAGCTGATTAACTCTTTTGCTTTCTCACATATTGACTCATGCAATGCTCTCTTTGTTGGAACTTGTCAATCTTCCCTCAACAAACTACGATATCTGCAAAATATGGCTGCTAGAATCCTATCTGTGGCCAGGGTTGGTGACCATATGTGACCATAACCCCTATTTTGAAGTCTTTACACTGGTTCCCTATCAGGTACTGTATATTTCAAAATCCTTATGCTTACGTATTAAGTTTTGTATTATCTGGTTTTAAAGTATTTGGCTGAACTTCACACTCCTTAAACACAACTTGCAAATTGCAATCCTCTCAGAGTGATCTTTTTATCCTGTGCTTAGAACTCTTTGGCTGACATTAGAGATTCACATTTGTTAGGTATTTTTGAATCTTGTCTTAAATTATTTCAGAATCGTTTTTACTTGATTATCTGTTATATTTTGGTATTTAATAATTCTGCATTTTAAGTCCTAGTTGTTTTGCAATGAGCAACACAATTCTACCACCACTAGATGTCACTATGCGTTTACATTTTCATCTGAAAAAAGTCTTATACGTCAACAATTCTCAATTCTGCCAAAAAATACCAATTTTTTTCAACCTTTCAAAATATCAATACATAAATCAAATGCATTAATCTGTTATTAATATAATATCAATGTTAAACAACATAACTTGTCGGATCTGTCTGTCTGTCTGTCTGTCGATAAGTTTGACCTATGACAGTAGGTGTGAGCAGATGAGGTTGAGCATCTGACGGATGTCTCTTAGCTCTGTTGTTGTGACTTGCACTGGTGCTGTTGTGGGTTTTCTGCTCACAATCTGAGCATAGCTGTGGCTGCCAGGGGCCTGCTGTGTATCAGGGGGGTAGGGGGTAGGCAGGAGTGGCTTTGGTCTGGCCTGATTCACTGAATTTGAGGATGTGAGGGCTGGGAGAAGATGCTCAGGTGTTGGCTGGGATGGTCTCAGCATGTGAGACTGCTGTTGTCTTCTGGATGTTCTCTCTGGGGGTACCCTGTGCTTTCTTACAGGTCTGGGGGGAGGTTGTTGGACTCTGTTGCTCCTGGGGGTGCTGTTGCGGTTCCGATTCAGGGCCACATCTCTCTCTCTCTCTCTCTCTCTCTCTCTCTCTCTGACTCTTTCTCTGACTGTCTGTCTGTCTGTCTGTCTGTCTGTCTGTCTGTCTGTCTGTCTGTCTGTCCGTCTATCTACGAAGATGACAAAAACATTCAACAGTGCATATTAATAAAACAGTCGGTCAAGCTTTAATTTACAGGATGAATCATTACTGTTTAGTAATCTCTGGATTCCCTTGTGCTGAATTATTCATGCTTTATAACACACCTCTTGCAGAGATGTCTCTTTAATACGGCAAACATGTGATTTTTCTGGAGCAATTTTATTTAAACTGTTTGCAAATTAACATGTCAAATGAACTTGTATTCAGGATCCAGGCTTTCATATGAAAATGAGAATAAGAGAAGAAAGCAGAGAGTTTCTATAGAAACCAGTTTAAAAAAACAAGAAGGACCCCCAAACCACCGTTCTAATAAAGCACTGGTATTGTTCACACCGCCTTGTCAGACGGGGAAGAATTCACCGAGTTGCAAAAAAGGCTGTTTTAGATGGATTTAAGCCCTAATGAAACATAGCACAGTTATTTCCACACATATCATGCATCTCTAATGCTCGCCAAATAAATCAATTCCCCATTAACCACAAGCACAGTTCATCTAGACTCTAGAGAGTGTGGAGATAAGGAGCTTGTGCTTTACTCTTACACTGGCAAAGACTAGATCGATAGAAAATATTATTTTTATTTATTATAATATTATTTAAAATATGTAATTTTTTGTCATTCAAAGTAATGTTATGCAACACAATATGTTTTATACAGTACACTAACATTCAAAAGCTTGTGATCAGAATACAGTAAAAACAGTAATATTGAGATTATTTGCTGCTCAACATGTCTTATTCTTATCAATGTGGCTGCTATCTATTTTCCTAGAAATTGTGACATTTTATAAAAAAATTATTTGATGGACACAAAATTCAAAAGAAAAAACATTTATTTGAAATAGAAATGTTTTGTAACATTATAAATGTCTTTACTGTCACTTTTGATTAATTTAAATTAGTGCTGTCAAATGATTAATCGCGACTAATCTCATACAAAATAAAAGTTTTTGTTTGCATAATATATGTGTGTTCTGTGTAGGTTTATTATGCATATATAAATACACACATACAGTATAGATTTTGTACAGTATATATCCATGTATTTCCAGGTCTGTATTCATATAATTTATATTATAAATAAATATTTTGAATATATAAACATAACATATTTTTCTGAAATATATATATATATATATATATGCATGTGTGTGTGTATTTATATATAGCCTACATAATAAATATGCACAGCACACATACATGCATTATGTAAACAATTTTTTTTATTTTGGATGCGATCAATCGCAATTTATTATTGGAAATTGACTCAATGACATGTAACTGTTTTTAAGTGTCTCTAGTCTGTCTGTGTTGTAATATCTTGTGATGAAACTGATGTATTGCTGTCCATTTTGGCCAGAACACTCCTGCAAAAGAGATTTTTATCTCAGAGAGTCTCTTCTGGTTAAATAAAGGTTAAAAAAAAAAAAAAAAAAAAAAAAAATTGTTTGACAGCACTAATTTAATGTCTTTCAAAAACTCTTACTGACTCCGAACATTTGAACTATTTACCATTTATTAATTTATTATTTAACTATTTAATATTTTATTAATATATGTAATATACATTTATTTTTTATAAATGGAAACATGAGTTACTTCTATGCAAGTGTCCAAGAATAATGCATGTGCTAAATATTAAAATGTCCCAGCATACCTTTCACCACCAGTGTGCCTGCACTGCTTGCTACTCCAAACTGGTTTCGGGCCACACAAGTGTAAAGTCCTGCATCAAGTTTGGTGATGTTGGATATCCGCAGACTGCCATTATCCAGCACGAAGACTCTAGACAACAAAGTGACACGATGAAAGTCATACAACCCCATTCATCCATACAAACAGACTTTAAAACCAGTTATTATATTAAATTGAAGATCAATTAACTTTAGTCTAGCCACAGAGATCAATAGGAAATTGGACTTAAATAATAATACATTAAGTAATTATAGAGGACATAAGATTTATCCGATTATCATATTATTTGCAGTTAAAACCTTTTTTTATGTATATTTCAGAAATTGCATCTCAGATTATTGGGCATTTGGTGTCTCTTATATACACTGTATGAGAAATTACACATTTAAAAGCCAAACGCATTTTGTGACAATCTAGTATAAAATGATTTCATTAATGAAACCTGTCTCTGAGCTCCTCCTTGCTGTTAAACCAGCACTGATATATTCACTTTCAACTGATGATAAAAGCTCTCTCTTTTAAAGTTTTCTTCAGTGGTTTGTTCTGCAACTTCCACTCGCAAAACTTTCCATGTCACAAAACAGCAACATTCTGGCCACGGTTTCTGCCAAACAGTTCAGCCAAAAATTAAACATTCTGTTATTATGTAATCACCTTCTTGTCATTCCAAATCCAAATTACTTTCTTTATTCTGTGAAACACAAAAGAGGAGAATTTCCTGACCACTTTTCTTTGTATTGTGAAAGAAAATGGGGACTGGAACTGTCAAGCTCCAAAATGACAGAAAGCACCATAAAATAATTATAAAACTGAGAATTTGTAGAAGGACTGGACAGATATTACCAGGGTTGCCAGCTTTGAGATTTTGATTACAGGGTGAATTAGGTTAGGCAACAATTCAAGGTTAATGCTGTACAAATGACACCTTTTCTAAACTTTAGAAACCATTTTCAATTACAGTTTAATGATTTTGAAAAATCACTAAATCACTCTTTATTAAGATTGCAATAATCCTATAAAATATACTTTATTACATAAATTTGGTGTTCAACAACAAATATTTAATGAAATTAATAAATATTTAATCATAACATTTTAGTGTAAATTATTGCACTGGAATATTCAGATTCTGAGCTTTATACATTATTTCCTGTGATTGGGACTGCAGTGCAATGCCATATTAACAAGTCTGTCTATGAGAACCATTTTATGTTGTACATAATAAAGCAGAATTTCGTTGGTGTTATGGACTATATAAGACAGCATATTGTGTCCAAACTAACACAATAAGCATAATACAAATTACATTTCCATGTTCCACTAAAAGTGCAGAAGGAAAGAAAATTAGTTGTATGCTGCTGATATTAATTATAGTGCAGGGGCCAAAGCTATGAATAATGTTGAAGAGCAGAGCGCGGGATGTGCTTCATTTACACCGTGACAGCACTGCTGAAGGGAAAAATCTGCTCCCACCACAGCAAACAGCTCCTTTTTTATGGACATGCCAATGTTTGCAAGAGTTTAGTAAGTGGAATTTTAGAAATGAAGGCATGTTGACATGAGAGCTTTCAGCAGGCATGTCATCCTCATGTCTTGTGGAATTATCCTCGATGGTTTTCCACTAGCTGAGGCCAAAATTACACTTGCATCGAGCAGATGATAGAAGGGAGAAAAAAAAAACAGTCAAAAAGGAAATCTAGCTGAAATCTGGCCGTTTAATTATTTGTCCTTATCATTACTAGTTTTGTGTTTACATCTGTTAGCATACATGTGCCAGATTATTTCTAAAAGTGTTGATATGATCAGCACGATGCAAACCGAGCGAGAATTGCAGGCATTATTATTGTAATTGTATGCGCTTTGTGTACTGTAATGTTTTCTCAGCGGTGAATGAGACATGAGGTAATCTGACAGCGTTGATGCTGGTTTGGATCTGGTCTGGCTGTTCACGTTCATGTGTTTTGGAGGAGACGTGGCTTTGGAGAGTGATTTGCAGGGAAGGTGGTATCTCTTGTATCTTTCAAAGCTAGCTTGCTATATAGCTAGCCTCTCTGAAATCGCCTGCCCTACTTTTAAAATACATACAACTAGTTAACTGCGCCAGTGTTTCTAATACAATGGCTAAGGCAGTGACACAAGTTTTACATCTTTCTCTCTTTTGACCAATTTAATCAATCTCTTGATATTTTTTTCCTATGGAAAGTCACAGAAATGCTATCATTGATTATGTTTTCATTTTGCCATTAGAGCAAATGGTAAACCAAAGCTGATATTTGTTGTATTGTCCATTCACCACTATAGAAGTTTACCCAACTATGGCCACTTTCACTTCTGAAAACCCTAGAAATGTGAAAAGGATCAATACCAGCAAATACATCCTTGAGCAATAAATAGGAAATATTGGAACAAGGCTATGACATAAAGTAAAAAGCAATCTATTTTTTCGCTTTAAAACACAATACTTCACAAAGGGAGAAAAACTGAGCTTTTTGGTAACACATTACATTAAGCTTCTATATATTCTATCAACATTATCAATATGCAATAGCTAACATGAAAAACAACAATTTCTTTATGAATTATGAATGAACATGAATGAACAACATTTATAAATTAACATTGGCCTAGATTAAAAATGCTGTAAAAATGCTTTTGATTATAATTATACTGAATTCATTAGCCAATGTTAGCAACATGTTACCAGCAACTTCACTGGGTTTTTAGCACTCAGCTGTATAATTATGCACTAATAAATGTATGCAACTTTGACTTATTTATGCACAAACATGGAAAAGCTGGAAACTGTACTAGGTTACAATCATATTTGCATAGTACAGTCAGCAGATTCCAACAAGCACTACACTACAAAAGCAAAATTGCACATGAAGAAATGAAAGCAACTTTTTATCTTCCCACATTATCATTATAGAAGAAGCCTGAAAAGGTGTTATTTGGGTTTCTCTGTCTTCTTCTCTCTCACAACCAGAAGTGCAGCAGTGTTTAATGAGAGACCCTGTCCCTCTCATACCTCCAGCTCTAGATTGTGGGTGGATGTTAGCACAAGGCTGATGGACAGTGATGGCTACTAATGATTTTCTTACAGCGGCTCCAGACGTGAGAGTTCAGTGGTACCAATGCCATACTGCTTAATTCCTCCATGGAAATCTGTGATGCACTGCCTTACATATGCTATAAAACCTATTCAAACACGAGTCCTTGATCTGGAGGCATCAACAGTGTCTGAATGGAGGTTCAGAGCTGTGTGCAGCTCCGTTTAGATGCTTGTTGAATTTAGCTATGGGTCAGTCAAGCTAGAAATTCTACTATGCAAATAAAATCACAGTCAATGTGAATTTTGAAGCACAATCCTTAAATCAAATGTGACTGGTTTTCTTTGAGGTTAATTTTCTTTCTTATTCTGTACACAGTCATACTTAATTCTCTGATGGATGCTGTCCATGTCAAGGGAAGTGACCTTTAAGCCCTTTTTCAATTCAGGGTGTGATGTTACGTCAACTAATGAAACCATCTCAGAACTTTATATGATGATCTACTTAATATACTTCTGTTCAAAAGTTTGGGTTTGGTAAGTTTGTTATTGTTTTTGAAAAAAGCCATGTATGCTTGCCGAGACTTAATTTATTTGATCATTAAAACTGCAATATTTTAAAATATTATTATTTACAGTAATGATATAATGATACAAGCCACAATTAATGCATTAAAACATCTATTTTGTGATGTAATAATTTTTGCATAAGAGGCATTTAAACTAACCGCCTAAAACTATATATATATATAAAAAGTATGATAGACAAAAAAAAGAAAAAGTCCAAATTACTACTTTTTGCATTACTGCTAATTACAGATATTTTATGAAACTACAGATTCAGTAATCAGTGGTTGGTTGATTGTTCAAGTGCTGTTGATGCTATTCTGTGACCTGAAAGTGTTTTTTCTAGATCAAGTAAATGCAAATGCAGCGTCTGCTGTTGTTGAGACGTTTTGATGTGAATAAACAAAGCTTTGATCAGTAACAACCCTCTCCCTGACCTGGATCATTTTGCTCTGTCTGTATCACTATAATAAACAGGATCTTGGCAGACAAAGGGAAATGGGTTGGTAAAATTACCTGTGGCTCTCTCGCAGGGCCTCTTTGCCCTTCCTCCAGGAGATCATCCCGTGCGGAGACATGCGGGGCCGGCACTCAATCAAAACATCTCCACCCTGCCGAGCCAGTGTCTGTGCCTTTAGCACACTATTGGAGAAATCTGGTGCCACTGCTGATGTGAAGAGAAAAACAAGCATCTTACAAAACTGACAGAAAGATAGATTGACTGACTCTTGAAAGTATTTGGGAAGTCCTTGTAACATGTAAAATGCCTTTGCATTAGATATTAGATCAAAAAGGGCATTTTCAAACATTTCATTTTTTCTACACAAATGACAGAAAACTAAATGTGGAATAAATAAAATAAATATAAATACATGATTACATTAAATCATTTCATAAAGTGTACTAATTATAATTGAATTATTCATTTTTTTTTCCTCATTACAACATCAATGTATCACACTGACATTTTTGCTTTCATGCCTCAAATAATAATACATTTTAATTTAGAAATGTATTTATGTTCTTCTTAGAAGATGTTTATGCAAGTAAATGATGTATGAATTGCATTTTTAATATACATTGCCATTCAAAAGTTTGGGTTCAATTTGTTTAATTACTTATTTTTTTAAATAAGTCTCTTCTGCTCTCCAATGATGCATTTATTAGATAAAAATACAGTAACAACTGTAATATTGTGAAAAAAAAACCTGGTTTCTATGTGACTATTTTAAATTGAATATATTCCTTTGATGAAAAATGAAATTATCAGCATCATTATAACAGTCGTCAGTGTCACATGATCCTTCAGATATAATTGCTTATCAATGTTGAAAAGAGTTGTGCGGATTAACATTTTAGCAGAAAACGATTATATTCTTTGATTCAAAATGCCTTGATGAATAGAAAGAAAAGCAACCATGTAAATGTCTTTACAGTCACTTTTGATCAATTTAATGCCTCGTTGCTGATTAAAAGTATTAATTTCTTGGTTGCACTTTATTTTACAGTACGTGTACTTACATGAACTTACAATGTACTTACTGTGTACTTACTCAAGAAAGTACTGGTAATATAAGGTAACTACATGGGGCAGTGTTAGGTTTAGGGGTAAGTTCAGGGTTATTACCTAGTTATTGTAATTACTAAAATAAGTACATCGTATTAGGGCCGGCCCTGGCCAATTGGCTGCCCTAGGCAAGATTTTACCCGGTGCCCCTTGCCTCACATTATTGAATATTAACTAACTTGAACTAACAATGAACAATACATTTGTAACAGTATTTATTATTTTTGTTAGAGTTAGTCATTGACAATTAACCTTATTTTAAATAGTTTCAAGTGAAACCATAAAAATATAAATGCTGCCTAAGTCACTTTATAAATTAAACACAATTAAAAATCAATAATAATTACATCTGCTATTCTTATAAAACTGTATTAGCATACAGTAGGCTACTGTTTAATCTTCTAAATACATTTGAAAAGTGTTGTATTTCCAGTAGATGGCAGCAATGTTCTACTAGCCCATTCTTATTCTTTCACCATGAATTATAGCCAACCTGGTCTCATAAAAATACGTACCTCTGTGCACTTTCTGTGCGACACCGTTTTATGTACCTTACTGCACGTTTTGCCACAGTTTCAAAGAGAAATGTCCACTGATTGGCGCTAAAACACAGGTTAAATACGTGAACCCTGGCACATTTTTATTACGTAGATATAGGTACATATTGCTGTGTTTTATTACTTTGCTACAGAAACTTATTACAGCAGTTCAGAATTCAAATATCCGGGGTCTGTCTCTAAAAGTTAATGCTCTATCGTGTTGGAATTATGCCCTACACCAAACCCAACCCTAAACCTACCCAATAGTGTTAACAAATGCAAAACTGATATAAAAACGTAATTGTTGATGCAACCGTGCTATTTGAACTTCCTTATATGCAGATTTGAACTGCTTAGTCGAACAGTGTTTACACAGGTTTTAAAACAGAGTTCCTCGCCTCCTAAGTATGTCTCCGTACTCCGTGAGCTACCAAACAAACTTACTGTCTATGAAAACCCATAGATACGAGGCTGGATATGTGTGATGCTAACGTTCAAAAGCATCAGTTTTCAAATCTCCCAACTTTTTAATATTGTTTTGAAGTCATAACATCATATTTTTCAAGACATTGTGCGAAAACTATGCTGTATGAATCAAAACTCTGTAAATTTGTGTGAAAAGGAGTAAAAGGTGTCGGATTTTTACTGCCTCTAGTTTTATTTATTTTGTTTCTATTTTCTTGCTATAGCAGCAGTCAGAGATTCGCCCATGCTGGATATATATAGGTCTCTAAAGACACAAATATCATGATTGGTGAAATATTCATGCATTTAATGGCTAGTTTATTTGACCATAATCATTTATTACATCACATTACCTCTGTCTTTGTCCCGTTTTTATTCTTATTTTATTTAATTTTCATTCCTGGGCACCAGAGGGCTGCTTTCTTTTTGACACAGTGATCATTTATAAGTGAACATCTTGTGCGGCTGTGCGGGGGAAGATCATGTGTCGAACTGAGAAGAGTGATAAAATAGTTGTTTTTGTGGGACGATCACTTTTTGTGTAACATTTTAAATGTATAGTGTTGAAGTATAATTAGTAATTATGTAAAAAAACTTTACTCATTTTGGCGCCCCTAAGATCGGCGGCGCCCCTAGCATTTGTCTATTCCACCTACGCCACGGGCCGGCCCTCCATAGTATGCACATGGACTGTAAAATAAAGTGCTTCCAATTTCTTTATACTGACCCCAAACTTTTGAAAAGCAGTGATTAAAATAATAAATTTAATTAATATATTTGAATAAATTAATAAATTGGACAAAACAATTGCATCTTGTCTTGCCACGGACCCATTTTCTTCCACACAACCTATCAACCTGCTAAATCTCTATCTGCTTCCATATTTGCCAAATCTCATCATCGTCTCACTTTCCAGAGGCACGTGAGGAGGATGTTTTTAATGCGATATACTCACTTAAGAGCACACTCAAGAGCTCACGTTATCCCCCGCGCACCACTAAGTCAAACCGATTCAAGTCAGCCGGCACAAATCTAAAGGCTCTAAAGTGTGAAGACTGTCTAACTCACTTCTCCCCCAGGCAGCAATTTCAGCATACTAGACTTTCCTGCCTGCTTGGCATCCATCTGCACTCAGTGCTGACAGCATCAAAGCACCCATTGTGCTGACAAATGACAGGACTAGAGAACGGAGCACTTCTCTCATCTGCCGCATGATAAAATGACCTTGAACGTCAACTCCTTTAATCTTTAGTCCAGAGATGGGTTTGATCATTGATGTTAAAAGTTATTCTGCTCCTCATAATAGTGGGTCAACTGTTTTTAAATGCAGCATAAAAGAGTGTAGTAAGACTAATGAGTGCTAGTGTTTGCTGACAATGGTTGGAATGAGCTTATGAGGAAAACAACATGCATGTACTGCTACACAGCACTGCGAAACAAAACAAACTTTATATAATCTGGCCAATTGCATATAGGCTATATATTTCAGAATATGAGTGGCAATGTCTTTAGTAAGTAGTGATTTCTTACCAATGACTTTGAGTTCAGCGTTGGCAAACACTCTGCCATGACGGTTCTCAGCGATACACTGGTACATCCCAGTATCTGACAGGGTCAGACTGCTGATGGATAATGCCCCGTTTACCACCTGGATTCTGTCCTGGAAACATAACAACAATCCCACAATTCAACTTAAAACAGTTAAACTGGCTTGTGTTACATATTGTACATATAGTGTTCCTGTATAGGGAAAAACAACAACAACAAAACACCTTGCTATGTGTACTGCATTAGGCTAACCGAGACTTGTCATTGCACTTGCACGATTGTTTTTATTGTCATCATTTGTAAGACGCTTTGAAAAAAGCATCAGCTAAATGAATAAATATATACTGAAAAACTAAATTCAGAATTACTTTACATGTTACATTCTACATAGAAAACACACTCTGAGAAATCATCAATATATGTAATGCAATGTTTTCCTCTTTTCTATCCTTGTACACATATTTAAACATGAAATATGCAACTTGTTCAAGAAATAACAAAATTATACCCAAACTGATTTGACAGCTTTGATCAGGGAAAACATTCTTTCTTCTACTGGAAATTTCTATAAATAATGCAAATATATCCTTGCTATTTTTTCAGACACATTCATAGTCATTACTTTTGACAGGGCTTTGCAGCAAGCTATATGCATTAAATATCAAACATTATTATCATTTTGAACAGTGGACACACACATTTCATGTTTAAAAGAAGGTATGTTCGTTTGTTTCATTAATAATTAGTTTCAAATGAACAATACAATTGGACAACAACGGTATCATAAAATAGCTTCTATGGCTTACATTCCACAAAAGAAACAAACAAACAAAAACAACAACACTTTATTTTTGAGGCTGTTCGAGATTAAACCAATGCAACAAGCAAACTAGAAAAAAATGAAACATGCACTAAAAATGATTTAACTTAAAAACATACTAATTTAAAGATTTATTGTTCAACTTAATCTTTATTTATCTATCAGAAAATGCAAAGACTATGTATAAATGCTATGTAAAATGCATAGCATGGATTTCTGGCAACACTATGATAACGGAAACAAGTCAAGTGGAAGTTAATCATCCATAAAAAACGATTTAATAGAATTAATCGTTCTTCTCAATGCTACTTGATAGATAATGTTAGATATTTTATCTTAGATAAAATTGTGACAGCAAAACTCTAAAAAAATGAAAGAAATGGGACACCACCAAAGTATAGCGTATTCATGGAAAGTGGCTGCTATAAAATAATAAAATGACAGATGTGAAGGGAGCAGAACGGAGGATGAATCTAATCCCACAGTAGCAGTGGATTGCTGCTGATGGGCCGTCTATAATTTTTTTATCCTGGCCAAACACTTTCTCATAAAGCCCCTGTTATGCTCCCATTGCGCTCCCATGAGTGTGAACATTTTGAATGGTGCATTCAGGTTGAATGAACGGAAATTTAAAAGGCTCAAATATCTGCACTCGCTCTCTTCATGCGGGCACTTCAGAGTCTGCTGGCATTAGCTTTATGCCACTTGAATTTCATTGTTCCAGTGCAGCTGGAAAATGGTATAACTCTCTGGCCACGTGATCTGCTCTGACATGGAGCATCACAATCTAACCAATATTATAAACAGAGCACTTCCTATGTGTGCCGTGTTGACAGGGTAAACTAGAGAATATCAGTACAGCCTTTAGCAGCAAAGACAAGTGGTGGCATAAATCTGTTTTATGGGGTAATTAATTAGGGGTGACATTCCACTGAAATCAGCACTTTCCCCCTCAACGGGAGAGTGCCGTTTGAGTGGGCTGTGCTGCACCAGACTGATTAAGTTGCCCACCTGAATAGACATCGCAAAGATTGCCCCAACATTATGGGTATTGGCTTGGCATGTGTGATATTGTTGCTGAGGTAAACATTCACACAAGCATAGGATGATTTGGGGTTGTACCAGTGGAACAAATCTAAACAAAACGCAGGAGAATTGCAAAGTTTTATAATTTAAAAGTACATCAAATAAATATATATTATACAACTGTTAGTTTTAATGCACACATCTGATTGAATAAGACAAACATTTCACTGTTTGTATCAGTTTTCTATACATACTTTCACATAAATGGTTTGCAATATCTTGACTGAACTATTTGGTTGGTGGAGCAAAACTAAAAAACTAAATGCCTGCCGGTATTTTGTCTGAAATGTGTATTTAGCCTGTGGTCTCATGCCCACAGGCAAATCACAGCTGTGTTAAAGTTCAGTACAACTAAAATGTATTTAAGACAAGTTATTTCACCCAATGGCAATTGTGGTAACACCCAGGGTAGCTGTTTTCAACAGTATGTAGGCAATAAACATACATGCAACTTACTTAAAAAACAAAACAAAAAAAACATCCCAAACTGGTTTTTAAAAGTTATAATAATACATTTTAAATTAACAATACAATCTGACAATAGTGGTATCATAAATGTAGCTTCTTTAGTTTAAATTATACAAAATTCAAAACAAACAACAAAAAACTGCAAACCCGATCTCATGACATTTGCACATATTTATGAAGCAAATTCATATGTATTTGTATGACCTGGCTTGAACTAATTTGTACGTTTTGTGAAAAATTTTACGTATTTTACGAGGTGGCAAATTAGTAGCAATTTCACACCTAATGAATGACCACACCTAACCCCACCCCTAAACCTAACCCTTACAGAAAACGCTGGACCGTACAAAATCATATGAGTGAGGTTGTACACATTTGTAAAATTGTATAAGTTGGCTAGTTTGTTCAAATTCGTACGACCTCACTCGTACGATTTTGTATGTTTGTGGTGAGAGAGCGTTGAAACAAATGCTAAGTAAATTATTGAGCAATAACAACGCAATTGAGAAATAAATCAAATAAATCAAATGGAATCATTGAAATTAACCATCCATACAAACCGATTTACTATGAATCAGACTTCTCAATGCTAGTTGAGAGAGATGAAAATCTAGAAGGTAATATTTGATTACTACCTCAGCTCACTTGCGTAGCATACAGTGTGACATAATTATTTCATGCTACACCACTGCTGAAAAAAAGCTTATTACTGCATTAAAAAAAACAACAACTGAAAACTATAATTAAATAGCTAGCACTACTATTTAGGGCTACTTTCTAACAGTGATTGTATGGAGCTTCTGTGATGTGCTCTGAATACTGCATTCAGGTGATAGTGGATAGTTCATTATATTCATCAAATAACAAATGACACTCTTCTTCTCTTCCTCTGACTACATGTATGACCTTTGGTCTGGAGATTGATCAAATGCTGAGGTAGCCAATGGTGACATTTACAAAATGGTAACACCTCAGCTCATTAAGAGTACAGCCTCACACGCCGAGATCGTGTTCATTATCTCTCAGAGCAATGAAACAAGTTCTGTTGTACATGACATTAATATAGCACAGAACTACTCTGAGCCTTACAACAACTGAGACGAATCTAAATCAGAGCTCTGGAAATACATATGTAGAGTCCTAAAAATAAACAATATAATACTGAGAAATGCAATAGAAAATCATTTTGTCATTGTGCTACAGAGTGTCGATCCTAATCTTGTGGGGGCCCCACCCAAAACTGTGTCACTGGCAGGGGTGAGGTTGGGGCTTGGGATGAAAAAAGGATTAAAGGCATTTGTCCGTGTTTCACTCCATCTCGAATCGCGCTCGCGGAAAGCGCTTGCGAAACAGTATCTCTTCTGCGGCTCGGTATGCTTTCAATTATTTTTTACATTTTTTTTGTCTCCATCAATAGACTGTTCGACATTCACGTTACATGATTTAACTGATTTTTACGTAGAGAGGGTGACAGCACACCGCATTAAAATAAATGATCATTCATGTTTTCATAACTGCTGCCCAAACTAAAAAAAACAGATTTTCTACCATTCTACCAAAAATCAGAAAGATTTTTGTTTTGCACTGCTCGGCCCCTGTATAATTTAGCTTTTGTTTATTGTGAAATTAAGTTATAAACATTTCTAATAAGTTCTTTAATATGTGCAATCTACCAGATTAAGTTGTGTAGGGTGATTGTGAACCAAACATGAACAAAACAATTGTTTTGATGTTGACAATTTAAACTGTAGTTCTCAGCAGCATGCTTTAATGAGACTTAAATCAGAAGAAGAAAAAATGCTGAAATGATGTCGAATTTTTTGGTGTTATTGAGAAAGATAAGAAGATGGAGATTAGTGTTTAATGATTAAGATTTAGATTTCCTTCCACAATTCCTAAATCTGTTAACTTGGTCTTTCAGATGCACTAAAGATAAAGCAAACTGCATCTCCCACCTCAAAGGACTCGAGCGGCTCTCCGTTCTTCAGCCACCTGTAGGATGGTTTGGGCTTGGCACTCGCCTTACACTCCCACAGCAGAGATTCATCAATGGCTTTCTGCACATCCTGAGGCTTCTCCAGCAGATGAGGGGGTGCTGAGATCCATCAATAAACACACAACACACAGCAAAATATCAACATCTCACAAAGCGCTGCTGATTAAAAAAATGAATTTTGAAAACTGAATCCCAGACACACTTAGAGTTGGTTATTGATTAGCCCCTGTTAGGAATCAGTAAACCAACCAAGCAGTTTATGAGTCAATTAATTAACAAATTCAGTTATTAATCAATAAACATGGCATTAGAATGAAGAAAAAAAGCATAATACTGTATGAATAATTTACAAGGACATTTAGTAAACCGCATTCACACTGAGCTGAGGAGATTACAGCACTCAGCTCTCACTAAATGTGAATCAAATTTTATGGATCTTTAGCCTGCCTTTGGTATATTGCTTTAATATTTATATTGCTTTGAGGAACAACACACAACCTTCCCAAACATGCATAAGAAAAAGGTGCTAGAAGAAGTGCACGTTACAGTTTTAACCTTGATTACATATGTATACTTAAAGCTAAGACAGTAAACAAAAATTATTTGAAAACATATTAAAATGAGAATGATTCTCATTTTAATGATAATCATTAAAATCACAAGAGGCTAAGTATAAAGTAGTAAGCTTTATAGGTATCAGTCACACTGCTGGAGCTCATAATTTGGAGTTCAGCCATTATGTTATAAACAACAGTGACCCATATTGATTATTCCATAGCTCCAACAGCAGTGATAAATGGAAATACAGTCTATGGGTTATTACGGATTTTTACCTGTCAAATAATTGCAATGACAAATAATTACATCATACAGGGATACTCATGAAAATCTGACATCCTGGTTATAAAACATCACAGGGTGATAAATGAAATGAACAAATATTGATCAGTGATAAACTCAAATATATGCATATTGATTGTGTGTTTGTTAGATTACGGAAAGAATCATCTGAATGTCCAATCTGCTCCTTTCTATACAGTGAAATAATTTTACATTTCAAAGAAAAGGAACAGCTTGAACCAAGGGTATAATGATTAACTACAACCCAAATTACGGAAATGTTGGGACGTTTTAAAATTTGAATAAAGTGAAACAAAGACTTTCAAATCACTTGAGCCAACATTTGATTCAAAATAGAACATAGAGAACATAACAAATGTTTAAACTGAGAAATGTTACACTTTTATCTACTAAATTAGCTAATTTCAAATTTGATGCCGGCTATAGGTCTCAAAAAAGTTGGCACGGGGGCAACAAATGGCTGAAAAAGCAAGACATTTTGAAAATATTCAGCTGGGAGAACATCTAGCAACTAATTAAGTTAATTGACTTCAGGTCATGATCATTGACATGATTAGCTATAAAAGGTTATTAGAGAAGCAGAGTATCTCAGAAGATGGGCAGAGGATTTCCAATCTTAGAAAGAGTGCGTTCCTCAAACAGAACAACCAGCATCTCTGATGGTATGGGGTGCATAAGTGCATACGGAATGGGCAGCTTGCATGTTTTGGAAGGCGCTATGAATGCTGAATTACAGATCTTTTACCTATAGAGAGCCTTTGGCACATCATTAAACGAAAAATACAATCTCTTCAGCAGTTGGAAACCTATATCAGGCAAGAATGGGACCAAATTCCAATGCCAAAACTCCAGAAACTCATAACGTCGACGCCCAGACGTCTTAAAACTGTTTAAAAAAGGAGAAGAGATGCTACAAGATGTAATCTCAGAGTAGCAATATAAAAGTGTAAGCGATAAAAGTAGCAATAACCTTTTTTATTTTGTATATCTTTAAATTAGTCTTTATCTAAATATATACAGTATGTGTATTTATGAAAATAAAAAGTGACAAACAACACTTCTAAAACTATCTAAAATGAAAAGAGAATATATTCAAAATACAATTGCAGAGTTTTTAGTATCTAAATAAAATGACACTAGCTTGAACATTCTGCCACAGTAAGTCTATCATTTTGTCCACACAAACAGCGTTCATACAGTTCATACAATTTTTTTCATTCGGCTGAACTTTTCCTTCAAGAGAAAAGTACATTTATTTAATCTCTGAAATATTTCTGCCCTACCGTAGAAGGAGAGTCGCCCCTTCACTGTGTTTTTGCCCCTGGAGTTCTCAGCTGTGCATTCATATGGTCCTGCATCTTCCTGTTGGAAATAAGGAATCTCCAACACGACACTGGATTTGCCAACATCCACTTTTCTGGGAAAAGGAACTCCATCTGGTCTTCTCCAGGTGATTGTGGGTACTGGACTGAAAGCAAATTGCAAATTTGATTGTTTAATGAGCAATGTTTCCCTTGAAATAATACTAGTCTATATATAAACTGGAAGAGAAACCCAGTGTCTCAGTGATTGTTAACACGTGATATTGTGTAAGCAGACTCAAGTATCAGTTGTTATATTTACTTTCCCAAAGCAAAGCACTCCAGTTTGACTGTCAATCCTTTGGCAATAGCCAAAACTTCTGGAAATTGGACCTCAATTTTGGGTTCATATTCTCCCATAATGCCTGAAACACAGAAAAAGAATAATAGTTTCCTATTACAACCCTATGTTTAAAACCACAAAATAGCAATTTTATGAGCTGAATACATATGGTAAAACCATCACCATCACTGCGGAGTACGAGTGATGTAGGAGGCCCCTGCACTCTGCTTTGGGTCACAGTGTTAGTCACGACACAGGTGTAGTTTCCCACGTCTGAGGGTTCCACTTTAGCGATGTACAGGTTGCCTGTTTTTGTGACACAAAGCGCTGCGTGTCTTGCTTCACGAATGAGGGATATTCGTTGAAGATCCAAGAAAAGTCAACTCTGTCAAAAAGAGCAGAGGTGAGACTCTGTACTGCACCACACGCTTTGAAGTTTTCAAAAACTTTGTGAATTTAATACTGATCCATTTCAGAAACACAATGATGTGAGAAACATAATCACACAATCTTGCGCATGGCTTTCATTGTAGAAGGTAATTGGTAACTCGTTTCAAAAAGGTTCCATTTGTTATTACTCTATCTATCTATCTATCTATCTATCTATCTATCTATCTATCTATCTATCTATCTATCTATCTATCTATCTATCTATCTATCTATCTATCTATCGTTATCCATCCATATATTCATCCATCTCCATCCGTGCGTTCGTCTATCCATCCATCCATTAGTCCATCTGTTCATCCATCCATTTATCCATCCATCCATATATTCATCCATCTCCATCCGTGCGTTCGTCTATCCATCCATCCATTAGTTCATCTGTTCATCCATCCATCCATTTATCCATCCATCCATTTATCCATCCATCCTTCCAAACAAAAGTGAACTTTTATAATAATTATTAACAATGATTATTAACGATATTTGAATTAATTGCAATAATATATTAACGAGGAAACCTTTTAAAGCTACTTTAAATAATTTACAGTCTAAAGATTTGAGTATCTTAAAAACAAGAAAAAGACTGACAAAATAAAACTTCAGTCGATCAGTACAAAGATTATGATTATGTCCTGTTTTTTATTTTATTTTATTTTTTTCTGATGGATCCACACACACACAAAAAAGTGATTTTAGCCTTCGGTGAGTTTTAAAAGGTTTGGCTCCATTAAAGCAATACGGTCTGATGTGTTCAGCCCAACACTAAACACAGTAATCAAGGCAGCAGGGAACAGTGGAGCACAGCACTAGTAGCACAGCTGTGCTAACTACTTTTCATCTCAGGCAGAGCTTTTTAATGAGAAGTGACAGAGTAGCCAAGAATAAACCACTTTTATACTTACACGTCCAAAGTGTGTTGTGTAATTTTAATAGGTTGAAAACATTACCCTACATTTGACATCTTAAACACATTTTTTTATATGGAAATGACATTGCTTATACGTGATCTCACATTTCAGTAAATAAACACTGTTGCACTTATTTTGCACATCAATGTAATGACATTTCCTGTGGCCATTTTGAAAGTGTCCTGTATTTTTCCGAGTTCAACAAGTTCTGTAGTAAGTGATGCCATAAAAAAGGTCTAGTAATCAGTCTGTTCAGAGTTTCTTAAGTGTGGCCACTCATTGAGTTAACAGCAAAGAGCAAATACAAAAGTTTGCCTCGCATAACATTTAACTTGTGCTCTGTAGTGTGCCATTTAAGGGCACTTAATCAACAGCGGAAAAAGGAGGTAATATGTGTTTATACTGTTATATGGGCAGTAAGGTTGAAAAGCCTGTGAGCTAATTACAGAGGACCATAATTGCTGGTTGGGGGGCGGTTAATATGAACAAACAGTAGAAACTGCCTCTCTCTGCCTCTCTGAACAGGTCAAATCTGCACATATGATAACTCACATGAGGCACAACATAAAGTTAATGAAATAAGGATATTGTTAAACATATAGAATTATCATTGATTTTGCTTTTTTCTTCGCCATTCTTATAAAGACCAGTTATAGATTGATATGTCCAGTGTAGGGTTGAAAAACAGACTATCCCAGCAGATAGACTGACATTTTGGCAGACAATTTGTCTCATTTTCTATCATTAAGTAGAATTATATCATACACATAAGGTGTAATGTACAGTCAGTCAGCTATTATCACAAAATACGCTGTTGCACCAGGCCTTATGTAACCACAAAGGGTTTTACTTAGCAGTAATGACTGGCTGGATGAACATTATACTGCTATTTTATGGCTACTTACTAAATTAATAAATAAATGGGCATAAAATATTAATTTGTTTTGAAATTATTTATTGCGTTAAAAAATAGATGACTAAATAATGCAAACTATATGAAAACAGTATAACAGTAGCACACCTACAGTACGTAGAAAATTGGTTGCAATTTAGTGGTCATTCAAGAGTGAAGTTTAGACTGAAACATCTCATAACTTACTAATCAGAATCAGAATCAAGTATTCCAAAAAATTATTTGTCATAACATCAAAAAAAATCTCTATATCGCCATTGACCATTAAAAACCCCAAATCAGTCGGCCAACAAATAGACAATAAAACGCCTCACCTCCCAAATGGGCTGGAGGGCCACAGAGAAGAACCACACCTTGCCCCTCTCTGACACTCACCGGACTTCTCTTCTGGGTTTTAAACTCCTCCAGATCTATTAGAAAAAAAAATGTCCAACAGAAAAGAAAGAAACAAGCAATATTTTTAACATACAACAGTTTAATCTAAACACAGTTTACACCCTCATTAACAATGGCTTGTTTGATGATTGAGTACAGTTACATTTAATGACATTGCATACTGTTTTAAACAAATAGAAAGTAATGTAATTTGGAGTCTGGATCCAACAAAAATAGTTCACACAAAAATTATATAATTATTTATTTGTCTATATGACATTCCAGACTTTCTTTCTGCTGTTAAACACAACGGGAGATGTTTAGCAGAATGTTCAAGCTGCTCTTTTCCATTCAATAAATGTAAATGCTGATCAGGCTTTGTCAAGTTTCAGAAAAATAAGCCCATGAACGGAAGAACTGAAGCTACGTACTGATCATTTTGTCCTGCAGCTCTTAAATCTCATTCATGTTTGCCCGCATTAAAATGCTAGTGATGGCAAATGTCATCAGTTCTTGTGTGTCTCATAACTGATCACGATGTACCAAATTTGAATACACAAATAAAATCTGAGATTCTAAAGATTAGATTTTGAGTCTGTCACAGAAAAAATATGGCTTAGGAAGACTTGGCAAGACTCGTATGGAATACTTTTATAATGCTGTTTTGTCTTTGTTTTATTTAGCTTTTTGGAGCCTGGCAGTCCATGGTCACCATCTTTCACTTTCATTGTATGATAAAGAGCAACGTAAACATTATCCCTAAAGACTGGAATACAACACTTTTAAAATCTAAAAAGATTTTAAAATACCTGACATCATACACTTACTGACTTACTGACCGTCATATGACTGAGGATCACACACTACCAGACTTTAAAGTCGTTCCAATCACAACAAACTCATGCAGAAACTTGTGCCTTGGTTGACAATTAAAAATAATGTGTGTTCTAAAATCATCAACATGTTTGATCTCCTCTGATTAGATGGAATCATAGTATGAAGCTAAAAACAAACCCAGAGTCAGTGACATCATGATTTTCTTTGAAATCGGTCAACTCAAATCTGCAGACTGGATCTGACTTTTGGCAACTAGCATCGACTTATCCAAACTGTAAATTGGGGCAAAAGTCATGTATTCCAGAGTATTCCAGCCTTAAATTACACTTTTGTGTTCAACAGAATAAAGTGCATCATACAGGCTTAGAATGAGTGCAAATGATCAGAGAATTATTTCATTTGTGTATAAATTCAGAATAAACAACCAAACACCACTTTTCTTCTTCATTGTTTTAAAAACCCATGCGTATAAAAGAAAGAAAGAAAAATAAATCAACAAATAAAGTAAGCTGCATACTTTTGTTTGTGAGTACACTTTATCCTGTGAGGGGAACAACGATGAAGGTTGCGTTTGCCTCACCTGCACTGAAGTCAGTGAGGAGGTTGTGTCTAGAGAATGGCAAATTCAAACAGAATATGCATGAACAACACATCCACTCAAAACACCACAATCCCCTCACGCCTCCACAACACAAACTATTTCGACACCATCCACAAAGCAGGGGTTTGATCAGGCTTTAAAGCATGTCTCTGTAAGAGAGCGGTGCTTTTTGTGCTCCGCATGCAAGTTCCACTGAAGTACCCACATCAGGAAAAGTTTTCCTCCAGAATGTTCAGTAGACAACATTTTCAGTTCGCTTTTCAGTTCACATAATACCTCATTACAGAGTCCTTACAAGACATTTCTATGAGGCCCAAAATAAATAAACTGACAACTCTCTGGCTGCTATACATATGCAATAAAATCATCTGCTCTTCAGATACTGTACATATAAAGCATTCATCAAGAGAAAGACACTTCACTGCCTTGTTGGTTATCAACTAGATGTTGTGTTCTATTAATTGCTCTCGGCAAAATAAACACCTTAAGCCCTAGTGAAGCTGCAGAGATTGAATACTGTATTGTGTTGAAAGTAATGAATTTGTGACCTGTAAAAGATAGGGTGAAGGAAAATGCCTTTTCTTGCATCTCCATAATAATACGATAACAATCATTTTGAGAAAACAAAGAGGTTAAGTGTAACAACATAATACTTAAATATTCAAATTATGTTTAATATAAAAAAATTAAAATAAAAGTATATTTAACTGTAATTCAATTGTAAGATTATCTTTGCATGCTGCTGGAAATGCATTAAATCAACACAACACAGACACACGCCAGTACTGCTGATGGGATGTTTGAAATAATCGTTTGGATAGTATAAAGAAATCATCTAATAAATGTGTATTTGAGCAGTCACAAGTAAGATATGTTGAGGTTATATTTCTTTTAAAATCCCACAAATGATCTGGTAAGTATTATAAGAAAAATAAATTCTACTTCTACTGCAATAACATAAGCAAATTTGGTAACACAGTTCTTGGCCACTGGAGGCCATTTTTGGTTTATCCATTCATAGTCATGTATAAGAGTCATAATCTTCAGATTAAACTAACACTGCCTAAGGCATACTGAAAAATATGCAGCAGGAGAAGTATCTCTTGTTATTATTATTCAGGCCTCTCATTCAATGCACTACTCAAAAAAGCCAAATCTTTACTATAAATAGACTATGACTAAATCAGTTTCAAAGTAGATGATGTGATTTATCAGTAGCTCTAAAACATTCAATGGAAATGTCTCAAAGTTATCTTTAAGGGTCCAGTAAGTCGAAGGGTGAAACATTTTAGGCAACTGAAGATGTATGATATTAAAATAATTATTTTCATTTCATAGCTAATAACAGATAAATGGACAAAATAAAAATTTGACATAATTTTGTCTAAACAAATTACAAATATATAATTGAAGGTGTTTTAGGGATCACCACATTATATGAACACTATGAAAAATGAATAATGAAATATATACATACATACAACAAAGATTATGTCCAATGTAAATTTTACAATAAAATATTATTTCTACAGGTATTTCTACTTAAAAATTTCAGATTTAAAACCAATCAGTTTGGTCAGAGTCTCATCTCCCATTCTCTTTAAGAGCCAATTGTGCTCGTGCCATGGCGGATTCGCTATTTACACTGCAAAATTAGCAAGTGTAAAGACTGAACACGTCTCCAGAGAGGAAACGCAGCACTCATGCATGAGTAAATAGGTAGCCTAATTCTGTTACATGCAATGATTGTCCATTATGACATGTAGGCATTGTTATATTTATGTAGCCAACACAACAATAATATTTTACATTGTAATCCTTTAATTTGTAATATTTTGCATATTTGTGCATGCATGTTTGCATGTTCATATATTTACAATTCCAGTTACATTTAGGATTGATTTTAAAGTACTTTTACTTGTTTATACATCAATCAATGGCCTAGGACCTAAATACATTGCAGATATGCTCACTGAATATAAACCACTCAGATCATTAGGATCGAGTCAGTTAGAAATACCAAGGGTTCACACAAAACAAGGGAAGTCTGCTTTTAGCTATTTTGCCGCCCGCAGTTGGAACCCGCTTCCAGAAGAGATCAGATGTGCTAAAATATTAGCCACATTTAAATCCAGACTCAAAACGCATCTGTTTAGCTGTGCATTTGTTGAATGAGCACTGTGCTACATCCAAACTGATTGCACGGTGTATAAGCATTTTCTATTCTTAACCGGTTTTAAATTCAGTTAAAATACATTTTTATAAAATAAATTTAAAAAAAGATTTTTTCTTGTTTTTATTGTTATTATCAATGTCTATTTCACTTCCTTTTATGTAAAGCACTTTGAATTACCACTGTGTATGACATGTGCTATATAAATAAACTTGCCTCACCTTGTGTGCTGCTGCATTCCTGTGTGTGTAAAAGCAGAGTGTATGCACATTGTGGACCCGTCTATAGGCACATATTACTAACGCACTCTTTAAATAACAAAAGAATACTGCGCCTTTAGGGGCCCTATCATACACTTGTTCTAATGTGGCGCCAGGAGCAATGGCAGTTATTTTTGCTAGTTTCAGCCCAGAGCAGTTATAATTTTTCACTTGTGCTACGTTGTTTAATTAGCAAATGTTTTTGCACTCATTTGTGCGCTCATGGGCTTGCTGGTCTAAAAACAAGGTGTGTTCAGACGCATTGTTGGCATGATGCTATTTTAAGGCAACTGAAATAGACTGCGCCATTGACCAACTAAAACCTGGTCTAAAGTCTGTATTTTTTATTATTTAAAGAGTGTGCTAGTAACATGCGCCTAAAGGGGGATCCACAACACGCATACACTCTGCCTATTATACAAACCGGAATGCGCAGCAGCACACAAACATGCAAAATATAAAAAATTAAGGATTACAATGCAAAATATTATTATTGTGTTGGCTACATAAGTATAACAATGCCTACATATCATAATGGATAACTGAATAATTGAATGTGACAGAATTAGACTACCTATTTGCTCACGCACGAGCAGCTCCGATTGCTCTCTGGAGACGGGTTCAGTCTTTGCTCTTGCAAATTCTGTCATATAAATAGCAAAACCGTCATGGCGCGAGTGCAATTGACTCTTAAAGGGAATGGGAGATGAGACTCTGATTGGTTTATTTTCCGTTTTCCCAAAACACACCAATTACTCATTTAGGAAATAGGGACAACCCTTTTAGACCCTGTGCCGGGTGTACCGTCCATTTTTCCCATCGTTAAACTAACAAAAGTGGATTCGGACACACCCTAAATGAACCTGCGCTTTGCACTTTAGACCATGCACTTAGATCATTAAAATAGGGCCCTAGACCAGTCTTTAGTTGGCCAATGGCAAACATTGGTTGCCTCAAAAATAGCAACGTGCCAACAATGCACCTGAACACACCTTGTTTTCCAGACCAACACACCCATGAGCGCACAAATGGGTCCAAAAGCATTTGCTATTTAAACAACGTGGTGCAGGGTGTGAAAATGAGAACTGCGTTGGGCTGAAACTAGCTCATTTATCTGCCATCGCGCCTGGTGCAGTAAGTGTATGATAGGGCCCAATGTGTTATTTATTTATTTTATTTTTATTTATTTTTATAAAATGAATTTAAGTAAATCCTACACTAAATTTGTTTCAATGTAACTCAAGTTGACACCATTTCCAAAATAAATTATTGGAGTCATTCTGAAGGATATGCTTGCAAACAATATTTTGAAACAACTGGAATTTATCTCTGGACCCTGACGAAGCTTTATACCTTCCCACATTGTCCTCTGCTGTCTCCAGACACCAAAACTACAAAGGGTTGAGTCCATGAGCTATAGTGGAGCACACAGGAGATTCTCTCCAGGGTAGCAGTGGAAATGCACTGCAGCTTTAGTGATTTAACACTTTAATGTTTTGGTGTTAGATTTATCAGTCTACAAATGTCTATTCCTCAAGTAAACATCTACCTTTAACATTCAGAGCAGTTTTAATGTAGAAAACATGGATTACTGTGGCTCAAATGCAATAGCCTTGCCTTTTCACCATACACTCTTAATGATACAAAAGCATTTTCTAGTGTACCATTAAATCTCCCTCTCCTGCCCTAAGTTTTTCCTCAATCCGTTCTCAGGTTGTGCACGAGTCATCATGACAAAATGAATTATTAGACTACTAGTGTCATAATAAGATATGCATATGCACACATATGTGTCTCAAATTATTAAGCACATTCAGCAGGGAATCATTGGTTTGTGAAGCATTTTAACAACCAAAGCTTGCTAGCAACCAAAGATACAGATTAGATACAGATGTCAAACCAAATGAAGCAGAAAACACAAAAGATCAACATGATTAGGCGAAAGAAGAATAAATAGCTACACTGTACCAAGTGTCTAAGAGTGTTTAAAATATCTAATCAAGCAAGCATTAATGGCTAGTAGAACATTCCAGACTATAATGGGTACTGCATTTGGAACATATGCGAAGCAGTCTGCCAAAAGGAAACCAAAATCACCCAATATTATAGAAATTTTTAAAATATATGCATATATTACAATACATGTAGCTTTTTGAAATCATGCACTTTCGATCAACTTTTATACTTATGATTTTTACCATCTATCCGGTATTTGTTGTATATATGATGTCACCTGAGTTTGAGCTAAGATTTTGGAGGTGGGGAACCCTAAATGCCCTGCACACACATCACCCAACCGCCCAGTATTTTTCCCTTTGAAGGTGGCACAATGCCATTCTCGCCCAATTTAACCCTTGGCAACAGCCCCACTGAAAATGCATTCTTTGGCAAAGTGTCTGCTACTACTATAATGGACGGAAGGGATTACAAACAGAAAGTGTATTACCTTTGTTTTTTGTGAATTCAATATTCTATCTCATTCAGATATTGTGTGTTTGGTGGTATTTTAAAGGCATTTTGTGATATGCTGGGTGCATTTTGTTCATGAAATGAAATGAACATTCACTCTTGTGCACAAATTGAAGTAGCTTCAGTTAGTTTTGGGTCTAGATTTTTGTGAACAAAATACAGGACTGATTTTACATTACCATTATCAAAAACAACTGATTTTGTCTTTCTGTTAAAGTCAAAGGACTATTCATTTAAATTATTTAAATGCCTGTCATATGCAATAACCATTACATTCACTGTAAATAAACATTTGTATGTTTACAGAAAAAACTGTAAAAAAAATTATGTCATTTTACTGTAAAATATTTGTGGTGAAAAACAGTAAAAGGGTATTCCCAAAAGTCCCTGCATGAATCTGGACCACAAAACCAGTCATAAGGGTTTTATACATTAAGAGATGTATACATAATCTGAAAGCTGAATAAATAAGCTTTGCACTGATGTATGGTTTATTAGGATAGGACAATATTTGGCCGAGATACAACTATGTTAACATCTGGAATCTGAGGGTGCAAAAAAAGAAAAAATCACAATCAAAATACGCCTTTAAAAAGAAAATCGCCTTTAAAGTAATCTAAATCAACTTCTTCGCAATGCATATTACTAATCAAAAATTAAGTTTCAATATATTTACAGTAGGGAATTTACAAAATATCGTAATGGAACATTATCTTTACTTTATCTTAATGATTTTTGGCATAAAACTCAAGACTGGTTTTGTGGTCCAGGATTGTCCAAACATATGATTGTGTTTTATTTAAATAATTTAGTTTCTTCTCATTTTTGTTATCTGTAATGTACATTAGGATGTTTTGTGTCACATTTTGTTATTTAATTAAAGATGCAGTCCTTAAGTTTAGCCTCTTTATTGCCATCTCTGTTTGAAACCTGCAATTGCAGTTATTTGTAGAACTATCTGATCTCATGATCTCTGCTGGCACGTAATTGGACTTAGGATGCGGATTCCTTGGGTACAAATCCTGTGAAAAACCACCTGTACTTGGATACTGTACTTCTGAATCACAGATTCTATGTCTTGGAAGTATTACCAAAATAAGAAGTTTTACAGGAAAATGATATTTGAGCAAATAAGTAATATGTCTGCCAGTTTTGTTCTGACCAACTGAAAAAATATATATAAATCGCGCTACCAATGGTGATTAAATCTAGCAATCACAAAGTTAGCTCAGATTACGTCAAACTTTTCAAATGACTATTGAATTTATACTTTGTTCTCAAATTGTTAATGTTAACAACCAACACATTCTCACTCCTAACTCGTCACATATTAATGCTTGGTCAGGACACTTTGGAGTCACTTTTTGACTCACAGGGTACCCCATAACGTCATTTTTCAACGTGCAGGGTCGTCCATTGCTTTAAATAAGAAACAGAAACCTTTGGCATCAACATACCGTCCGAAAGGCAATGGGAATTTTATCGTCATGATTAAGTTATATATTGGGTAATAAAATTGCCATTATTGAACATATGTTAGGGCGTGGTCTTTCAATGTAAACAGTCACAGCTGTTTTATTTACATTACACTATTATTATTTACACAGCACTTAACATAACCCCTGCCCCTAAACCTATCATTTGTCAATAAAACACAAGATTTAACAGACAGATATAGCTATGGTCATAATTTATTAAACAAATATTAATATTCCAAGTCTTCCAAGGCAAATCGATTGATTTGTGAGATGAATAGATGCAATCACTGTCTCCATCCGGTCCACCGTAAAGCTCATCCTGTGTGCTGCAGTCTGTGCACAAATTCAAAAAATGCCACCAGAAGAAGCCTTACATCAGCCTTGGTTGTGAAATGTCATTGGCTCTTGTGTTCAATAAATTCATTAAATTTTATTTGGGATAAACCCCTTGAGATGCATCATCTCGTTTTCAAGGGGGTCCTATTACACAAAAATGAAAAAACATAACACAAAACAAACAACAACAACAATCACCCCAATCAAAACAAAATACCATACTACAATATAAAAAAAAAAAAAAAAAAAAAAAGATAATTATACACATCATCCAAAGCAATTACAAGAAATTTCAAAACAGGAAAACAATCCTTTCTTGAACCTATAAAAAGAAGTCAAAGAACGCACATTTGAGGGTAAATTATTCCAATCAGCTGGAGCCTTGTACCTAAATGCCTTTTTCCCAAACACTTTCTTAACTAAAGGAGTAAAAAAATAATACGCAGAATGTCTTAAATGATATGGAGAAGAGTATAATATCAAATTCTGACGTAAATAATTAGGATAATTAAAATGAATACATTTGAATATAAATTGCAACCAATGAATATGTCTTCTGATATTGAGTGGAAACCATTTAAGCAAATCATACATAATACAGTGATGTGTATCATAAGAACATCCAATAACAAATCTACACAACTTATTATAAGCTGTAGTAAGAAGCAAAAGATTAGTTTTGGTTGTATTCTGATAAACTACATCCGCATAATCAAAGAAAGGTAATATAATTTGCAGAGCAAGTTTTTTTCGAACATTAAAAGAAAAATTTTTTTTAGATCGATACAATACACTGATTCCAAAATGTACCTTACGAAGTATACAATCAATATGGGGTTTAAAAGAAAGTTCAGGATCCAGCCATACACCCAAATATTTTATTTGATCCACTCTATGCAGGTATGTACCATCATTACATATTAAATTTAAATTATTAGATTTTAATTTGATCATACGCTTTGTACCAAAGATCATGGTTTGAGATTTACCTTTATTCAAGAGTAAATTATTAGAATAGAGCCACTCTTGTAAAGCATTAAAATCTGATTGAAGCATATTTTGAATTTGGGTTAAATGAGGATTTGAAACATAAATAACAGTGTCGTCTGCATACAAATGAACAGAACAATGCGAAAGAATTAGGGGAAGATCATTAATAAAAATAGAAAAGAGAAGAGGACCCAATACTGAGCCCTGTGGTACCCCTCTTTCATGAATAAATAAATCAGATAGTTTCCTCGAACAACCACACATTGTTTTCTGTTATGTAAATAAGAATTAAACCATAATAAAGAATTTTTAGAAAAACCAACTGCATACAATTTATCCAATAATAAGTAATGATCAACTAGATCAAAGGCTTTCTTAAGGTCAATAAATATGGCGCCTATAAGATCACCACTATCTAATGCAGAATATATATATCATTAGTCAACTTTAGAAGAGCACTAGTTGTTGAGTATTTTGGCCTAAATCCAGATTGAAACGGTGATAAAATATTATTATTTTCAAAATACATTGATATTTGGTTATATATTAACTTTTCAAATACTTTAACAATAACTGAAATTATTGAAATTGGTCTATAATTTTGTGGGTCAATAATATCACCTCCTTTATAAATTGGAGTAATACGGGAATGCTTCCAAATAGCTGGTAACTCACAAGATTGCAATGACATATTGAAGAGGTCAGCCAGTGGGTACATAAGAATATGAGAGGCAAGTTTAACATATCTGGGCTCGATTCCATCAGGTCCAGCACCACTAGTAGAACTAAGTTGCTCAATAACCTTTAAGACCTCTATAGGTTTTATTTTGTTAAAAGTAAAAGTACTATCAGATAAAGTGAATTTATCGAACCTATTCATAGAAGAGTAATTAGATGTTGGATTAGAGCAAACAGTAGAAAAAAAATTACCAAATACTTGGGCAATAGAAAGAGAATCATAGACAATTGTGTTTTCACCTTTTATCTGCTTAATAATACATTTATCTGAGGTGTTTAATAAATCTTTTATATTATTCCAAAATTGTTTAGGATTTTTAAAGTTATTAGATAAGCAATCTTTATAATAATTAGACTTAGCATTACGAGTCATAGTTTTTGATAAGTTTCTTAAGCTCCTATAAGATTCCCAATCTTTATTTGTTCTTGTCTCACGAAACGTAGCCCAGGCCTTGTCTCTCTGTATAAAAAAACCTATAATTTCTGCATTTATCCAGGGTAGATGTTTTCCCTTGACTTTTACAATTTTCCAAGGAGCATGTTTATCAAGTACCTGAGTAAACTCTGAATATAAAAAATCCCAAGCATCTTGCACATTGGGTATTAACTGATATCTATCCCAATTTATGGAAACTAAATCATTAATAAATAACTCTAGATTTATCCTCTTATGTTGTCTTATTTTTATCAATTTAGGAGGCAATTTTGTAATTTTAATTTTCCATACACAAAAAACAATTGAATGATCACTAAAACAATCAGACAGGATACCTGCTTTAACAAATCTGTCAGGATGAGTAACAAGTATCCAATCAATAAGAGATTGGCTTGTTGAAGTAACTCTGGTGGGTTGATACATTATGATACATATGATACATTAAAGATGTGTTAAATTGTAGTGGCATAACAACAAAACAAATTCCCAAATTCACATACAGAACAGATCCCCAAATAACACATACCAAGTGATAACACAATGATAACACAATTTTTGGTACTTGGAAACAGGACAAGAGTTTCATCAGCGCAAACAAATAAAATGAAATAACCATTAAGGTAAGAGCGAACATTAATTTTTTTATTATTCCTTTTAGGAAACCATACGCATGGCCTTTCTGTTTTTTTTTTAATAATTCAATTATGTATATAATTATGTATATATTTAATAATTTAATTGTGTGTCTCGTAACCGATTGCATCATGCTACAGGAGTATCTTTTTGAATGAGATGTGAGCGCTTTAATGGAGCGGGATCATTTTTAGCGATTAAAACCTTATGTTTTACTCTCTTCTTCCTATAAAGACATTGTATGTCTTCAGAAGTCTTGAAATGCAATAGGACTTGTTTGTTATGCTTTTATACTGCTTTTCTATTATATTTTTTTATAAATACCTGTGAATGTACTTTTATTTGCCCGCTACGTGTTTTATATTTTTCAGACGTGGGTAGGTTTTAGGGTAGGGGTGGGGTTAGGTGCTCAATGAAAGTATACATTTATTTAAAATTATTTCTACTTTTTACAAATGCATGCAAACCATAAAAGTAAGACAAACAACTGAATGGAGGACCCATCATATAGAAAAGTGATGCTAAGGGGTACCTTGAGCATCAAAAAGTGACACCAATGGGTCCTAACCAAGGGTCAATATGTGATGAGTTGGGAGTGTGAATGTGTTGTAACAACAACAGCATTGCATATGCGTATTTAGTGTGTATTAGCGTTATTTGTACATTTTGATTTCTGTACACTCTAATCTCTAATTGTCATACCATTCAAATTTCATCTAAATAAATTGTTCTTTTAACCTCAAAATGTATTTAAATGTTCCTTAGAACTCTTTCTCTTTGAAATACAAATATTTTGTGTACTCCCACGTATCTGTAATCAGATGCACAATTAAAAATGGAAAATAATCTATTTTCAGTCACTCACACGTTTCATTACCATCGTGCACTGAACAAGACTCTATTCTTAAAATGACAAGTTTCATTATTCCAGCTGCTGCAAGAAAAGGTTACAGATGATTTGTGGCTTCAATATAGCTCATAAACTCTTACATTTACATCATATGTTATACTAAGAGTAAGACACCTAGAGAAAGGTCTCAGATCAGCCTCCCTGATGCATTACAGGTGCTAGACAATAGAAGAGCGATCAATATGGAAGCCACAGCAGGTTAGGTCCAGGTTATTGAGAGAAAACATTGATAACACATAAAGCTAAAGGACCTGCATGGGTTCTACCTTCACGCCACAGAAGCCAGAGCTGTTGTAAAGATCACACTGGGTCTGACAGCAGGAAACAGGTTCCTGAACTCAGACTCTCATCCATCACAGGCCATAATTTCTGCAGGTGAACCAGTTAGCCATCAAATAGATAAGCACCAAGCTCACCTTGCCACCAGAGATCCAGCAGACATCACACAGAGAAAACAGGTACATGAGGCCCACGAAACAGCTGTTTCAGAAGCCCTGTAAGATCTCAACAGTCTATGAATATGACGTGGATCATAATGTCTCATAATAATCAAATAGTCTGGATGCTTCAAATGCAAATATAATCTTATATCGTTTCTAATTTAGAGTTTAATCTGAAACTACACCCCTATTCAAAAGTATGGGTCTCTAAGATGCCTTTTTCGTGTTTTTGAAAGAAGTCTCAATGCTTACCATAGCTTTCATTATTGTCTATGAAATATATTTTGTAATCTAAAAAAAAATAAAAAATTAGATTACTTAAAAAAGCTAAGGTAGATTAGCATTTATACTAAAAGTCCAGTGAGGTTACATGCATTTTGACTACCTCTAAATGTGGTTTGATTTATCTGATCACAAAATCTTTTAAACTGTTATGAAAGTTGTAGAAATGGTATACATTTTTATTTTATTTTTCTCAGAAGAACAAAGGAAATGTGATTCCTCATGTTATGAGCTTTTTACCATACAATTCAGAGCAAATGCTTTGTAATTCTAGAAACACAAACTCTCAGTTTATGGTTAATTTGATTCATCGTTAAGAAGTCATTTTTATACGATATGGATCATCTGCTCTTCGCATTGCTGTTCATAATATTAACTCAGACTACATTCAGTGTCCATGCTGCATATCCAATTTCAAATACAAATTCACAAAGGTCTAATGAAAATCCAATAAATCCACCTTAAATGATGTGGAAAAGACTAACCAAGCATCACTAGTCTCAGGTTCATGAGGTCTGTGGACCCTCATACTTTCAAGTACTTGAGTTTTTGTGAAAATAAATTACTTAGACTCACAAGCAATGTGAAGACTAGCTTCTCTGCTCAGAATGGTCCCGAAAGAGTTGGAGGCCAGACATTGGTAAATACCAGCATCCTCTTCTTTATTGAGCTGGCTGATTTGAAGGTTTCCTCCTGAGATGCTGTATCGAGAGCCAGGTTGAGGGGAAATGAAGCTGTCGTTCATTTTCCACCTATAAAACACAGGGGGGAGATAGCAGAGTGTGAATGGAGAGTTTGGAGTCTTCATTCAAAATAAAACATATTGACGTATTTTTGTTTGTTATTTGTAATATATTGTATATGGGACTGCACATGTAGAATTCAAAATAAGATCAGATTTCTTTTAAATAGTTAGCAAAAGGAAATGTTGACTATCCATCTCAAGCAGTGTTGTTAAACTAAAACTAAAACTAATAAAAACTGTTTTTGTTTATTGAAATATAGCTCAAATAAAATAAAATATTAGCTGAATTTTTTTTTTATGTTGCCTTGGGAAATAATTAATAATAAAGTAAGTTTAATTTGTAAAACTACTAAGCATAAGACTACTTAAACTAAAATGTAATAAAAAAAACTAATACAAATGACAAAATCACATAACAAAATTACAAAAACTAAAAAAAAAAAAAAAAAAATTGTAAAATTGATTACAATTATTTTACAATAATAGTAATACAAATGATAATAAATACAACAACAATAGCCTAAAAATAATAATAATAATAATAAATAAAAAAATCTGCTTTGATCTATTTAAAAATAATACAAAAGTGCTGAGCATGTACAGTCCCACAAGACAAAAACACTAGCAACAGCAAAGGCTGTTAAGTAGAAAGACAGAACTTTTCCAACAGATCGATGGCCCGGACCAGTCACCCCAAGACATCAGACACCACAAAACCCCAGAGACGGGCATAAGTTCAGATCCGCTGCTCCAAAAGCCTCATCTTTACGTCATCACACAATTAATCAATACAGTCAGGTAACGTAATCACTGCCTTACCTCATTATTAAATCGTAATCACTGAAAAACCAGACCTCTCTGTCAATGTGGCATACAAATGAGAACAAATGAGTCTGCTCTGTGAATCCCACAGCAAATAAGGGCCATTTTAATCGACAGACTGTAGAAAACAGAGAAGGGCACTATAGTGGCCATCTGGTTTTAATGTGGACAAAGACATGATCCACATCAATTACCTGTCTGATTATATGCACAATGGTAATCAATACAACACAAAAAACTGAAGATACCATGATGTCACGTTTCCCTCACACACACTAAAGGCCATGTCTATGACCTTTCCATATTGATAGAAATCTGTACCGTGCTGCACAAGTTAATGCATGGGACTTGGGAGATATATATTTGCATGAAGAGCTCACTATTTACTCTGCCTGTCACTCAAATTCAATGACGCTCTTTGAGAAAATAAAAAAATAGACTGGTTCACTGGAAGGGAATTGTTTCAAGGACTATATGCTGTAAACAGAGTATATCATTCTGAATACATTAAGTATGTTTTTGAGTCTCCTGAGGAGGCCAAACAGTGTATTTAGAAACATTCAACTCTTTTCACTTCCATTCAAATGCTGAAAAAATATTCAGTTTTACAAATGTAGCTGAACAGAATTATACAATTCAAAGGCAGACTGTTTGAAAGTGTCTGGCTTTTTAACTTGTGCACTTACATTTACATTTTTTATTAATTGTAGACATCAGAGATTTAAACTAGTGGATAAAAATTTGAAACGTTTTTCTGTTAAGATGAAAATATTTAAACTTTAAGAAATGCTTGTGTTGAGGTCAGAAAATAATATAAGTTTTGTGTTATAAAAAAACAAAAAAACACTACAATTCAACATTTGGGGTCTGTAAGACAGTACGTTTTTAAATGTTATTTAAAGAAGTCTCAAGGCTGCATTTATTTTGACTCACAATACCGCAAAAATAGTAATACTGTGTAATATTAGCATTTAAAATAACAGCTTTCTACTTATAATTTATTCCTGTAATGTAATTTATTTCAGTGATGGAAAAGCTGAATTTTCAGCATCATTACTCTAGTCTTCAGGGTCACATGATCCTTCAGAAATAATTATAATATGATGATTTGCTGCTCAAGAAACATTTCTTATTATTATCAATGTTCAAAACAGGAAATGGTGGTATATATTTTCAGAAGTCTATGAAGAATTTTATTTGCAAAAAATAGTTTACAACAGTTTCTTACTGCCCCAAACTTTTGAATAGTTGTATATATATATCAGGGGTGTGGACTCGAGTCACATGACTCGAGACTTGACTCGGACTCGAGTCCAAAATTTGATAACTTGCGACTCGACTCGACATAATTAAAGAAGACTTGAGACTCGACTTGGACTTTGACAGCAATGACTCGAGACTTGACTTGGACTTGAGCTCTATGACTCGGAAATACTTTATGATCAGATCAGCGTCATTGTCAGCGTGTTTGCGTTTGACTGGCAATAAGCCAGAGACTGTGATCAGGGAGCACTTGATATAGACCTACAGTATATGCTAGTATAAATGAATATAGTAATAGCATAACGTCTTGGTTACGTATGTAACCCTCGTTCCCTGAAGGAGGGAACGGAGACGTCACGTCGGAGGACCGACGAATTGGGATATCGCTTAGAGAGACCAATCCACTTTGAGTGTAAACTAAACGAGCCAATGCACATTGGCATGCGATTATTGCATCCAGCTGCCGCTGATCACAGCGTGAGCATAAATAGGCAGCAGGTGCAGCGCATATTCAGGCTTTCGCTGAGGAGCCGAGCCGGGGCCCGGCCGCTCAGCGGTGGTACAGGAGCCGTGGCGACGGGACGTGACGTCTCCGTTCTCTCCTTCAGGGAACGAGGGTTACATACGTAACCGAGACGTTCCCTATCAGTCGGTCACTCTTGACGTCACGTCGGAGGACCGACGAATTGGGATCCCTACCAAAAGGCCACGGATACTGCCCCTTCCAGTGTCCCGTGGAGGCCTCCTGTGCCGTTATTTTTTGGCGCAGGTTAGGGCCCCCATAGGAAGATCCGTTACTGTTGCTATGGCACTACCCACTCAGTAGGACTGAATAACACTGGGAAAACGTACCCGTTCAGCTCAGAACAGGAACGCTGCGGAAGCCCTTACCTTCCCGAGGGAGGTTCAGAAGCAGTTACACATATGGACAATAGTCAGATGCATATGGAAGATTGGAGGTGATTGTAACCCTCTTGGAAGTAGCAGGAAGTCTGCTGGGAAACACGGGCTCTAAGGCTAAACCGTGGAAATACACATATGGGATCCGAATGGTCTCTACATATGGAACCTAGCCCTCTACCGGTTCTCAGGGATTCATCGAGTTAGGGCCTGTCGCCGGACGCTCCGCCACGTCCAGCTGCCGAGGGGATGGAGGAGCTCGAAAGGGTCTACAGTTGGACTCTCTGGAGCAGTTTTTAGCAAGCCAACCCGAAACCGGAGCCCCTCAGTGCTTCTACCCGTTTGAGGTGAGAACACAGGAGGAAACCGGTTCCACACGAAGGCTATAGAATCTAGCGAATGTGTTAAGGGTCGCCCAGCCCGCAGCCCTACAAATATCTGTCAGCAAGGCGCCACGAGCCAGCGCCCAGGAGGACGCCACACTTCTTGTAGAGTGGGCTCTCAACCTGAACGGGCAAGGCACACCCTGTGCCTGATAAGCCAGGGTAATAGCATCCACTATCCAGTGGGCCATTCTCTGCTTGGAGGCGGCATTCCCTTTCTGCCGGCCTCCGTAACAGACAAGAGCTGGTCTGAGGTCCTGAAGCTTCACGTCCTGTCAACGTAGCATGTCAATGCTCGGACGGGACAAGCAAAGCTTGGGCTGGGTCTGCCTCCTCGGGGGGCAGCACTCGCAGGCTCACCACCTAGTCCCTGAATGGAGCAGTGGGAACCTTGGGCACATAGCCGGGCCGGGGCCTCAGATGCTTCCGTCTCCAGAGGAGGAGGTGGCGTGCGACTTGCGACATACGACGGGAGCGTAGACCACCTTGTCGGTTGATGTACGCAACGGTCGCAGTGCTGTCCATACGGACCAGTACGTGCTCGCCTCGTAAGCGTCTCTTGAGACGGTTCAAGGCCAGGTGTACTGCCATCAACTCTAGGCAGTTGATATGCCAGTGCAGTTGGGGACCCGTCCAAACCCATGACACTGCAAGCCCGTTGAACGTGGCCCCCCAGCCCTTGGCGGAGGCATCCGTGTAAACCACAGCGTGCCTGGAGACCTGTTCCAGGGGGACTCCTGCCCGAAGGAATGAAAGGTCTGACCACGGGGTGAAGGTTTGGCGGCAGGCTGGAGTGACTTGGACCCGCAGTGTGCCGCTCTGCCACGCCCACCTCGGGACTCGGCCATGGAGCCAGTGTTGAAGCAGTCTCATATGGAGCAGCCCCAGCGGTGTGACCGCCGCTGCAGCCGCCATATGCCCCAGGAGCCTCTGAAACTGTTTCAGTGGTGCTGCCGTCCTGTTCTTGAACGTATTCAAGCAGTTCAACACCGACTGAGCGCGTTCCTGCGTGAGGCGCGCTGTCTGATTGACCGAATCCAAACTCCATACCGAGAAAAGAGATCCTCTGCATTGGCAAGAGTTTGTTTTTCCCAGTTGACCAAGGCCCAACTGGCTGAGGTGCGAGAGCACCAATCCCTGTGTTCGCATAACTGATCCTGAGACTGAGCCAGTATGAGCCAGTCGTCGAGGTAGTTGAGAATGCGCACGCCCTGTTCTCTCAAGGGAACAAGTGCTGCCTCTGCTACTTTCGTGAAGACACGGGGCGATAGGGACAGCCCGAAGGGCAGGACCTGTACTGATATGCTCGTCCTTCAAACGCAAACCGCAGGAATGGCATGTGGCACGGAAGGATCGACACATGGAAGTACGGGTCTTTCAGGTCAAATGCTGCTGACCGAACTTGGGGACAGATGCATCCGAAGACGCGGTTCTGCATGAGCATCTTGAAAGGAGGCTTATGAAAAGCCCAGTTCAAGATGCGCAGACCCAAGATTGGTCGTAACCCACCGCTTTTCTTGGGCACAATGAAGTAAGGGCTGAAAAAACCCTGCCTTCATATCAGCTGGAGGGACCCGTATCATCACGTCCTTCGCCAGTAGGACAGTGATTCCTCTCACAAGACATGGGCATCGGCTGCCTTCACTGCTGTGAGGTGGATGCCCCTGAACTTGGGAGGACGCCGGGCGAACTGAATCGCATAGCCGAGTCAGATGGTCCTTAGGAGCCAGCGAGACGGCTGGGCAGCTCCCGGCACCCAGACACCGTACAAGCGGGACCATCGGGACCACCGACGTACCCGCAGTAGGGCAGCGAGGTGGAATGCAGGGACCTGGCCCATGGCGGACCGAGGAGGGGTCTAAGTGTGCGGTGCACGTTTACCTGCTTCCATAATTTGGCAGAGGGTGCGTGAGTAGCCTTTGATGACGCTCTCGAACCGCCCAGTGCTGCCTGCTGGCGAGAGGGATGAGTGTGGTCCGAAGTTGATTCGTCCATGACTCTCCAAGCCCTCTTGGGACCCAGAGACAGAGACAACCGCTTCCTGTCGAGATTTTTGAAAAAACAGATTATCCTCCCGGCCCTCCTCCGGGGGAGGGAGAGATGCACTTACCCTCTCCCGAAGCAGTTCCCTCTCTCTCTGGGTCGCCCGTCCTGAGGCCTCTTGCTCCTCTGCTTACCGCCAGTAGACGGGGGCCAGGACGGGTGGGGCGGCCTGCCTACACCTAGCTCGACGGCACCGCTTTTGGAGGCTGCTGCGGATGCTGTGCGGGAGCGGGGGTGGATGCAGGGGGCCGCTCTCGGCGATGAGCAGGCTGGGCACTGCAACTGGTGGACGGGTGGAGGCAGCAGCTGCCCGTCGAGGCAGGAAGTTTTAGATCGCCTCAGTCTGCTCCTGTGCAGTCGGGAACTGCTGGGCCATGTTACCGCCGCGTCAAGAGGCCAGTCTGGGATACAGGAACCTTGAGGAACCGACTTTGGCCCCTATGTCAACAGACACAGCCAGAGGTGCCGCTCCTGGACCACAAGTGTGACATCGCACGACCCAGAGACCGTGCCATAACCTTCGTCGCTCGTGGCGCGAGGTCAGGTGCGGTACGGAGCTCTTTCAGAACTTCCGGATCGTAACCACCCCCGTGCATGTCCCTCAGTGCTTTTAGCCTGAAGAACCTGCAGTAACACCGTAGCATTAGGTGGAGGCAGCATCTCCACAGGTCACATAAGCCTCGCCGGATGAGACCAGACGAGTACCTACAGGCCCGGAAGAGGAGGCACGGTTTGCCCTGCCGGTGGAGACAGTATAAGGACACACTTGCATCGCAACTGACCGCTCCACCGGGGACCCCGTAACCCCTAGCTGCACCACCGAGGGTGGTGAGGGAGGAGGAGTTAGCAGGTCGGTTTCTGGCAGTAAAAGGTGCCGTCCACGACCTGTAAGCCCCTCATGCACATCCGGGAGAGAGGCACCCGGGGTAGGGCGCTGAGAACCAGCACAAGCTACCCCGAGAAACCAGTCGTCCAACCTCGAGCGTTCGGGACACGGTGGCTTTCTCCACTCGAGCCCTACCCTTTCGGTGGCCCGGGAAAGCATAGCCATCACTTCCAGATCCGACTCAGGCATTGCTACCGCCGGAGCGGCAAAGCAGCCGATTCTTCCTCTCCAGAAGCTCCGGCTCACCCTCCGATGCAGCGATCGACATCTGGTCGTCGGGAGGAGTGCCAAGGATACTGCTGGTACGCTCCTTTTAGAGGGCCCAGCACGTTCCATTGGCAGCTCAACTGGTTGCGGAGCGCAAGAGGAGCGATGGTCCCTTGAGTGTTTGCCACCACTGTAATCCTCAGACCAGCCGTGCTACCGCCTGAAGTAGACCTCGCCTGTCTGCAGGCAGGACGAGAACTAGATCGAGATGGAGGCAACAGTTCTGCCCCTTTGTCGAGGTAACGGAGCCTGGCCGCAACTCCGAGATGAGCATCCACAGTGAGAAGATGACTCATCCACGAACGCCACCTCAGCGTGCTACCGCCCAGGCACGTGAGGCAGCGATCGTGACCATTCACCCAGCGCCAGGCAATGACCGCTTCCAGAAACGCACGGGTGACACGTTGTCTGAAGCAAGACCCAACTCATCTTTATAAAGATGCAACGTCAAGTTTGCCAGATGCAACATCGTCTTTAAAATGACGCACCCGTGAATGCTCTTTTAGCGTGCTGAAGCAAACAGGGGAGATGGTCATTTGCAACACAAACAGGGGGTAGTGCAGCCTGATTTGTGCAGTCCACTCGACATGGGAAGAACCACCACCGCTGTAGTGCCGTACCACCAGCACGAGAGTCTTCCGAAGAGCGTGCTCAACTCGTTGAATTCACTGCTTCAGCAGAAGTCAGGAGCAGAACGATGTAACCGCCGGCTCGAGCAAAAGCTGAATATGCGCTGCACCTGCTGCCTATTTATGCTCACGCTGTGATCAGTGGCAGCTGAATGCAATAATCGCATGCCAATGTGCATTGGCTCGTTTAGTTTACACTCGAAGTGGATTGGTCTCTCTAAGCGAGATCCCAATTCGTCGGTCCTCCGACGTGATGTCGAGAGTGACCGACTGATAGGGAACTTATGACAAAAGTAAAATAAAAATACATGATTCGCCTAGTAGCTACCTCCGCTCCTGAAAATCTCACTTCTTTTGTTTGTCCGACACCGAGGTGCACAATGAGTCCCACCACGACCCTCGCACTCTGCCAACTCGATGTGCTTTAATTTTCATTTTTATTTGCAAACACCTCTCAGAGACCTTTTTGTCAGATCTCCACTGTTTTTGTTCAATCAGTTGCATATTTTAATTGCATGTGCATTTTATTTTATTTAAATCTCAATTATGTTTAAAGTTAATCCATAATCAAGATTTAAATCGGAGTTTAAAGTTATGGTGCAACAGGATTAAAGTTAATCTTAAACATTACTTAAAACCAGGATCAAAATGATGGGTTAAAATGTAAACCTGCTGATTTTTTAAGGTTTAAAGTTTGGTGCAAAAAAAATATTAGATAACTTTGATTGAAACTAGATTTAAAATTAATCATTGCAAACAATTTAGCTATAATTTGAAGGGAAAAAAGCGGCAATTGGCCTAATGATCATTTAAAAAATAATTTGAAGAAGTGTTTTTTTCACAAAATGATTTGTGATTTGTAGCCTATATATACTCAATTTTTCTCCCTCTTCACCAGGCACTCATTTCACTTTTATTTCTTTTGGGTTAAATAATTGAATTCACATGTTGTAAATCAGTCTGTATAGCGCACACATCCCCTAAATTTACTGATCAACTTTGCAGATTATAAACTTAACATTTAAGGTACAAAATGTAGTCTTTATTACTCTTAGTTATAAAGAATGGTAGAACATCATTTTTGAATGACTGTCTTTATGAGTTATGCATGATCCATATTGCATGTTTCCTCTCACATGTAAAGTATGGTAGCAGTTATTTCTTCTAGTTCTTTCAAAACAGTTATTTCGTTTTACTTTTAAATCTGTTTCATTAAAGTTACTAATCTGTTGGCTTAGATACAACACCTAGAAGCATATTTTCTTCTTATAACATGCACACATGCAAAGTATTTCAGCTGTTATTTCTATGAAATTCTGTTGTCTTTGCTATTTTGTTACTAATAAAATAGTTTTTTTCACTGCTTGTCCTATTTTGGCACAATCCCTAAATTAAACTTGAGTAGTTACTAAGGGCACCCATCTCACATGAAATTAAACATATTCTACCTGACTTCCTGATTTAAATTACTATAAATTTGATATGGTAATTATTACCGAGACACTAATTGGGCAAAGAGCACTAATGACTTGTTTAAGACTTGAAGGTAAAAGTTGAGGACTTGCAACTCGACTTGGACTTGCCTATTTTGACTCGGGACTTGAATTGAGACTTGTCTGTCTTGACTCGAGAACTGAATGCAAAGATTCGAGACTTACTCGTGACTTGCAAAACAATGACTTGGTCCCACCTCTGATATATATATATATATATATATATATATATCCATCCTTCGAATGAGACGTTAAACCGAGGTCCTGACTCTCTGTGGTCATTAAAAAATCCCAGGACGTCCTTCGAAAAAGAGTAGGGTGAAACCCTGGCATCCTGGCAAAATTTACCACATTGGCCTCAGACCATCATGGCCTCCTAATCATCCCCATACACTGATTGGCTTCATCACTCTGTCTCCTCTCCACCAATAAGCTGGTTTGTGGTGGGCGTTCTGGCGCAATATGGCTGCCGTCGCATCATCCAGGTGGATGCTGCACACTGGTGGTGGATGAGGAGATCCCCCTCCCCCTTACTATGTAAAGCACTTTGAGTTTCCAGAAAAGCACTATATAATTGTAACAAATTATTTTTATTTTTATTATTATTATTATTATTATATATACAGTATATTTAGGTTACTTTTATGGTAATTGAGGAGACTCTGACACCTTGTTTAACATCCACAATGTTCTTTGATACGTGTATACTGCAGTTAAAATAAAATAACTCCATTAAATTTATAGAGATCAGACATCAAGCACAAGAACAAGACGGAGTCAAAGAAAGAGTGAATTCAGTGAAGAAAAGTGGCTGAAGAAAACAGCTTTTCAAAGAGAAATTAAATCCAATTAGACTCAGCATGGGTCTCCCACAAAATAAATAAATAAAGCAGAAAGGCCAAACCAGCTGAGACTAGTTCAGATTGGTTTTGACTCAAGATGAGTCAAATAAAGGACTGCAGCAACAATATAAAGGGCTCTCGGTAATGGTGGCAATGGAGAGCTTCACTCTTTGATAAATGAATGTGTCCTTGGTGGCTTGAAAAAGAGTTCCCTTCATGTTAGAAATACCCAACATGTGCTGAGAGCTCAGGACAAGTTCCAAGGTTCTTACAGTCAAACTCAAGCTTAGATTGAACAGGTTAATCAGGTAATATGGTTTGTCTATTTGTCTTTGCCACTGACAAAAAAAATGATCAAATAAAGCTTGTCTTGGCTTTTTGATACCAAAATCAATAGTACACTGCATGGGATCTCACCTGTAGGATGGGGGTGGATGTCCCTGGGCTTCACAGCTGAAGGTGACCTCCCGACTGGGCTCATTAAGATGGAGAGGGAATACAATACTTCCCGGCTGTTTGGTGAATACTGGCCTCAGAGGACCGGTGCCTTCTAAAGGTGAGGAGGAAAAGAACAGAAATGCACTGTTAGTCAATGCTAAGTTAAGCTTAGTGTGCTTTTTAGAGCAAAGCTGTTGTGAAAGGTATGCATCTGTTCACTGGATGAAAGCCTAGCTGTCATTCAATAGCTGTCATGTGGGCAGCATAAATTTGGCGCAACCATAAGAAACCATAAAAACATTTGACGTTATTATTGCAGGATCTTATAGCTATGCTACATGTTCAAGATGGTAATATCACAAAGCACAAAAGAGCACACTTATGTTAAAATACAAAACTTTTGATCTTAAATATTATTTTGAGACAGTGAATTTCTTTACATAGGCTTTAGCTTATCTACCATGTTATGCTATGTTTGCAATTCATAAATCTAGTCTGAGAAAAAACAAGAGCTTATTCGATTTTCAAGAAACACATGGTGACCCACTAAGCTCCTAATGCGATTTCCTCACACCAAAGACACTAACTTGCAGGAAAGTAGCTTAATTGTGTGTATCGTGTAAACACTTAAAAGCCTCGCAATTTTGTGGTTTATTATTTTCCGTAATTGCATGTTGATGGTTAGCGCAAACCACTTATCCTGTCTTATTAAGCACAAATGGCCTTCAGCAAAATGAGACATCCACACAACAATGAGCAGGACCGAGAGTTTTTATGCGAGAGTGAATGCAATTGCATAATCTAAAACTCATTGTGTGCCGATTAACACAACATAGAGCCTAATGTTACTGCATTGTGTCTAAAACACCAAAAAAAACATCTGCATGTTTTGTTTAAAAAAACTGTGATGAGCAGATTTTTAGGGTTTTCAAATGACGCTGCACTGAAACGACTCCGCATGTCTTTCTATATCTGCCGTTTGACTTTCATGGCCTTTCAAACATGTTATGCAAAGAAATTAGTTAATTTAGTATTTCATGCTATTAAAATAACCAGTGTGGTTTTGATTTTCTAGTGTGTAAACAGCAATAAATTAATTTGTAAACAGTTATTAACCTTTGTCTGTGTAGCCAAATTATGACATGCTGTTTCCCCAAACACTTAATAAAATAATAAATATAATAATTATAATAATTGTATCAATAATATAATATTTGCATTAATAATTTGTATGTATTAATCATTACGTCAAGAGTAATAATTAAGAATAATATTTTGTGTCAAATATTCTGTTTCAGCTATGCTCTTAAAGTTAAAGGTGGCTCTTGTTGATGTTAATAAAATAGTATTAGTGTAGTATTTGACTGATTAAAGGAATTGGTTAAATATTATGGTATTTGACATATAAGACAACACAGTTACATTTAACATAGAAGGTATACATAAAAAGTTTATTTATTTTTTAATCAATTCCAATGGGCAATTATTGCCCTTTAAATTAATAGCTTACTCAAAAATGAAAATTTGCTGAAAATTCACCCGCCCTTACACATCTCCAGTACATCAATTAACATCTTGTTAAGCAAAAAAGCAGTGTGTTTTAATAATTTAAAAAAATCCATCCTTAAGATACTTTTATCTTCAAACCATAGCTTCTAATATACAAGTCCTCCAACCATAATATTGTTTTGTCCATTGAAAAAGTTGTCTCATCTGGATCAGGAGAGAAATAGGCACAGATCAAGCACTGTTTACAGGCAAAAACAGTCAAAATGGTTTTAAATAAATAATGTCATTATATTTTGATGCACTGTTTCACTGAAGAAAGTGTTATTATAGTTTATGGACTCGTATTATGTTCAAAATTTAAAACACCTAATTGATGTACAGTATTTATGTCTTACAAGCCCACAGCTTCTTCAACTTGATGAAAAGTTTCTGACCCTAATGAGCTCTGGCGTACTACGTAAATCTCTTTTTTTAGAGTCTGAGGCAGCAGTCGTGCACTCATGGCTCACCAAGTACTGTTTTTAACCTATATTTAGGGGACTCTTTTGAGAGGAAACCATCCTCTTGAGAAATTAGTTCATGTTAAGCACATACTGCTGGTTATTTATTTACCTTGTGCAGATATCAATTTCCAGAGGGGTGCAAACTGAATTAATGCATCTGCAAATTTGGAACTAACAGTTTTTTCTTCATGCCAGAAACGCTAAATTGGACTACCTAGTGTTCAATTAGCATCTCACTAATGCTGGAGAGGTGGAGTTCATTGTGATTCTGGGTGATAATAGAGCACAGAAGAGCTCTCAGCGGAGGTGTTTGAAATCTATTGAATGGGGAATACTCTGCACCAGGGCTAATTTCAATCTCACTGTCAACAAGGGCTTTAACTCTTAAATGCAACAGGGAACACGAGAAGATGAAAAAACGTGAGCGAGAGCAAATGATAAAGTGATACTTCACAACCATACTATTGACTCAGATTTCCCATTAGCTACCAAAGTGCTTTACATTGTTTAGCTGATCCATATTTCCAAAAGCCCGGCCTCCTTCCATTGTCAATGTTCACATGATTTTATTTTTATACTATAGAGGGCTGGAAAATTCACTCTGGACCCCTCACATCCAGCACACTCCCTCTTTGAACTGTTACTGTCTGGTCGACGCTACAGAGCTCTGAGCAGCAGAACGACCAGACACAGGAACAGTTTCTTCCCTCAGGCAATCCATCTCATGAACACTTGAACAATTAACAATAAACATGAAACACACAACAATATCATACATGCATTTATTTAACACACATACATATTACATTTCAAACTTTGCACCTAACAGTACATACTAAATTGTCTATTTTGTATATTGTGTTTGTGCTATTTTAATTTGCACATTGTCTATTTTGCATATTTGTATATTATTTTTTATTATCTGTGTCTTGTCTTGTCACTGTCATTCTGTCGCACCATGGAGCTTCTGTCACCAAAGCAAATTCATTGTATGTGCAAACATACCTGGCAATAATGCTTATTCTGATTCTGATGTTATCAGTTAATAACATTTACAATTTTAAGTAGTTAATTAAGGACCGACAAAGGTAGGGAAGGAAGTTTTCAAATGAAATGCCCAGTTTGGATTGTTGCCTCAGCTCACTTTATAACAAGAACATATAGTTTTTCTTAATTAGAAGAACAAAACGAAGATTTGTAAAGAAAACTGTTGGAGAATTTCGATATAAGCCAAGAGGAGACTGGTTTTCCTTCGCTGTAAACAAAGCTTATGCTACGTCCTACGTCATCCGCTGGAACGCCACTCTATCGTGAATGCACATACAGTTAGCAGAAGCTAGAGATTATGGTTTATACAATTTAAAATATTGATAGTTTTCTTACCCAGACACATTGCTTCGTATCAGGAGCCGTGTGGAGCACTTTTTATGATGGATGGATGGATGCGCTTTTTTGAGCTTTAAAATCTCAACCCCATTCACTGACATTTTAAAGCTTGGAAGAGCCAGGACATTTAAAAAAATATATATAACTCCGATTGCACTCACCTGAAAGAAGAAGATCATATGAAGAGCTCTTTTCCAAAACACTATAAATCCATTTTAATAGTTTTCATGAAAATGACATTTTTTTACCTAGACCCATACATTTTGTTAATATTCAATTTATCATGTTAAAATGGTCTGTTGGCTCAGTCTGAACATGTTAAACAATGATTGTTAAATGAAACAACAATATTGTCGATTATAAATGCAAAGATTTTTTATTTTTTTTTAAACTCTACAAATGCATATTTTTTTTTAAATGTTGGTTTATGTCTTTAAAAAAAAAGAGAAAAGAGAACATGCAACATATGACATTAGGGACTCATACTATAAACCGATCGCACCAGCCTTGTGTTGATGTAACCCGCCCGCACCATCACACCGAACGGGTCTCGAACCCAGGTTTCCAGCGCGGGATGCGGGCGCTCTAACAAGGAACGCCAAAGGCTACAGCCTCTAGCGTCAATCGGTTAAACACCACCTTTTATTTTTTGTGATTTTCTTTGTCCAGTCTGCGTTTTCTACCCCCAGGTGTAGGTCTCACTGGCCATCAAAAGTGTTATTAGAGTTTAAAGCACTAATTTTGAAGACTGAGCACAAACAAACGCTTCAAAGCGTCGTCATGTTGGATTGCATAGAACGAATTCTGATTGATCGAGAGGATGTATCGCATTTAGGCTAAAAACAGGTTTGGCGCTTATAGCGGTTTGGAAAAGAACTGCATCTTGCAGTACATTTTAAACAAGGAAATATAGCGATTTGGCATGAAACATTGATGGAGCAGTGAATAGGTTCAGTACACATTTAAATTTGGCGTTTATCGCGTTTTGGAAAAGAGCTCTTCATATACATCTAGGATGGCTTGAGAGTGAGTAAATCATGGAGTAATAGTCATTTTGGGGTGAACTACCCCTATCATTATTATGGTGATCTGCAAGCAGCACAAAAATAAACTTTTTCATTGATCAGTAAGTCAACAGCAAGAACTGCCATAAGACTGTTATTTATTCTTAAGGAAAAAAAGGATTTTCTTAAGAAAATATTTTAGAACTTCTTAGAATATGTTTAATTTTGTACAATTTTTAAAGAAGATTTTCCTGAATTTGCTCCCTTGATCTCAGTCAGACTATTTTTTTTATAATCAAAACATTAAAAGATCATGTTAAATAATTTTGGCATAATTAATATTAAGCCTTTAAACCATTTCATGACGTCATACCACCCCCCACTACTTTTCAAACTGAAGTGACACCCAAGGGATTACTAGATATATTGTGTTCCACATGTCTCCGCCAAAAACGTATTATGCAATCTTGTGATGCACATGGACATGAAAGTCATTCCGCTGAGATGTTATCAAAGGCTAAAACACACATTAATTATCAAGTGACTCACCCATGCTAAACAAAGAGCACTCTCATAATCAAGGCTCTGGAACACGTCAAATGGGGGCGTCAGTATTGACACTGCACTAAAGCATCTGTCTGTATCAGATCAAGCTGTTAGACTTTAGACACAGAACAGCTAAATGAAATATCCATAACCAAAATCTGGTACCAAAAGACATGAGGCATAAGTAAATAAAGACAGGGGCGAGAGAGATTTCAAAACTTCAGGTTGAGCTCAGAGCTGATGCAAACCTGAGAAATGCAGCCGAGAGTGAATTTATATCACGCAAGGAATTAATGCTACAATTAAGGTTCCTATTTGCCAGAGGAGAGGTCGGAATTGTCTATTTCATAAACACCGTGTAATTACAAGCTTTGGTGATGCTGCAAATATTACAAGATGTTATTAAAATATTGATGGGGAGTAATCTGAAACCGCGTTGTCGCCAGCGGGTTTGACGTTACGTTGTGAGGATTCTGCTGAGGGCTTTACTGGTGCTGTGATTTCTGTCAACAATTTCTGCATTTCTGTTGCTGTCCAAAGAGACACACCGTTGCTGAGAAATTATCCATCCCTGTTCAGCACAGAATACTAACAAGAGGTTTACAACAAAAAGCCCACCTTGCTGGAAAGAGAGGTCATTATGAAGGAAGTTGGAGAAAGCAGGTCTCTCTCTCTCTTTCTCTCTACCTGAGGGGGGAATTTATATGGCAGCGCAGCCCCCCCGGAGCAGCACCGGAGCTAGAGGGAAAAGCCAAGGAGCAATTTGGAGGCCCAAATAAAAACTAATCTCAAATTCAATACCATCTGACAAGCCGATGAATTCGGCCAGCTTACCTCAGCATGAATATCCAGCCACAGACAGGGTGCACAGGGCGAGGGAGGGAGAGAAGGGGTTTAGACGTTCGTGTGCCCTCCAATCCGTTTGATTCTGATTCAAGGGTTTTATTCATCAAATGAAAAAGCCAATCTTGGTAAGTTAAAATACACATCTGCACTCACCCAAACAAATACACACACAACTAGCCCTGAAGATCTGAGAACCGTGAATTTAAAGAATTAAGCGCACCATATTCATTTGCTAAATGTAACAATCTTGCAGAAAGTTACACAAAAATAAAATAAAGTATATCGCAATGGATCGATTATGTGTATTTACATGTATAAAAAACAGTCAAAAATATAATTTAATGATTGTTTAAAGACATACCCATGTCAAAAAGAGTGCTCTTAACTGTACTGAATGTGCAGTTGTAGTGAACTTCAAATCTTAAAAGTATATATATATTTTAAATGTGCTTGCAGATAATATATTAATTAAACAAAAGGCCTCTTAAGAGTTCACTTTCCTGACTGTTTATTAAGTACACTTCAGGAGCGTAGCCAGAAAGGAGACTCTGGGTGTGCATCAGAAAAACTGGGTGTGCCACATTTATTGTCAGATTAATGCAAAAACAAAAACAAGCATGCTTATTGGGTATTAATATGTTAGTTTAACCATTTCATTTTTGTGTAGGCTACATGTGTCTGTTAACCTATTCTCTGTTTTGGATGTCTTTGAAAATCACTATTTTATATCTGCAACAAAGTGAGTGTGTGTGTGTGTGTGTGTGTGTGTGTGTGTGTGTGTGTGTGTGTTAGCATGCGTGCTGTATATTTAGTATTATTAAACCTTTCATTTCATGTATGTCTGTGTTTGTATGCTTACTGTTTATTAAGCATTTTTAAACCTTTCATTTCTGCGTGTGTGTGTGTGTGTGTGTGTGTGTGTGTGTATGTGACAGAGAGAGAGACAGTTTTAATGAATTCTCCATTGTGAATGTGTTCAATTGTCAGCCCTGCATTTCACATTGGCCTACCAGGGGTCTTCAACCCTGCTCCTGGAGAGCTACCGTCCTACAGATTTCATCTCCAAACCCAATCAAACACAGCTGAACCAGCTAATCACAGTCTTCAAGGCTACTGGTTAATTTCAGACAGGTGTGTTGGAGCAGGGTTGTAACTGAAATCTGCAGGATGGTAGCTCTCCAGGAGCAGTGTTGGAGATCCCTGATATAAACTCTTAAAAAGAGAAGACTTGCAAAGAGTATTGTCACCTGTCATTTATTTCACATATCTATATCTGCAACAAAATATGTGTGCATGTATGTCCGTATGAGTGTGTCTGTGTGTGTATCTGTGTAAGCAAGCTTAATGATTATTAATATGATAGTTTAACCATTTAATTTCTATTTATGTGTGTGTGTGTTTCTGTGAGCCTATTGTCCATTTTCGATGAGTTTCACTGTCAGCCATGTTGGCCTAGACCCTAAAAGCATACCACCTTAGGCCTTAAAATTCTTGAACCCTGGTTATCGCTGCTTGCAGCTATATTTTTGTTGTTGTTGTGTTTTTCCATTTTTCTCGCTCAAGAGGGTCACCGACAATCACATACAGTATAACCTACAACAGCTCTTTAACTGCGCTCTAGTCAAACGCGCTCCCTGTAGCCTAATCATTAACTACACACATCATAACCCCCTTTTAGGCAAGTACAATTTATGTCACATATTTTAATAAGACTAAACTACTATTTCACCTGATGATCACAGGTTTAATAAAAATACATTTTAAGTCTAATTATAACACCGCATTTCCACGGTTATTCAAACAACGAACAAATTATACAGTGAGCAAAGCACATTTACTTTATCAAAGAATAATCATTGACTTCAGTGACTAAGGCTATGTAAAAATCTATTATGTAAAAACAGCTGTAGCTGCTCTACTAAATAAAAACAAAATGCTTTTAAATAATCCCTCCTTTTTTAAATCATTAACATTTTGCACATCCTGCAAAAGTTGACTTAAACTGTAGCCTACATGGGCCTACATAATGTTCCTTTGAAATTACTTTTGGTGGAATAAACAATCTTGAATAGATGTCTTGCAAGACACATTAGAGAAAGCAGTAAAATATTTGTTATACATTACATTCAGGATCGCCAACAGCACAGTACATTTAATGGTGCCTGTTAGCTGCTCAAAGGGCGAGACGGCGTGGTCTGGCCTTGAATGCCTCAATTATGTTATTATTATTTATTTATTTTTGAAAATAATTAAACATTTTAATTAAATTTTAAATTAACAAATATTGTAAGCACTGCTTAAATCTGTAGATTGTGAGGTCCCGGAACAAAGCGGGGTAATGAATCCGTCCGGCAAGTTTTTTTACATTATTATTGAACTTTCAAAAATACAAAATTCAACAGCCAGTTCATATATATATATATATGCTTTTATTTATGTAGGCTACACAGAGAAACAATACATAGAGAAACAAGATGCGCTTTTTGCCGTCTCGTGCAGTCTCCGTGAAATGGAGCGCGTGCAGCAATGAACCGGCTACTTTACTAAACGAACAAACGAACCAAAAAATACAAATCTTTAAATACGTAGTCGGAATGAAAAGGTGCATTTCTTTATTAAAGTCAGCGTCGCATTCTGCAACTTTATCTTTTCAGCCGACACTGACTGAGAAGAAATCACTAGTTTATTAACGAATAATTCAAATGTTTTATTTTGCCTTTCCCCAACATTCATAATCATTAGCCTACTTTTGCCGTTGCACGCTTTAGACGTGCGCTTGGGCGCGGAATAGACTATACGCCTATATATTAAAGGATGGTTAGTAGCCTAAATTATTATATTAATCAATTTATGTGTGACTAGTGAAAACTTTAGTCGGGGACAGGCCTTCTTGGCACAAGGAACCGATCATTTTTTAAATAAAATGCTGTCAATTCGAAAAGTGCGCCTGCTAATCACGTCACGTTATATTGCAATGCAGAGTTATGAATGCGTAATAATAAGTAAAATGTTTTTAATTTATTTCATTTCTTATGGGTGCAATGGCGGTGCTTTGGTCTTTCTTAGGGGTGCTGAAGCATCTGCTAGCCCCTCCTTTGCGCTGCCCATGTTTATTACGATTAAAAAAATAATAATTCTGCATCTGTTTTTAGGTGTGCCAGCTGCCACTGTGGGTGGCACCGGCACACCCTGGCACACCCGTGGCTACGCCCCTGGTACACTTATAAAAAGCATGCTTTATAATAATGCCAAATTAAGTTGAATCTTTTTTAATCTTTGTTTTAAGATTATTTTGTATATTCTTCAGGGGTGTCCCCGACTAAGGATTTTCAAAATCGAATCGGAATCTTTGAATCTTGCCGATAGTCGACTGATAGTCGAATCATATGTTTGGGGGCGGGGCAAAATACATTACCAAGAAACACAGGGAAAATGTGTAGGACGCCTCGCAGATACAAACAGGGTAAATCATGTTTTATGTTTTGATTAAAAGATAGTTAACATTAAACGTCAGCGAAACCCTAAGAATTCACAATTTTGTTTTTACAATAGTGCTCAGAGTAGTTATTAATGTTCTGCATTTCTGTTTTGAGCTGCGCACGCTGAAGATGACCAGTAGAATGATAGCAGGTTTTTCAATCAATAGGAATTAACAAATGTATCTCACATAGCCTAGAATAGGCTTCGCTAATCGCTATTTACACAAAATGCCCCAAATGCACAATGTGTGTGCGCGGCTCTGAATGAACTTTGTGGGTGTTCTTCACACAACAACATGCAGAAACACTACAATTAAACTCTAAAAATTCACAGTGTTTTATTATAATAGTGTTCTCATTATGATGTTATGTACATGACAGTCCCAGTCATAGTTATTAATATCATTGTTTGTCCTGCTCGCCCAAGAGATAATCACCGTACAATGAAGCGATTTACTGCAGCGCAACTCAACCAAATGCATCTTATATGAGATAAATAACATATACACAATATATATAAACTGGCTGAAATGTTTTGAAATCACGTGTATCCTACCTGATTGAAAAAAAAATCCAGTCTTTCACTCTGCCTGAGTGTCACGGTACACACGGGGATCCAGGAACGAGGAGACGAGGATTGTGACAAACAGGGTATTTAATGAAGAACAAACGGAGGAGATACAGGAACACCGGGAAGGACATCTATACAGGTTTGCACGTTGACATTAACAATAATCCACAAGTAACATGGGGCAGAACAGACTAGATATAGGGAGACATGACTGGAAACACCTGGGACATAATCAAGATACAGACGAAGACTAATCAACTAATGATGGGGAACAGGAAGGACCATATAAGGGTGAGGGGACAAAGGCAGAGGAAGACAAAGTCTGACATTACCCCCTTCCAATAGGCGCGTCCCCGCGTCACGACATCGAAAGGGGAGGGGTGGGCACTCTGGAGGCCTCAAGGACCTGGAGACCGGACAGGTGACCTCCAGGGCGGTGCCCGCCCGGGACCCACGGCGGATCCGGGGACTCAGGCGGCCACGGCGGATCAGGCGGCCATGGCGGATCCGGGGATTCCGGCGCCACGGCGGATCAGGCGGCCATGGCGGATCCGGGATTCCGCGCCATGGCGGATCCGGGGATTCCGGCCCGCCACGGCGGATCAGGCGGCCATGACGGATCCGGGGATTCTGGCGGCCATGGCGGATCAGGCGGCCACGGAGGGTCCGGGAACTGAGGAGGCCATGGCGGAGCGGGGTGCTCGGGCGGCCATGGAGGAGCGGGTGCTCGGGTGGCCATGGAGGGTAGCCCCAAAATTTTCTTGGGAAGCTCCCCATCCCAGGGGGCGCTCAGGAGCCGTGGAAGGCGAGCTGGACAGGGCCAGCGGAGGGAAAAGTGAGCTGGGACGGGACCAGCGGAGGCCCAGGTGAGCTGGACGGGACCAGCGTGGGCCAAGGTGAGCTGGACGGGACCAGCGGAGGCAATGGTGAGCTGGGACGGGACCAGCGGAGGCCCAGGTGAGCTGGGACGGGACCAGCGTGGGCCAAGGTGAGCTGGACGGGACCAGCGGAGGCAATGGTGAGCTGGGCGGGACCAGCGGAGGCCCTGGAGAGCTGGACGGAACCAGCGTGGGCCAAGGTGAGCTGGACGGGACCAGCGGAGGCAATGGTGAGCTGGACGGGACCAGCGGAGGCCCAGGTGAGCTGGGACGGAACCAGCGTGGGCCAAGGTGAGCTGGACGGGACCAGCGGAGGCAATGGTGAGCTGGGACGGGACCAGCGGAGGCCCAGGTGAGCTGGACGGGACCAGCGTGGGCCAGCGTGGCGCCGGGTGCCGCTGACTCGGGCGCTCGGAAGAGCTGGGACGGAACCAGCGGGAAATTGAAGCGCACTTACGAGGAGCCGGCACTGGAGGGCGCTGTCGAGGTGCAGGCACTGGAGGGCACTGGCGTGGTGCAGGCACTGGAGGGCACTGGCGTGGTGCAGGCACTGGAGGCACTGGCGTGGTGCAGGCACTGGAGGGCACTGGCGTGGTGCAGGCACTGGAGGTGCAGGCACTGGAGGGCACTGGCGGTGCAGGCACTGGAGGGCACTGGCGGTGCAGGCACTGGAGGGCACTGGCGGTGCAGGCACTGGAGGGCACTGGCGAGGTGCAGGCACTGGAGGGCACTGGCGAGGTGCAGGCACTGGAGGGCACTGGCGAGGTGCAGGCACTGGAGGGCACTGGCGAGGTGCAGGCACTGGAGGGCGCAGCCTCGGAGCAGGCACTGAGGCGCAGTCTCGGAGCAGGCACCGGAGGGCGCTGTCGGGAGCAGCCACTGGATCTCGGCGGCGCTCGGAAGCGCTCGGCGGGCTCGGGAAGCGCTGGCTCGGCGGCGCTCGAGCCGCGGCGCTGGCTCGGGCGCTCGGGAAGCGCTGGCTCGCGCGGCGGCGCCAGCTGGGCCAGCGGGCGGGACCAGCGAAGAAGAGCTTGGCAGAACCAGCGAAGACGAAGAAGAGCTCGGCGGGGCCAGCGGAGACACTCGTGGGCTGGTTTCGACTCGGGACCGGTAACTTCCCAGACACCGGTAGATCCCCTCTCTCCAACACAATCCTGTGGTGTCTGGGAGATCCATAGGGCGCTGGTAATTTGCCCCGAGCCGAAACAGATGGAGGATTGCCGCGTCGTGGAGCTCCGTCACCGCGGCGAGCTTGCAGAATTCTCCGGCGAACTCCATGAAGGAGAGATTCCGCCGGCTAAGGGCGAGGACGCAGGCGGCGAACTCCATCGCCGTGAAGGAAGATGAGTAGCTCTTGTATGGTGGATTATTCTGTCACGGTACACACGGGGATCCAGGAACGAGGAGACGAGGATTGTGACAAACAGGGTATTTAATGAAGAACAAACGGAGGAGATACAGGAACACCGGGAAGGACATCTATACAGGTTTGCACGCTGACATTAACAATAATCCACAAGTAACATGGGGCAGAACAGACTAGATATAGGGAGACATGACTGGAAACACCTGGGACATAATCAAGATACAGACGAAGACTAATCAACTAATGATGGGGAACAGGAAGGACCATATAAGGGTGAGGGGACAAAGGCAGAGGAAGACAAAGTCTGACACTGTGTCAGTTTGAGTGGTGTTAAAGATTTAAATCCCTGCCGCCAAGATGCTCTTCTGTCGGTCACAGATTATGGAAAGTGAAACTTAAAACTGTAGGGTGGTTGGATTTATTCACACACCTTAAAATATTTATTTAAAGCTTCTTTCTTCTCAGATTCTTATTTACAGCAATATCATAGTAGAGTGTATATTAACTTGGGAAAAAACGGTAGTACTTTGTGAAATCAGACATTTGAGCACCCCCATAGCCAAAATGGCATGATCATAACACCTCTGCGAATATTCGACTGTGAGATTGGGAGTCAAAATCAGGCTCTTCCTATCGAAGCATCGAATCTTCAACTATTCGGAGTCACCCCCTAATATTCTTTAAATAATTACACTTATTTTGATGGGTTTTCTAACATACTAAAGGACATGTAACGTACTTGAGATCAATTAATAAACTATAGTGTATTATTTGACATTACATTTAAAGTTAATCATTTTAAATGTACTTAATTGAAAATTTAGCATTACAAATGCATACTTACTGTACAAATATACATTTAAATTCATGACATACAAGTTTAGATAGAAAAAAAGGATATTTTAGTTTACCATAAATGCTGGTCAGTACATTCAGCAATTTACTTAAATTTCAAAGACAATATAAATAATTATGAGATTTCATACAATAATGTATTTATTCCCAATACCTACATAGGTAAATGCACTATAAAGTTTGTATGATTGCATTTAATATAAATGTTAACTTTTTAATTTAACTGAATTTACTTGCAATTAAGTGTCTGAAACATTACATTCAGTATATTTTTTCAAAGTATTTTTTCCCCCTAAATAAGTACACTTTTTAAATGAATGTAAAAGTGTACTTTTTCTTAAAGTCCAATGTTGTCTAAAACATACATTTTACAGGTTTCACTATGATTTTAATTTGTGAGAGCTTTGCCATATATTTTTATGCCATGTTGAGCTGTGGTGCCCATGTGTTCACAGGTTCAAATTTAGATTTCCCTTCATCGCACCAGTGTTTTCCCCTTTAAAAAACCTGCTCCCAGATTAAAATTATTAAGAGGGAATAAGCTTCCCAAAATGGTAAACATCATACAGCATCTAATTCAGTTTGGCAGCTGCTGAGAAACAACCCATATGCATGTTTTGCATTTAAACTGAATTAATCAGGACAGGGATATGTTTTTCTATGATTGTGCTGTTTGTGATTTGTGTTTCTATTCTTCAATCAAAGCACATTTAATCATGCACAATTATATCCTTGCATCCATTAAGTTCTACTGCAGCTTCAATTACCTGATGCCATATGCTCAAAAGATAGAAATTAAAGCAAACTCTTTAACTTGTGTAATTGTTCACAGGTTTTTAGTCAAGTTTTGAAGAGACAAAGTAACTGAATGCAGTTAGCTGCCATTTAGCATGTCTATTTTCACATCTAGATGTAATTCTTTTACTTTCAAGAGTGTATCAAGTGCTGGCAATTAATTCACACAGGTATCCAATAATCATTTCTAGTGGGTTTGCTGTTAATGTTATTAGTGATGAATATCATTACCATTTCACAATGCTGTAAGATTTAGAAGTATAAATTATTAACCATTAACGGATATTTTGAAATCATGAACACCACTGGCAGAAGTCTCTCTGAACAGATTTAAAAATAAGAAACTGACATTTAATGTGAAGAAAATCTGTATTTAATAGAGCATACTTTAATAATTGTGTTCTATCTTACTCCAAAGTATATACAAGGGATGGTAAGATTCAATGATTCACATCAGTGCATCGGCATAAAAGTTATCGATGCCATGCTTTGATTTTAAAAAGTGCATCGGATATAAGTTGGCATTTGCATCACGATGCATTGTTTCTAACATATTTGCATTGGTAAAAAACTATTTATTTATATATAATTATAGTAAATGCGTTATACTTTTATTATTTGGAATGTGACCAATAATTTGTGACCATTATTTTGCATGTAGATTGATTTCTTGTCTCTACACTGTTTCTGAAGTGCGTTCTCTTGTTACCACGACTGCTACATGAATATGACGTATCACAGCACTATGGAGACCGAGGCATAAGAAGTCAGAAGGCACTTAAGTTAATTTATGATTTGCTGTCAGTCTGAACCAAAGAAATAAAAGCAAACTATTCTGTACCATACTGAATTGCATGACATCATATATTTTTCCATTACATCGTATTGCGTAGAATTACATAGTGTTTAATCGAATAGAAATCTGCATCGTAATAGGGGTTAATATTATTGCATCACATCGGTAGCTTTTTCATATGTATCTTTAATATTTGTATTGTTGTCTATGCATCGCGATGGATATTGCATCGGCCTCAGTTATGGGTATGCACTTCCCTGGTATATACTACTTATTGTTTAAATAAGGAAGACTGAAACTAGTTGTCACAAGATCTATAGCTCAGTAACAAAGTTTTTCAGTCAAACATTCAATTACATAAATGCATGTTTTCTCTAGCGGTGGGTGTGTTTTTTTTTTTAAATCTAGTTCAAAGCTCCATTGTTCTAATATTTATGCTACAGCTGTTGTGAAGCACAATAAAACCACACTTTGGATAAATTCAGACAAGTCAACTATAAAATGAAAGTACATTTATTTTGTTAGAAGTTATGTGTGTTATATGCAATTTATTACAATGCTTTAAACTTACAGTAGTGTTTAACACTAATTACTGTCAGACTTTTGAAAGCCTTCAACACTTGAATTTAAATTATAGTATTTTAATTTTAAAGGAGACATTGGATGCAAAATATTTTCTTTTGAATATAAATGTGTCTTTGCAGTGTGTGGACACAACCACCCTACAATGGTAAAAGTGCCAAAAGCCTAAACAGTCTCAATTATCAAGCCATTTTGATTTTGTAGTTAATAACCAGCGCTTTCTCCATCCTCAATACCACAACTGAGGTGAGACCCTTGAGCAAGGCATCGAACCCCAACTGCTCCCCGGGCGCCGCAGCATAAATGGCTACCCACTGTTCTGGGTGTGTGTTCACGGTGTGTCTGTGTTCACTGATGTGTGTGCGCACTTTGGATGGGTTAAATGCAGAGCACAGATTCAGAGTATGGGTCACCATACTTGGCCACTTACTCCAGACTGCTTTCTGAATGAGGGACAATTCAAGGCAAGTTTTATTAAAAAGTTAAATGATCCAGCTGCACCTCCAGAAGAAGTAAGTCTCCCACTATATATTTTTTATGATTATCTGCAAATCGCCTTTGCCCTTCCACAGAAGAGAGGGCGGGTGAGCAGAGCTCATTAGCATGTAAAGAGATATGCACCGAAACGAATTGCTGTGTTCTTTTACACACACACCGAGACCATTTCAAGATTACCTAAAGAATCATACCAATTTGTGGAAAATGGGCATCTGATGTCCCCTTTGAAGCACAGCCATCTCAAAATCAGACTTAATTTAAAATCATTATGAGGTTAAATACAGATTTAAAATCATATCAATAAATATTTTAATATACTGATTTTGAAATCAAATATGTGCATAGCTATGCCATGAATCACTGGAATTGAATGATGCCTTAGAAAAAAAACAGTTAATCTTAAAAAAAGCATTTACATAAACCCATATAGGAAATATAAGACTTATCGGAAAAGCATGTTATACATTTCTGAAACATTGGTGTTTCATATTTTAGAGCAGTCACTGTAATTTATGAAATAAATCAATTCAATCTGTATGTGGGAGTATGTGTGAAAAAATCTGATGCAATTCCCTTTGTAATCATTAACATTTTCATAAGTAACTGTAATTTAATTACACATCTTTTCTTAGTAACTGTAACTAATTACAATTACTTTTATTTTGTAATTAAATTACGTAATTCAGTTACATTTAACTATTACTCCCCAACACTGTATATATATTGCTACAATGTTTTTTATTGAGCTGAACCGTTTTCCTGAATATTTCTACAACATAACACCACCCGGTAGCAGAGAGAAGAGTGCTTTCGAAAATCATACACAGCAGGAGTGAAGATCATGTAAAAGAGCAAACGGCCCCATTTTAAATCAAAGACTTCAAAGCACGGGATTAAGTCTGACCCTCCCAATGACTGAAAGACAATGTAACTGCTTCATCAAAAAGAGATCAATAAAGGGGCTTTTGTGCTTCCATTTGGCTAAATGAGAACATAAATTGTGTTCTCCAATAAAATAATGGCTGGTAGATTCATTTGCACATTAACCTTTTCATGTCTCTCAGAGGGCTGGTTAAATTACACATTATCACATCTTTTCTCCAACTTTGACACAAAGCAAGGTGGTCTTAAAATCAAGAAGTCTGCCACCAAGGTATAATGCTCAGAGTATAGGAGGCATAGTTCAGTGACAATGGAAATATGTATAATGTATATTCTACAAAAGATGGATGAGTATAAAGCATAAGCGTCAAATATCATAATTCCAAATAGGAATAAAGTGTTGCCAAGGAGAACATTATGAAACATTACACCTATTCTTCAGTCTTTTTCCTGTAAAAGCACAATGACCTACACTACAAAGATAACAACACAACATTAATTCACTATGTCTTCTTGACCACTTTATATGTATGTAATATACATTATTTTATATAAACCACCACCCCATGGCCTCACTATAACACATATTGTGTATTTGCTCACATCGCCCCTGTGTTCATCTGGAAGAGTTGAATGGCTTTAGCGTTCACAAACACACTACAACCTTTAATTGGTTCCAAAAGATGGGAGTCATCCCTGAATGTGAGGTCTGCCCTTAATAGTAAATGACAAGGACAAATGTATGCCATAGAATCAGACAGGACAGTCTATAGAGGAGGTTATTAGGATGCCTACCTGAAAGGCATGCCATGAATAATTGCAGCACCAGCAGTTTCCATGACAACCTCATTTTAAATATTGGAGGTCAGCGAGAGCTCACATTCAATTGAGGGTAAATAGAATGCCGTCTTTGTCCAGACTTGATCCTCTGTGCCCTGAAATCAAAAGACAAGATGAGAAGAGTTAGAAAGGGTTAGCCAGACTAAAGTAGTCATGTTCAGCAACATTTTCAAGTTGTGTATCATGTAAATAAATTTGGTTCTTCATGAAAACAGATTTGGACAAATGTAGCTACATCACTTGCTCAGTAATGGATTCTCTGCAGTGAATGGGTGCCGTCAGAATGAGAGTCCAAATAGCTGATGAAAACATCGTAATAATCGACATGACTGCAACAGTTAACATCTTGTGAAGGCAAAAGTTGCATGCTTATAAGAAACTAATTGATCATTACGTTTTTTTTACTGTAATGTGTAACTGTAAAGTGTATTAACTGCCAAAATACGAGTCTATAATCCATAATAATGTGTCCTCCATTGAAAAGTCCATCCCTTGTTCTCATATCAAAATTAACTGGCATATTTCTGTTTTAGACTGTTTTTGCTTGTAAACTGAGCTTGATCTGCATATGTCTCGGCTGATTCAGATGAGACAAACTTTTCACTTGAGAAAGCATAATATGGATAATATGGATATGGATAGAGGAATCAAGAGTTTAAAGTAAAAAACATCTTAATAATAATGAATTCATTTCTAACAAACATGCAGATTTCGCCTTCATATGATGTTAATAGATTGACAGGAGTGGTGAGATTGCTTGTGATGTTTTTATCAGCTGTTTGGACTCTCATTCTGATGGCACCCATTTACTGCAGAGCATCCAGTGGTGAGCAAGTGCTGTAATACTTCTTAAAATCTGTTTCGATGCAAGAACAAACTCCATTTTGGATGGCCTGAGTGTGTGTAAACCTCCCACACATTCTCATTTTTGGGTGAACTATTCCAATAATGTGAACATGTAAATAAAATAAAAACGGTTTTATTGTTTAGATCAATACCTGTCAGACAGACCTTGAAAAGTCTAAGCAATGTCTTGGAAATACTTTACTGCAGGTACTGTGAAAAATATTTCTAATCTTTGATCATAAAAAATAAAGCTGACTGTGTGGCGTCTCTACACTGATAATGCTCAAGGATATAATTAGAGCTTTTACTTAAATAAGCCTTTTTTCCCAACATCACACAAGGATTTTAGGAGGGTTAAGAATTGGCTCAAGGTACAAATCCCCTTATGACATTCTCTGGCCTAACAGCTCTAATCATCTGGAGGGGAGACTTCAGGCAACTACCTCTCACACATCTGGTCTAACGCAAGAATACTCAAGCATTCACTCAGTGAATTCACAAGTATTTCCTTTTCTCTACAGTATATTATTTGAAGATGAAACTAAAATGAAGTTTATAAATCAGATTCTGTCATCACAACAGCAAAATTTTAAGAGTGATATTGAACAGCTCTGCAAACAAGAAGTTAACAGAGTGCGGCAGTGATGCCGTACAGTATTTTTATAGGCCAACCTCAAATTTAGCATCTCACCGGTTCCCTTGACAAAAAAAACAATAGGATTTTTTATTTAGGGTTAATACAGACAATAAGCTCTGTGACCAACAAAAGTTTGTGATTTTTAAACATTTAGTTTATCATGATATTCTTCACAAATGAACACAAGTTAGATTAATCTACGTGTTCGTTGTGAGGACGTTTAATGTCTCCGACAACCTCTGTAGTCCCAATTAGATAAAAAGCAATACCTTTTTTCAACACAAGTAAAAAATCATTTAATGTACATATTTATCAGACACTTTTAACCAAAGCGACTTGCAGTGCATTTAGGCTATACATTTTTTGTCAGTATGTGTGCTCCCTGGGAATTGAACCCACAACCTTTTGCTGCTAATGCAATGCTCTACCACTGAGCCACAGGATCTATGTAGAATGTGAAATATCTTTAATAATTGTTAACCACAGACCTAATTTCAGGCATTTACCCAAATAAACCTTGACTTCAGGTTGATGGAACAAATTCCTAATTCCTGCAGTACTCTATGTCAATAGAGCATTGCTCCATCCTGGTGACTAATCTCCCGGCATATCTCAGCATCCCCCTATCCTCTTCTATTTCCTTAATTTATCATTCACAACGTACAATCATGTTGAGGGCTCTAACTCGGATCTTGAACTGAGACTTGGGTTTGAGCCTCCTTCGAAGACAGCAATATCATTTTTTAATTTAAATTTGGGAGGATTCTTGTTTTATCCCATTTAGGATTGGTTCAAAATTATAGACATTTATTGAAATATAGGTTTAACATAAATAAATAAAAAGGTACAAAACATCAAACCATTAATCTTTTGATTCAGATCAGCATTTTTTTTAATAAATAAGCTATGCGTCGTGCCTAACAACGACCCTAGCTGTTATAAATTCACTGTAAACATGACACTGCGCTTACAAATTGCGAATATATATATTAGTTTCCTGTTTTGTTTTCTTGACTTATTTTTATGATTATTTAGTTATATATTTGTATTATTTTTCAGTGTTTCATTGTTTATAGTCATGTGATTGGTACTGATTTCTGCAGTGCTATTTTAGTATTTTAGTTTTATTAATATTTTGAATTAGCTTTAATTTTTTTTTCCTTAGTAACTTTTATTTAATTTTTTCATTATGTGCATTTGTCATTTTGGCTATTTTTTAAATGGGTCTATTGCTATTTACGTCTATTTTATATTACATTATTTATATTGATATAATTTATATTTCAGTTTAGTTTAGTTTAAGTTTTATTTATTTTCAGATAAATAATTTTAGTACTTATTTCACTTTTTAAATTTATTTCAGTCTATCAAGGCAACATTTCTCATTAAGTTTACATCTTTCAACTAATGTTATATTATATATCAATTATTTAATTTGAGCTTTATTTCAATTAACACTAATGTTTTAAAGTTTTAGTCAAGGATAATAACCCTTTTCCTAAGAATTTCACGAATGATTTAGCCTATGCCGGTCCAGAACACAATTTTTAAGCAGAGACACATCATATCTCTAATGAGGGATATGTTTAAATGTTTAATAGATCCATCAAGAAAACACCACCTCTGTCGCCTTCATGTTGTTTTCAATAACGCGCTGAAGCCATCCTCCTGAGATTAGGCAAGCGATAGCGTTGCATTCATTGGATTAATTAATTTACACGTTATTAGCACCTGGCATCGCTCCGTATTAGCAGTGCTAGCCTTTGCAAATAAACATTCCACGATTAGTACAGGCCTGATATCTTTACAGAAAACATATTCGGTTTCAAAGTCAGTCATCTGATTGAACTGTGCACAATAAATTCGCGTTTATGAATTACACTGACGGGGAGTACGGTGGGATAAAAATAACAACATAGCAGGTCTCATGCTATCACAAACTTTATAAGTCCCTCTTCTGATTATAAGCTCGACAACTTCAAGAGATCGACTCGCATTGCTTTCATATGCAACTTTTAACTACCACATTCCTATTCACAATCATTCTGTTAGCATTTGAAGGCAGCATCGGTGAAAACACAATTATAGCTTTAGCAATTAACCTTACAGAGCGCCAAGCAGCTCTTTCAGAAAGGCAATTTGGAAAACAAACATGTGACACTTACTTTGTCAGGAGCTGGCGTTCGCGCACAAACCGTTGGTTTTCATTTCTAAACATATAGGGGACATTACCAAATTTTTTTATGGGATATTTCCTTCGAAAATAAAATTTTACCACAGTGTCCTTGGCTCAGATGGGGGGAGATTATGGCAAATCCTATGTTTATTACTGCATCCCAAAACACAACACTTGTAAAGCCTCTTTGGTGCTGAAATTGTATATATATCTCCAGTAATGGCGGACCGCTGCTTCTCACTCAGGGCTGTGTTTATGCTAATAGGACAGAGAGCGTCACAAATGAGCGAGACTTTTCCCCCTCAGTGACATGAACAGAGGGAGAATCTGAAACAGCTCGTTTGGAGAGACTGTTCATGATTTATTGGTTTTGTTAAAAAAATGAGTTTGGTGGACTTTTAACATTATAGGCTGGTTGTTTTTACACACTGCAGCCACACAACTGTGTTCAAACAGCTTATAAAAGAGATTTTTGCATAATAGGTCCCCTTTAATGAGCAAGCAACTCATGAATTACCACATCTTGCCAGAAGATGGCATCCGCTGCACTTCTAGCGCTCTCAATAGTCTCAGCCTTAGCCTTACACGACCACGGACTGCTGACTTAACGTCTGATGCATATGACACACAAAAGTGGAAACACTTAAGGAGTTTCGAAGTCATTATCGGATTGGTTGAATCATACAGAATTTTCAGGAGATGTGTGTGTTGCTTTTTTTAACATTCTGCCTGGAAACAAAGATGCCGTGCTGCCAAACCCCCACACGAAAGAAGAAAGCCATCGTGTTTACAACTGTGACGACGAGTGCTTATCAGGATCAACTAAACGCTGGATTTTCAAAAGTATGTGAAATATTTAAAATTCACGGCATAGAATCTTTAAAATATGTCAGAGAGGTTTACACACCGGTCTGATATTGTGGCGGCATTTCCATGCCCCGAAAAATAACGCTGAATGAAACGAACTGTGATTGGTTGTTTGACATGTCGGTCAAACGGCCTCATGCGTGGGCCTTGGCCAATTAAAGCTACCATGGATTCCAGACCTTCAGCCGTCAGTCTGAAGGTCTGACTACGCGAGACTACACTCGTAGTGTCGAATTTCCTCACAGGTTTTTATCTACTCATTCATTGGACTATATTAGTAGAGCAATGTAGGGAAGAGTGAGGGTGTATGATACAATTTTGGATACAGTCTGTTTTGAATTAATTGTTTAAGGGGATGAATCAATGACTTGACAAAGTCACTTGTCTCTTTACCTACTGCTGCAACAATATCATTTGCAGAAAAAGTCTCTAAAAGTCCCCAAAATAATGCACATGATCTTCAACATGTCAACTAGCAGAGTATAATTTTTTTTGAAAAGTTCTAGTTCATGTGACTTGTACATCTTTATTTTACAAAAATTCCTGACTTTTAAAGAAAATACAGTAACACATGAACAGACTGCAAGAAAAAAATGTTGATCACCGGATATGATCCGCAATACTTTTCTGCAAAGAAATAAAAAAATAATGACTTTATTCAATCATTTCTTCTCTTATGTGTCAGTTCACAACAGCACCACGAGTCGATGGTTGTGCATTTCTCTGCTTGCAAACAAGGTGCAGCACATCCAGGTTCTACATCAGAATGCCCGCTCCTGCGTCAGAAGCACCACACGCATAGATTGTGGTACTCCTGTGAATGTGCAGTGGAAACTGACCCAGAATAGAATAAATTGTTGAATAAAGTCATTGTTTTTGTATGTTTTGCACACAAACATTTTTCTCGTAGCTTCAGAAAATTATGGTTGAACCACTGATATCACTATTTTAACGATGTCTTTACTTTGAAACCTTTGAACGATGAACCCTTCCTTTAAATATCGTGGATGAGCCGTAAACGTCACATGACAGAAACATATCAGCACTTCTAGGACTCTGCCTCCCCAATCAAATTCAAAAACCACAACTACAACATTAACATGTTGTAAAGATGAAAACAGTTCAGGTGTACTCTTTTAATCCTTTGAAAACCGTTTTATGGGTTATTTTATTAGGTTGTGTTATCCGTGGCATTATTTCTAAAAGGATATTCTTGATCAGCTTTGGTACCATATGGCAACGTTGCTATTAATTTTCCTAAAGCACTTCCAAGTGCAAGTGGTAAGGGCTTAAAATGACCGTGTTCAATGGGGCTTCATCTCACAATGGTCATCCAATAAACAAGTGCTTTACGCAGCACAACAAATTTGAATTTATCGCCCATACAAAAATCAAATGCTTGAATACTCACCAATTGCAGACCTATTGGCAGGGACTGAAATGAAGGACAGATTCAAACTAATATCTAGCCAACAAGTGTCATGATAACCACACAGCTTTACCTACTCGAGTGAAGTCTTTTGGCAGGACACAAATAAAACACCCTTCATCTGTCACATCCAAAGATGTCAAAAAACCTTGAGATAATTAGGCATTAGCACTGCTATTCATCTTAGACAGTCGCAAATCATATATAGCTAAAATGTAGCTACATAAAAGTAGCTGTCAATGGATAGACATTTTCTCCATAAGGTTGCCAGATGTCATTTTTGACCCACTTTGATCCACTGTAAAAATGAAAGAATACTCAGGCATCCACATGTCACAAATCTGTGCACACAAAAACAAGAAAAAGCATCATTAACCATCTCTTGTGTCCACACGAAATCAATAAACAGCACTAACATAAACCTAGAAAATTATAGAATAACTATCACACGCCTCTGTAAAAACTTGTCTTTACTGTCAGGCTTCATGCATACAATTGGCACTTTAAATGTTTGCTTTGTTTGTGTGATTGGCATTTCATCCATTATGGCTTGTGGATGCATTTAAAAGCTGTGAACATGACATGCAATATATGTCTCGCTGTAATGCTGCGGACCGAGCGCTCACAGCCAACAATCTGAGCTGAATATGCGCCCACAGAGAATTTCTGTCCTTTAAATTCTGCTTGATGCCATAACTCTGCTTGATGCCATAATAAAAGCCAAAATATGGCATGTTTTATGCTTTAGAAATGGGATCTGTCTGGAATATTTGCAGACATTCACATTTGCACTGCAATCGGACAAAAGAGAGTAAGAATAAGGCACATAACTCCCATTCGTACAATACAAAAACATGTCTAAGAGCAAGACTCCGGAAAGCATGCAATGTCTGGCTTTAAAGGAAGTGCCGACGTGAGCTTGACCTTGGTGCTACCTCTGTCTAGAAATCCATCAATTTTTCAATGAAGTCTGTATTAATAGAATCTCCACTCTGCTGTTCATGGGATTTACACGAAATGTACGGTATGCGTGCTCTCTACTTTTTAAACATAAATGAGACAGATACCCACTCTTCCCAGATCTGGCACGATCGTGGGTAAAAAGTAACACTCTAAATCTTTAATCTGGTTGCCTTGACTTCACTTGATCCACAAACACCATCTTTGAGTTTCTCTGTAAACCCAAGCATGATTTCACCTATAGGCAACCGGTCCCTTTAGAGTACAAAATTAAATGTGGTGTTGTTAAAACCTCAGCTGACATGAACATTTGAGAGTAGCGGTTGACAACACGGTTGAGGAGCATGTAAAAATTATCCAGCTGGTATTCTGCACTCAAACTGAACTCTAATCTAGAGGGTGTGAATGAAAAATTAATGTTCAGCATCCAAAAGAGCCTAGAAACCACAGTTATAAGATTTAGCTAGCTGGATATGACTGAATTTTGAATGAAGCACCACAGAGAATCTGCTAGTTTGCATTCACACTTCTATTCATATTATGTCTCCCGTATGGATGTCTATGGGTCAAGTATACAAGTAAACTTGGCCCATAGACTTCCATTGTAAGTTTAAATGCATCAGCACAATTTTTTACTTTGTTTATACCAACATAGGGATAAACTGAAATTATGTTCGATAGCATCCGTGGCAAGGGATCCCCAAATATTCCTTTATTCTCTCTCTTTAATGACAGAGGTGTGCACTGAAACTATTCATGCAGTTTCTGACAAAAACTGTATTGTTTGGCTGTGAAATTGGTGGTGCAGAGATTTGAAGCACACATCCAGCAGGTAATGCAGTACTGCCGGCACATCTCACACCTCAGCCTCGACCTGCTGCATATAAACATCAGCTCTCTGTGTCTCAACAAGCAATGCTGGGAGAAGGAGAAAATGTAATATGTCACAGAAGACAAGCTTTCCTCCTTGTCTCTTCCCCATTGACTTGCATCAACACAGAGGTGTGTGTAAACAATCTGGCTTCCCTAATGATGCTTTGAGAAATCATTCAGTGTTTTTTTTTATTCTATGACAAGCCAGCAGAGTGCAGCAAAAACTGCCTCTACTTCTAGTGCAAATTATTGCTGTGTATGAATGAGTGCTCATTTTTATTGTGTAATTTATTATTTCTACAAAACAATGCCTGGATTTAAGCATACATTGCCTAATGCCGTGTATCAAGTTTTGAGAAAATAACACCAAACATGAAAAAATAAATAGTTCTACTGTTATTAGAGATTCTAATTATATGAAGATTGTGATTACTCAGATCAAAATACAGGTGTAACACATAAAACTATATAATAACCAATTATATATATATATAAATAAATCAAATGCATTGTCTTATTTAATTGCAAGGCTGGATTTAACTGCTTCTTTAATCTTCAGAATAACTATGGGAGAGAGGTACATAAACTAGATGAGGTATTGTTAAAGACTTAAATCAAGCCCATTGTCAAGAAAAATACAACTTTCGTTTGAGAGATTCTTCTTGTGAATTAAATCTATTTAAAAAACCTCTAATCAAACTACAGCATGAGGTTTGTCCATGAGGAAAGTCAGTTTGTCAACTAGACCTTTCAAACAAACAAACAAACAAACAAACAAGAAAAAATCAATCAATGAAATCAATCAATCAATCAATCAATCAATCAATCAATCAATCAATCAATCAATCAATCGATCAACCCTGTTTCAAACATAGTTGCAGTTATTTAATTCACATCATTAAAAGGAGGGTTCCTCTCAACCCAAGTCTCTAGTGGCATCATAAACACAAACTGAATGGTAATTTGGCAGACAGCATACATTTTTTAATGATACTCTACAAATATACTTTAGCGGTCAGACAGACTGGAACAGATTCCAAGCAGTTCTTCCAAGACCTATATTTTATAATTTATTCACAGATGGGTAACTGTGAGAGGTTCATAGGCTGCCGCATGGCAGTGTCTGGACAGATGTTAATGTTGCTGAGGTTCACTGTCCAAAAATGGTTGTAAAAATGGAGAGTGGAGAATCTAAGAATAGAGAATCTAAGAATGTGGACTAATTATGCAATATTAATGAAATGAAAAGTGGAAAGGAGACTGTAATTTTTTATCTGAATGATGAGTTTGCAATAGAAAAATAAAGGTTCCTCGAAGATTCTTGAATCGGTTATGTGGCTCTTAACAGGTTAAAATAGCTTTCATAACAGTATTTTGGACATGGGCTCTTTATTTTGATGGTTTCCTAAAGAATAGAGAATAAAAATACTTGAAATAATTTTCCCACTGTATAATTGCATCAGACTCTAAAACCCTTCTGTTCTTATTGCAACCTTTATTTTTAAGACCAGACCCAATTAGGAAAATGGGTCCACTAATATAAGCAAAAGCATTTACTAACATAACCAACATTTATCTATTTTATAATCTTCTTCTGTGAGCGATCTGCAAAAATCCTATAACTCTTGTAACTGTAAAAATGACAAACATTTCTCAGCCCATAAAACAACAGGCTGCAGAATAATATCTCACTTAAATATAAAGCGTCATATATCTTATTTTTCTTCTTTTAAATAGCCTTAAACTATTAGTGTTGTTCTATCTCAAACTCGTTTACCTGTTTGACTTCCCACAGTTGTCAGCCTCTTCGCGTCTGCCACTGTAACCGCAGCATCTCTCCAGCCATGCCACAATGCCAGAGACGACACGAGCGCTCTTCACAAGCGCAACTGCCACGGAAGAATTCTTTACGCTATTTTCTGCCTCCGGAAAGCCAAGATACTCCTTAAGAAACGGTAAGACGCGCTGATGATACCCGGCTGGATTACTGTGCGGCAAATGAGAAGTAAAGCAAAAGCGTTACGCATGGAGTATCCTCAGTTCAGCCTCACAGACAGAGGTGAATGCGCGGATCCACTCCACACTGCGCCACGCGTCAACGTGTGTGTGGAGCCGCTCGCGCTCACATCCCCGCTGTGACGCAACACAAACTTCACATCACTTGATCTGCTGTCAGTTCATCAGCACTGATGAAAGAAAACACCGCTTACCGTGGAAAGAGTGTGGGAGGAATATAACAATACTTTTTGAGTCATAAAAAGTGTTAGAAGATTCATCAATAATGGATTAAACATGATATCAGGTTTCAACTTTCCTCAGTATGAGACCTGTGCTGATATGCACATTTCTTATTGGTTAAAAGTTGGGGGAAGTGCCTGTTATACTGAGCAGTATAATTCTCCTCTAAAAGGAAAGACATTTAGAAAACCTATTCATTTTAAAGTATCTCATGAATTAATGAGAAAATAAAATATCCTCAGCGTTGGCATAAAATCCACAACTAAAAATTGGCTTCTTTTCAATTCATGAGTGTAAATTTGAACCGAATTGTCCCAAAAGAAATTGAATTGAGGATTTTTTTCAAGGTTATGCAATGACATTTAATTATATTATCAATTATACCTATATTTATTTCCTGATATTTTGAATAACTAAGCTCAGTCCTGATGAAACTATTATCACAGCTGTTTAATTAGCTGAATATATATATATATATATATATATATATATATATATATATATATATATATATATATATATATATATATATATATATATATATATATATATAAAATACTGCTTGCATTCACACTTCAATTCATAAACCACTGACTCCAGTAACTTGTATAGATATCAACTTATTGAGCCTTATTCAAACCTTAATTATTTTATTGTACAATGATAATTTTCTATAAGCAATACGGCTCAAGGCTGTATTATGAATGTTACTCATCTATGTGTTATGTGGGGGGAAATACTTACATAAATTAAGGTTCTTTGAATTTCATTCCATTTTAAATCTACGTTCATAACTACAAAATGCAGATCTGAATCCTGAACATATCCTCACTTCAATTTCAGGACTACACTGATATTCAACATGCCATCAGAGATCAAAATCAGAGGCTGTATCAGCCTTTTGGCAGCTGTTCCTCGACTTTACGCCTTTCCATTCTCATTTAGGCCTGGTTAATCAGTGTGCCATGTTTCATTACAGAGAAGTGAAATGTCACATTTTGTTAAAGCTACATTATACATTCAACAATGGCTCTGTTGGGATGAACAAGTGTTGAAGGTCTTTATTGTATTATATTTAATTCTGACATCAAAAGATAAAAATCATATCACACACATTGTTTGACGATCACTAATAGTATTAAAAGTATTATTGTTATAATTATTATTATTGTGTGCTGATTGTTGTAAAACATTATAGAATGACTTAAAATGTGTAAAACTGAGTATTGCAGATTCCACGTGGGCCTGCTAATGACTCATGCACCTCAGAGCTGTGTCTTTGAAATGGGGGAAATGTAGCTCATGGTTTTTAAATCATGTAGCATCACTATAATTATTTACATTTATGTAAGATGTTATAGATTTTGCATTATGCATTCCAAAATCTGGAAGCTTGAAGCAGCATATAAGCAATGTTTCTCAATGTTTATCAGTCAGTTGAAACAGCAGTTTGAAGATCAAAATACCTCTTCAAAATCCATCACAACATCTTATATAAAAGTATATAAAATAACTTCCCTGAGGATGACACAACAGATGAATACAGTCTGAAGATCATGTCAGAACTCAGCACAAGGTTGAAGCACATTACAGCAACGGACATGATCTTACACCACTTTAACGAATTCATTACATTGAATGTCTACTGCAAGGTCGAGCAATACAATTGAATAATTTTTATTTTTCATTTTTGAAAGGGTGATTACATCGTTTTTATGTCATTCCAACAAAATGTGGCCACAATGTGACTGCAATTTCTTTTTTATTTTGTCAAACATGATGGACAAAGGCTTTTCTTCAGGAACCAGTAGATTTCTTTATTCGGAAGTATCTGTTTAACTATCAGTGTCAGAATTCCGTTCTATATACACCAGGGTTCCTCGAATCTTTCCCTGGAGGGACAATATGCTGCAGAGTTTAGCTCCAACCCTGATCAAACTCACCTACCTGTGATTTTATAATGATCCTGAAGACTCTGATTAGCATTCTCAGGTTTGTTTGATTAGGGTTAGAGCTAAACCCTAAGGAGAGGGCCAGATTTGAGGATGCCTGATATACATAGTTCTAATTTGTTGCATTATATTAAAGAATGTGTGTAGGGGAGGTTTCAGATTGCTTGAGGATCCCTGTCATCATATGACACCTGTTGAAATCAGTATTTTTATGTATGTCGTAATATACTGACAGCAGTGTGGGCAAGGCATCATTCTAAAACAAGTGTTTACAGGTAGACATGGCACATTATTAGCAGTATGTATGCATGTATGTTTGTTACAACCCAAATTGCGGAAATGTTGAGAAATGTTTTAAATATGAATAAAATGAAAACTAAAATATTTTCAAATCACACGAGCCAATAGTTTATTCACAATAGAACATAGATAACACAACAAACATTTAAATTGAGAAATTGTAAAATGTTATGCTTAAAATGAGCTCATTTCAAATGTGATGCCTGCTACAGGTCTCACGGGATGGGAGCATGCTGACATGGTGTAGCATCTCCTCTTATTTTCTAAACTGTTTGAAGACGTCTGGGCATGGAGGTTAAGAGTATCTGGAGTTTTGGTGTTGGAATTTGGTCCCATTCTTGCCTGATGTAGGTTTACAGCTGCTGAAGAGTTTGTGGTCGCCTTTGATGTATTTTTCATTTAATGATGAATACAAATGTTCTCTATAGGTGAAAGATCTTGACTGCAGGCAGGCCAATTCAGCACCCGGACTCTTCTACTACGAAGCCTTGCTGTTGTAATAGCTGCAGTATGTGGTTTTGCATTGTCCTGTTGAAATACAAGGCCTTCCCTGAAATAGACATCATCTGGAAGGGGCAGATGTTGCTCTAAAACCTTTATATACCTTTCAGCATTCATAACAATCCTTTGAAACAATCCATTTTAAATGAGCCTTGGCCCACAAGACACGCCGTCGCTTCTGGACCATGTTCACATATGGCTTCTATTTGCATGATAGAGCTTTAGTTGACATCTGCAGATGGCATGGCGGATCGTGTTTACCGACAGTGTTTTCTGGAAGTATTCCTGTGCCCATTTAGCCGATGAGTGATGCGGTGTGAAGGCCCGAAGACCACAGGCATCCAATAAAGTTCTATGGCCTTGTCCCTTAAGCACAGAGATTTCTCCAGTTTCTATGAATATTTTGATGATGTTATGCACTGTAGATTGTAAAAACCCATGTTCAGTTCAAGTTCTTTATATTAAAAGGGCTGTACAGCATTCAGATTGACCATTAGTTGTGTAGGCATGGTTTATTCAGAGATCACGCAAGAGCATCGGAAGTGAAATGGCTGAAGTTCAATGATGACGGAGAGAATCAGTCCTGCTGTCTGGTACATGAAAGTTGTGAATTAATCCGAAATAAGAGGTCGTCCTGCAGCAATTTCACGTTGTGAACTGTAGGGAGAATGTTTGTGATCTTGATCGACGGTTGATGGTGCGTTTCTTTTAATAATCTCTCACGAAGTTTGCTTCGTGAGGATTTGAATGAGCGTCATTGAAGACAAATCACACCAACGAATTAAACACACCACACGAACAAGATCCATTTGCAGCAACAAACATCATTTATGGACCTCCTCACTTATTACCATCGGATACTGTGCATCAGTGAACCTTAGACAATAGCTTTGTGCTCAAGTTCACAGTCAACCAGACATCAGAACGTTTCCTGCGACTTTAAAAACCAATCAGGACTATTGTGATCATGGTTCTCTCTGCATAATTGCAAGATTGCATATCCTTGAGGTCTAAATCTGTTGTAACTATTTGTTTTCAGTTATTTTTGCGTAGGCCTGCGCTCCTTATATGTACATTTTATTTGCACTTATATGAACTCTTTAAATCAAAAGAGTGTGCGTATATTGAGTTGATCTCTTTATACTCAACCTCTAAATAGTAAATTCATAAAGCTGAGATACAACTACCTGTTTCATTACTCTCTTGGTCTCTGGAAATAATTTGTAGTAACTGACACTCTAAGGTGATTTAGTACTGTAACAGTAACCAACGCATTCATATTGTCTCCAATACAGTAGATGATGCGATTTACAAAGCCTTTGCAATTTGACATTGAGGAACATTGTTTGTAAAGGTTTCCACAATTTTTAAAGCACTCTTTCACAGTTTGCCTCTGCCCATCTTTACTTCTGAGAGACTCTGCCTCTCTAAAACATCCCTTTTATAGCTAATCATGATGCAGACCTGATGCCAATTAACTGAATTATTTGCTAGATATTCTCCCAGCTGACTCTTTTCAGAGCAGGCATCTCATTTGAAATTAGCTCATTTAGAGGATAAAAGTGTCAAATTTATCAATTTCTCCATTTATTTTGTTCTCTATATTCTATTGTGAATAAAATAATGGCTCATGTGATTTGAAAGTCTTTTAGTTTTCATTGTATTCAAATTAAAAAACGTCCCAACATTTCCGGAATTCGGGTTGTATATGATAAAAGGAATATTTCAAATTGCTAATATTATGTATGCATTAATGAATACCCTATACTGTGGAGGGTTTCAATGGTATATCATTAAGTTTTAAAATCATTAAGGTGCATTTTACACTGTCAACATGTCATTTTCCAAACCATATAAAGTCCAAATCTCAGATGGACTGAAAACCATCAGCTCCAAATAGAATGGACTGACAAGTACTTGCTCATGCAAGCGAATACAGCTTCAGTAGTTCTCAACCAATGTGTTTATTATGCAACCACACCAGGCTGTAGTGAAGAAGTTCAATATGAAGAGGCAATGTGCAGCTCTGGCATCAGTCTGATTTAGCCTCTTTGTTACTTCGTTACATTTTGCAAGCGCTTTTAAGTTGATTTAGTAATAGCTTCTCAGGTTTAATTGTATTTTTGGACTGAGCCCTACAGTAGCAGTTTTCATGTCTCTAGAGCTTTACTCAGTAGGTCATTCCCACTAATGAATCACTGACTATCATCTATATCATCCAATTCTATGCAATTATTTAAAAATGTGCTTTTATGAGATGGATTATTCTTGAAATTGAATGAATCCTGAAGTTAATGAGGAATATATAGCAGTGAGTAGTGCACTGGAAGACAATGAGTTCAGTTCAATTTAAAATAATTACCTTAATGAATATGTCGTGAATTGCATTTAGTGTCATGAGAATTAATTCTGGGGATCCATATCAAAAAGCACACACACTTAACATTGCATCACACTGCACCTTTACAAAAGCATGAGATGTTTTACTGTAGCTGCCATGCTTTCCCTCTCTCTTCCTCTTAGCTTGTCTCCCCACTGAGATGCGTCTACAAGTTAAATCTTTATTCTACATCTCTGTTTCAGTCTTTAAGGCTGTCATGCTATGTACCTTGGCCTCGTTTTCCTCCAGGTCTAAATCCAGGTATCAGAGGGCTGGAGTGGTGTTTGAGAAGCAGGGTGATAAGGGAGGCCCCCTCCCCCTCCTTTCAGAGTGCACCTCTGTAGCTGCCTTTAAATAATTCACTCAGAGAGACCCCTCAACTCCTGCTGATAAAACCCTTGTTCAACAGCATTAATTTCCTCCCGCATCTATCTTTCTGTGGTGCTGTAGATATTATAAACCAAGATAAACAGACAGTTGGACAGAAAGACGGCCTGATAGATAGATTAGATAGATAGATAGATAGATAGATAGATAGATAGATAGATAGATAGATAGATAGATAGATAGATAGATAGATAGATAGATAGATAGATAGATAGATAGATAGATAGATAGATAGATAGATAGATAGATAGATAGATTGATTGATTGATTGATTGATTGATTGATTGATTGATAGAGGGATAGATGGATAGATAGATAGATAGATGGATAGATAGATAGATAGATAGATAGATAGATAGATAGATAGATAGATGGATAGATAGATAGATAGATTTTTTCTGGCAAGCTCCAACAGCATTGAAACCAGCTCTTCCTGGCAGACGATTTGAAAAAAAGTCAAGGTGAGTTAATATTCTTCATATTCCTTGCATCTGTGAATATTCAAAGTAAGAGCTGCACAGACATTATTTTAATATAGCGATTCTTTGTGAAGAAATATTTAACAGATCTGCTTTGAAAGGCAGAGTTTTCTGTTAAAAATAAGGCGGTTATCAAACAGTGTCCGTTGAGGCAGGAGCTTTCAAATGAATCTCCACATGCTCCTTGGCCACAGGGATGGGATAGCCTACCTGGCGCTTAGCCATTGTGACCAAAAACACTGCAGGAACATTATGTTTAAAAGGTTTTTGCACAATCCAATAGAATGCTGAACCCTCAGAGACACATTGAAGAAAAACAGCAACAATTGTTTAAAGAAATCAATACTATATGTCTTTTCACTAAATATGGCCTAAATTACTCAGAACTGCAGAAGGTTTGGCAGGAACTAATTTACTAATTGAATCTCCCTGCATGCCAAAGTCAAACAATATGGTCACTGCCTTGTGACACCACTGCTGACTTCCAAGTGTATGTGACTATTTTTCAACTACTTTTCAACATGTTTAGTACTAGAAAAATTTAAATTAAAATAAAGTTGCATAAATACTAACTGAATGTAAAATGCAATGTTGGGCTTTAGTGGTCAACAGTTTTCACGTCATTCACTCTACAGAGCATCTAGTAAATCATACATAAATATTCAAAATTATTTTCAATAAAGCCTGATGAAATTTTGAACGCTCGGAGGCGTTTTAGTGCAGGGTTTTATAGAGGGCAATGCAACTGCACTGCAGGCCAATGTAAATGTACATTTCAGATAATTTGCAGGGGGTCGGTGATGTGTAGGAATATTCCAGAATCATGAAACTTCAGAGAGTGTCAGATGACTCCTCTGACACACATATACTGTATCAATATGTCAGGCTTCTAGCTTGCTGAGAATGATTCTCAAGAAAGTCAAAGCTTATGCTTGTACTTCATGATAAAAGTGGTGACATTGTGTGACCTTGAGATTGCATTGTTGCAATGTTTTCCTTCAAATATATGCATAAATATGATTTGTATAAACAGTTTCTAAAAACTGTAAAATAACTACATCCTCAGTATTAGTGATTGGTCTCTTAAGAATAAACTAAACACTAAAAAATGTATAAAAGAAACTTCAAAACTTATATCATTGAATGATAAAAAAAAAAAAATTGAGTGTATTTGTGTGTATAGTGTTTTAAAGGGCAATAGTGGCCTAATGGTTAGAGAGTTGGACTCGCAACCCAAAGGTTACGACAGTTTCCCGGTAGTAATTGTAGATGGGGGAGTAAATGTCCATTGCTCTCTCCTCCTCAATACCATGACTGAGGTGCCCTTGAGCAAGGCACCAAACCCCCAACTGCTCCCCGGGTGCCGCAACATAAATGACCCCAACTGCGACAGGTGTGTGTTCACAGTGTGTGTGTGTTCACTGCTGTGTGTGTGCACTTTGGATGGGTTAATTTTGGCCGTATTTCACATCTCTTTCACTTTCTTTCACTTTCATATACTTGTCACAGTTCGTGGTTGTAGAAAGGCATGAAGAATGAATGCATAAACGTAGCGATTATTTAATAAGCATCAACACACAGACCCTTGAAAATAACATTAATCCAGGACAAAGAACACAATGAAACTGAAGGCTTATAAAGATTAGGTAACAAAGGATCAAACGAGATGAATAAATAACACAGGTGGAAACTAATAAACTAAATCAGGGAACACAGTACCATGACCAAAAAAGGGCAAACAGGAAACTCAACAGGTACATAAACGTAACAATACTATATAGTGTGTGTTTTTTTTAAACAAACACAAAACTGTCAATCTTTCTATTCTTGTAAAACTAAAGAAAAGATTCAAAACTTGCCTACATTGTCATGGAACATGATTATAACAACAATATTCTTCTAAATCATTAATCTCGATTAATATTCTCAAATGCCCTATTAATAACCTCTGCCGGTAAGGCTCATAGAAAGATTATTACATCTTACATTATGCACCTGTGCAAGCACTCATTCACTAGAGTGAAAAACATTAATTACCCCTGAGGAAACATTACATGGAACATCTATTTTAATCAGAGCATGTGGATTGCAAAAAAGATGAGATATTAAAACCACCTGCACTCAACAACAATAAGGTTCCCTAGGTGTACAGTATGACTATCAATTGTCATGTGTCAGCACTTCAAAAACACCTTTTTTCACCTTAAACAATATGTAAACCACAAGGTTGATTTCGCTAAAATCTTGAAAATAAGAAGAATAAAATTTTTGCAAATGTTCCCTGTGTTAGTCATAGAGAATGCATGACTGACTTATGCATGCGCTGCATTATTATATTGGGAGTAAAATAATTCTATCAGGATACAAGAGGGTTGGTGGAAGTAAACTAAGCTACTACAGAATGTATAATATACTTTGATGCATTGCTCACTTTGTAGTCTTCAAGGAAATATTTCAAGGAAATGTTCAATCTTATATTAGATAATTCGTTGTAATACCCAAAGCCATTTTGCTCTGGAAGAGAAAATCTAGTATCGTTCTAGCATTATGCCATTACATAAAAAGTCGGTGGTTTATGTAAGAGGTTGACAGTATAAGAGGCACCAAGGCTTTGCCCTTGATTTTTATGTTGTGTTCTGTGTGGCTGAATTAGGCGGCTTCACAGCATGATGGAGTTGGAAGGGGCTGGAGTGGAGGGCTGCAGAGGCGACTGAAGAGAAAGGGATTATAGATGGCACAGAAATTAAATTTTCGGCCTTCTCTCCAACTGAAGCCACCATCTGCCACTTATTTGACAATTTTAGATTTAATTAAAGAGAATCCCTTTTCCTAATTCACAGCGAGGAAAGCTGATTCAAAAAACCAAGCTAGAGAAATGTAATGGCAGCACCATGATGCCCATTGTTTAACCAGAGCGAGGAGATATCAGGTTTTCATGCCAATCTGAATGAAAGTCAGGGACATCCACAGCATGACATACAATTATAGTCGAAACCATGTCCAAAAACTGAGCTGAGAGGGAATAATGGATCGTTTGATTCATAATGTGAGAGAACAGCTCAGTGGGACTCTAATGGCAGCATGAGCATTGAGACTTGGTGGACAACTTTCCACTAGATGAAACTTCTCAAACTCATGCAAACTCTGTATCATAATTAAATAGATAGTTCACCCGGAAATGAAAATATATTCAAAGGAGGAACTTGATGGAAAATATCCTGCTTGTCATCATCCATAGAGTACAATGGCGGTGTAGAGAAACCATGCAGCCTCAAAAAGGATGCAAAAGTGCGCTGTAAAAAGTGATACATTGAATACCTCAAAAATTGAGGACACCCATTGCCTTAAAATTATTAATAAATAATTTAAGTGTAATAAATTAAAATAATTTAAAATATTTATATAGTAAATAATTTAAAATATTTTTTTTAATTATTATTTACTTAATCATTTTAAGGCAATGGATTTCCTCAATTTTTTTAAGTTAAGTCAACATCACTTTTTACAGCGTGGGCTATCAAGATGATACAATGAGTTTTAGACATAAATACAAATTGTTGTTAGACATTCCGAAAACAGATCTATTTCAATAATATTCATATTGATTTTATACAATGGCTCAATGAACAAGAAAAAATGAAATGTTGAGTAACTTACGTTTTGTTGACCATTGTTGCTGTCAAATTTTGGGTCTGGGAAACAAACACAATACTGAACTGTACCATATGAGCTATAGAGCAACTTTACTTACCCTTTATATACCCAAATGGTTGGTGTTTTACTGTATAGGTACATTTTTTGGAGTTTTGCAAAAGATAGAGGCACCTTTTTTTCAATCAGAAAGAGATGCTTGACTCAATTTGCTTCTCTTTCTAATGAGATACTGGACTCGTATATTTCTACCCCATCAGAGTGTTTGTGTGTTTTTATGTTTTTCCCTCTGCGAGTCAGAGAAGGACACCCAGCCTAACGACAGTAATATGACAGCATTTTTCATCTCGGCTCTCAAACAGGAAAGAAAAATCAATATTTAATCAAAGCAAGTTCGTGTAGACTTCACGATACAATATATTTACCTTCACTGTCATTAAAGCCTCAAAACCACATTCAAATGTGCAGCGACAGAACAAAATAGTTCCAAATAGGAAAATATTATATAGTGAGAGCAAATATTCAGCTCCCTTTTACCTGCAGAATACATAACATGTGTATAATGACCAAGGTTTTTATTTAGCAATGATATGAAATCATAGTGAGGGAGTGAGAAAATATCACCAGAGATATGGCTGGTGTGTCAACATGCTTACTACAGAAGACAGAAGTAATTATGTGGGCTCTCTTTCTCTCTCTGACGCTCTACTCTCATTCTACTGTCTCCTGATGTGTCCCCTGTGTGATAACAGAGTCAGGGTAATGGGCTCTCTGTGAGCTAATGGAGGCTACACTGCAGGAGACTCCACAGGCAGGTACCACATCTTCAGCATGGCTCAGGGATGCACTGCTTCCTGAGCCGTGAGTTTCTGAATTCACAAGATGTCCATTGAGCGATTCCCTTCATGTTGTTAGGACCAACAGATAATTGTATAACCTGCTATGAAAATGTTAGGGATCTCACCTCATTATTAAAATGCTAATCTTGACCTGCAACAGCATAACATTCAAGATTCAATCATTCAGGTGCTGCACAAATTAAAGGTCTAAACCAAATTAAGTTTAAAGTATTTTTTAGTGACCAGGGAAACAAAAAATGTCAAAAATATTTTACAATGAGTCGGATATTGTGTATATGCATGCATATTATATTATATAGGTTGAGTGAGTGGTTTCGTTTGAGCCTACCTTTGATGGACTGATTACATGTTGTCAGTTATTTTAGTAAAATTGTGTTTCTTAACCCCCGCTAATTCTAACATTGTTGATTTCCAGATGGTTTGAATAGACTGTTTGCTTTGTTTGGCTGAAAGGGGGCATGGGCAGCTTGGATCACAGTAAGTCCTGGCAGAGGCATGCTGTCAGACTAAAGAAAGAAAAGGTCAGGACTGCAATATGTGAGGAAACATGTCTTGTGGAACGCTGTGTGGGATTTCTAAATCATTTAATGGAGAGGAGCAAATAGCGTGCTGAAATAGATGACATGCAGGTTGCATTTTTGAGGTTGTTTTTAGGAAAATGTATAAAATCTGGCAGCTTCATTTTTGGAAATGCATAGCAATGCAGGCAAGAAAACAATATATGTTAATGCTAAAAACAGAGCACTGGGAAATGTCAACATGAGTTCAGTGAGTTGGGAAGATAATATCACATGGATTTTATGACATTATCTCCATCCTCAGAATGATATTATCCCATAATCACTAGGGAACCTCGTGATCTGCTGTCCCCTAATAACTCCTTTTATCATATTAATAGCTGGGCTCTTGTAGACAAACTGACCACATATTCTAATAACAGTGGGATGAATAATTTATGAATGTGACGGGCTGAAGTACTTCAGACTGGAGAAAAAGACTTAAATATGCAGATCTGAGTGCATGCATCATGGCTCTAATTTCTTAGACATTGTTTGCATAGTAAATATGTTTCATTGTTTAGGATAATTCTAGTGTAGACACAAATCTTTACAAAATACCAAAATTTACACTAATATTATAATGAAATCAAACCTTACAAAACCACAAGAAACATAAACACAAATTCAAATATATTACGTTTACGTTTTAAAATATATTAAAATATAGTATATAGTAAAATATAATCAATTATTAAATATCCTAAATCATACAAGGTTACTATTTTAATATATTTTAAAACAAGAGACTTATTTAAAAAACATAAAAAATGTACATCTTAAATGTAAACATAGAAATTAATAAATGAGTGTAATTAAATGATTGCATGTCATTAAACAAATAAACAGTGTTATGGTGTGGTGGCATCCTTTAGACTAGGTCAAAGTCCTAAAAAACAGAATACATCGGGACATGATACATGTGTATCAAACCCGTATCAAATGAGGTTTGACAGGGTTGCTGATTTGTCAAAGACGATCGCTTTAGAGAGTTCAGAGGAGATGTGGGTCAAGTAAATCTCTTTATAGGCTATAGCTGTGCAAAGCATCTCCTGAGGAAGAGCTTAGCCTGAGGCCATGGGCGCTAAAGGAAAACGCTTCAGATGAACGGAGCTCTGTCAGTCCCTTCCCAACAAACCTATGATGATGCCTGCGATGCTCAATGAGCCAGAGCTTCAGATACGGAAGTAAAATACACAAAAAGCAAAATGCCCTGAAGCAAAGCCGAGAGTAGGACAGGGTGACAAATTCTATTTAGTACAAAAAAATTGGAGACTTAAAAATTGCAAGTCGGATGAACTGGAAATATGTTATATATATTTTTTATGTAAGAAACATATGGCATTTACTCTGTCTCACACACACACACACGCACGCACGCACACACACACACACACACACACACACACACACACACACACACATATGGTAGTGTATTTCTAAAACTGGAATAAAAATATTAAAAAGGTATTTGTGATTTTTTTTAATCTTAATTTCTGATCTCTCTTAAGCCCGCCGTCTGCGGCTTCCTCAATCCCGCTGCCGTTCGCAGCACCCTCAAGCCCGCCGTCCGCGGGGTAATCAATGCCGCCTTCCGCAACTCTCTCAAGCCCGCCATCCGCGGGGATATCAACTCAACCGCTGACTCAAGCACGCCGACTGCCTCAAGCCCACCCGCCGTCCGAGGCTCACCCATACACGCCGCCGACCGCCGCTCACTCCAGTCCAGAAGCATGCTCCTGTAGATCCGATTTCCCAGTTTCGGCCAAGAGTGCCTTTCCCAGGTCCCGTACATCCAGTTTACCTGTTCCGGCCAGGAGTGCCACGCCAGGTCCCCTGGAGACATGCTTTAAGTCTTGTCGTGCCCGCAGGAACAGTTTTTATTCATCCTGTTTTGTCATGTCCATGGAGACTAGTCTGGGGCAGGCGGCCCCTTGTTATGGTCACGGAGGCCTTTCCCAGCCACCTGCCCCTCCTGTCGCTGAAATGGAAGCTGTTTCTGAGGGACCCTTTGAGGGCCCCTGACGTCACATCATGCCCAATATGGACCTCAGCTTCCGAGCTTAGCCCAAGGGCTTCCTGTTCCTGTGGGCAGTCCTGTTCCTGTGTTTAGTCCCAGAGAGCCCTGATACCCCCTGAACTACCCCATGGATTTTTTTTTTGGGGGGGTTGGGCTTCTGCTATGGGCTCCCAGCTCCGGATGTACTCCAGAGTGCCCACCCCTGCTTCTCGGTGGTACTGTTACGGCCTGGGTCGCGCCTTCGTGGAGGGGGGAGTTATTAAATTAAATTCAAGATTATTTGTATAGTACTTTTTACGATACAATCATTGCAAAGCAGCTTTACAGGAAATTAAGTTTCTGCAATAGATTTATACATGGCAGAAATGTAAAATATTTGCTTATAGATATGTTAGTCCTGTTTCGTGTGTGTCATGTGTTTCCTGCCCTCTTGTGTCCATATGTATATTATTATTTTCCTGTCCTAGTTAAATTTGATTATGATTTCATCCTGCTGTGTGTATTAATTTACCTGTGTATTTAAGTTGCTGTCTGTTTAGTTAGTGTTGTCTTGTCTACTCTTTACTCCCGGTGTTCCTGTGTGTCTGCCTTGCCTTGTCTTGCCCTGCATTGTTTATATTAAAGACTATTAGTAAAAAGAGACTATTAGTATAAAGACTACTAATTTATTTTGAGTTTACTCCTCGTCTTTGTGTTCCTCGTTCCTCCCCAATAAAGCTTTTTTCTGAGGCATGTTTAAAAATGACTTAAATGTCCTAACTGAACTATGGTCTAATCCTAGTTTAGGCTAAGCCCTGTCTATGAAACCGGGCCTATATATTTTTATTCCATGGCAGAAATAAGCAGATATGTGTGCTCATTTGCTTCTAGATTCTGCTAATAACGAATCATTAAAAAGAAGTCTATTGGCTTAGGAGTGTAACATATTTTGTGCACATGGGTGAATAATATCAATGAGGTAATGACGCACTGAAATTTGGGGCTGTTTCAGTGTCTTCAGATGTTTCAGCTCAGAGGCTTTCATTATCTTCCACTTAAGAGCAGGTGATCACTATTGCCAGTAAAGATGAATTCACACACCCAGCAGAGTATGAGTGGAGTGACCGCAGTTTCTCTTTCCTGCTCAAAGTGTTCTATAATGACTCCGCTCCCACTCAGCTCCAGATTTTACATTACCCTTGTAATTCATTTTCAGTAAACATTTGTAATTCTCCTCTTGAGTTTGCACTGCTCACATATTCTGCACAAAGTTAAATAAGGCATAACAGTATTTTTGATGAACTGGTTGAAAAACTTTATTATTTGCAAAATTCTATGATGTCTGTAGGCCATACATTTCTAACCATTTAATGGACCAGAATATCAGTATAATAAATTAAATGAGTCACATTACTATGGCTTACCAGTAAATGATGATTCTAATAATATCTTTCCCCATTTATTTGTGATGTAAATGCAGTATGTTTTTGGATCAACATCCTCACTCTGTCCTGGTACAGCAATCCAGTCAACCAGGACTCTTTTTGGGTTTATAAATGTGTATTATGTGCTTTCTCGTTTTAACTTCAGAAAACTCATTCTTCTCCAGTGCATTGCAAATTGTTATGTTTTTTTATTCTCTATTGCATAAGCCACTACAACATAAACAGACGGAAATAAAAAAGCACTAAAGCACTAAGAACAACAACAAAAAAGTCAATTAAGAAAGAAAACGAAAGAAAAATCAATTTGTTGGTTCACAGCACTGAAAGGGTCACTGAAAGTTAAATTATATTTAACAGACCATTTCATTACATGTGACATGAAAAGATGCAGAAATATTTCCAGTGTCTTTTCATCTCTGACGATTTTCTCAGACGCCCATGCAAGTTCACCTTCACACGTAAGCAAATGAGAAGCTTCAAAATAGCACCTAACAACTCCTATTGAAATAGTTTGTTACATAACTAGGCACCAACGGAAGGTAAACCTGTTTCATGAGCTAAAATAATTCATTTGATTGGCATTAATCTTGGATTAGGAATTGTTCTACAGTGCCTTTATGTAAGTGATTATATCCCTGCTGATGTCATTTAGGCACATCACATGGTCAAGAGGGATCTCAAATCTGTCTGTAGAAGTTAGTAATAAAGAAAACTACTTGGGTGCATTTTCAGAAATTTTAAATATTTCAGTTCACTCCAGTTTTTCCCAAATGAGAGAATCATATATTTTTTAAATAAAGTAGATAATTCTGACTCTGAAACTTCACATTCAAACACTGTATGAAAAGAGATATATACGGACCAGTGAACTCCTGTACACACCACAGACTTTCGGAAAAATCCGGGAGTATTACTGACCAGACCAGGTCTATATACTGCCAGATACGTACCAATTCGGATGTATGTTACTGGCGTATTCTTCCATGCAACAGCCATTTGTTGCCATGGTAAGTATTCCCCTAAATGAAGGGGGTGTTCACACCTTTGTCCCACTGTGCCCTCCCCTTGTGATCATTCATGTTAAACTGGATTGGTTGATTTGAAACTAAACCCACCCCTAAACCAGACAGTTATCGGGCCACTGAGCACACAGACTTCCTTCAGAAGTAATTTCATTGGTAAACGTGTGATTTATCCAACCCAAAACCTTTGCAGAAAAGTGACTATTGGTTACATTTATGGCGCTTTTCCACTGCATGGTACGGTACGGTTCGGCACGGCTCGGTACGGTACAGTACGGCTCAATTCGGGTCGGTTTGCGTTTCCACTGCAGTTTAGTACTGCTATAGAGTGGGCAGGATTATTCACGCGTCGTTGTAATTGCGCCGCCTCTACTGCCGTGACATCATTGTAAACGCGCCACAAACAAACTCACAACAAAGAAAGGATACGGAATAGTGTTCTTCATTCTCGGCATGTGGATGTTTTTAACAACAATGGAGAGGTCTGTGAGAATGCTTGGGATTTACCCCCAGCAGCAGAGACTGTGGTGGCAGTGACACGGGCTGTAGATGAGGAGAGCAGGGATGTTCGTGCAGGTGTGCTGCGTTACTTGATTAGTTAACTATTCATGCAGCGTGTTCTGTAAAGTGAATTATCAATAAACTTTTGAATATTTCAAAATGTACAAAGTATCCCTTGTTTTTTTATGTATGTGATGGTTTTTATAATCGTGGCATTAATCATTTGTCTTTTTCAAGAGGTTCATTACGTGCTAATACAATAATACTTATTTAATATAGTCTGGAGGTACACTTATTCGATCAGATTGTTTTTAATTGAAGCAAAACACAGATACAAAGGTAAAAATATAAACAGAAGACATACTCAGAAAATATAGCAAGTTCAAATGTATATACATAAGGCTTTTTCCTTCGGCGTCGCGCCATCAAGCTCTCGCTGGATCCGCTCCTTGGCTATCAACGAGAGGAACGTCTGTACTTCCTCAACAGACAATGAAACAGATAATTTGTGGTTGATGCAAAAAGTGCGTTTGTTGAAATGTCTATGGGTCTATGGGTCTCATGTCGCTAGTTCAGTGACGCAGTAATGACAATCCTCTCCGGCCAATCAGTGATCAACAGAGTTTACACGTCACGTTTTGGTAACGGTACGGTTCGCTTGGAACCTCGGCTGAGGTGGTACTAAAAAAGTACCAGGTACCAGGTACAGTACCCAGTGGAAAACCCCCCAAAAGTGAACCGTACCGAACCGTACTGTGCCGTACCATGCAGTGGAAAAGCGCCATTAGAATATATCCCTCTCAAAAACCTTACAGGTGAATGATGTGATTGGTTGCTGACCAGGTGGGCAGATTGATTGTTTATCTTTATTAGGGGAAAAAATTAAAAGTATCCAAAACATAAAAAAGTCATAAAACAATTTCAACATAAAACTCTACTTTGAATGAAAGATTTCAGATAAATGCAATAAATAACACATGAAATTAAGTGTCCCAGCAGACTCCATTCCTCACTATAGATCCTGTGAGCGTCCACATCAATAACATCTTCCTCATCTTACATTGAGCTCCACCATTTCTGTCCTCTGCAGTGCTCGTCTCTGTTTACCAGCAACTGCAAAACAACAGTATTGTTGACAATAATCACCACAAGCTAATAGATTATTTAAGAAGTCACATCGAGTCATTTTATACATTTACTGTTTTCTCTGTTTTTGCCACAATCGCGATTGAGTGTTTCAGCTGGGCCTTTCCGAATTAAACTATGAAAACTTCTTCCTCGTAGTCTCATCATAATACCTGCAAGATACCTAAAATACATACAATGGGTTTATTAAAGGAAAATATTTAATTGGATAGGTGAAACAATACAAAAATTGATAAAACCTTGCAACAACCTTCTCCAGCACCTTAACTGCTGGTCATTAACACATGAAAGGTCTGACAGCCACCAGTCCTCACAACCAGCTGTGTTTCAGCTGTATATGTCCATGAAACTTCACGGATTCCTGTATATGTCCGTGTACACCCGAGTACGTGGGTATTTCTGGAAATGAACTGGTCTGTGTAACATGGCTCGGGTAATTTCCACATACATCCGGCAAACCTGAAATTACATGGCAATTTACCATGACCAAATATTACCGGATTTGGCCCTTTTCATGCAGTGAAAGCCATCAGCAGTGTGTGGCTGCACATAATTAAGGCATTTTAAGTTTAAACGATCTCTTCTGGTTAAAATTTGAGTCCATAATCCATAATAATGCTTCCTCCACTGAAAAAGTCCATCCCCTGCTGTCCTCTCATTTCAAAATCCAGCCACATATTTGTTTAGAACTGTTCTAGATTGTTTTTGCTTGTAAACTACGCTAGTGAAAAATGAATAATACTTAAATGTATTTGAAATGCATTTATTTCATGCCAAGTATACACAAATAAATTTTCATATTTATGTACTTAATAAAATGCCCTGCAGTTGTACTTTTAGTGTACTAAACTGGTCTGCCTGAAGTCTGCTAAACAACTCATTTTGTTCTTAATGTACTTTAATTGTGCGGAAGCAGTGCTGAAGTCCAATTAAAGGCATACTTAGTATATTTGATTGTACTAAAGTGGAACCATTACAAGTATACTTTAGGTACACTTTAAATATTTTTAAAGTTAAAGTGACATTAACACACACTTTAGGCTTATTAATAACAAATATGCATCGTGCAAAAGTAATACTCCAAATAAATTGTCTTTACATTTTTTATATCAGTAAGTCTCTTTATATTACTTTTTTACTATGGTATGTTTGATCTTTGAATATTTCTCTCCGTTTCAGATAACTTTTTCACTAGAGAAATCAATTTTATGAATAGTCGCTCATATTTTACGCAGAGGCAGTGGTTTAAAGTGAAAACCATTTAATGATGGATTTGTTTCTTACAAAAAGTCTCTAATTCTGACGGCACCCATTCACTACAAAGGAGCCATCGGTGAGCAAGTGATGTAATGCTAAATTTCTCCAACTCATCTGCATCTTGGATGGCCTGGGGATGAGTTTTCAGTTTGGTTGAACTGTTTCTTTAATGCAGCAAGTGTTTTAATAATTAATATTATTCTACATATCAGTATCGTTTATGCTACATCTTGTAAAAACAATAAGCCAGGTGAGGTTGTGAGAAACAAAATTGATTTTCCATGGTTAAGGGGGTTTAGACACTTTACATTGTTCCTTGGAGCATGTAAATTTCACCTATGTAAAATAATTGTAACGCAGAGCCTATTTTGCTATAATACATGCTCTTCTCAGAGAATTAAACAAAAAGCATCCATTATTTATGTTGTGCATGAGATGCAGAAGCATGGCTCAGTGTGAGAGCTCTGCCGGGGCAGCCTAAGGTTCCAATGAGTGCAAGCTTTACCTTTGATGTGTGTCAGAGCGCTATGACAGTAAGCTTTGATTGTGACAAACTCAAATGAGCCTCCCTACACTGGGCTGCATGTGAGGAAGAGGCCACGATAAAAAGACAGCACGTGAACAGCAAAGTAGTAGAAGGGTTTAGGAACTTTAGAGACGACATAATGAGGACAATAGGGTTCATTTGCTATGCCGCTTTGGTGTGAGCATGATGCAGAATGCCACATAAGTTACTTGAAGAAAGCTTTTTGTTTTTATTATAGTTAATGATTGCACTGCCGCAGTGGCTTTTAATTGGTTTTAAAGCTTTATTATTATCATTTTTTTTAATACTGCGTGCATTAACATATATTATTGTTGTTGGCTTTATGTATGTTTCACTTAGAAACACACTGGTGGTGCAGCAGTTAAAGAGATTAAAACATTAAACTTTGGTGCACATGTCATGTTCGAGTCCACATCCCATTTTCTTCCTCTCATGTTCTATCACTTTCCATTATATCAGTCTGATGAAAAGGCAAAAGCCCCCACCTAAAATTGAAAAGCCGCAGGTACAAAGGTTATTGTTCAGAAGCTTAGATGCTAATTACTGGCAGCATTTGCCCATTGACTTTTAAAGAGATTGAGCCTTGTGATGTTTTAGAATAGATTAAAGTGTGATGTGAACTAATGGAGTGCTCTAGTTATGTAAAAAAAATTGAAGTAAATAATCACTTAGTAATCAATAGTAAGTGCACACTGAGTCATAGTCTATTAAGATTATTCTGTTCAGTGGTTTGCACATACTTGAACCACAATGTAGCCCTTTAATGCTATAAAGCATACTGTATAATTGTATACACGTATTTCTTATAGTCTTTTAAATGATACAAACTTGCTGAAAATCCTGCAGTACACAATCTACTACATACCTTCTGTCCTCTGACTGATAGTTTATACTTTTTCACTAAGTAAAATGACAATTATTTTGTATAATTGTAAAAATGTACACCTTCATGGTACACATCTTTTTGCGGCAACATAGTTTTTTGTTTTACAACTTTATATTGTTAGTAATCTAAAAAAAAAAAAAAGTTTTACAACTTTATATTGTTAGTAATCTAGATTAACATTTACTGGATTGAAGCAATGTATGTTGACTTGACTATCATTTTTTTAGCATGGCTATATATTGACAATGTTAATGTGTTTGGTCTTGGCGGAATAAAGCTGCTGCTGCAGCAAAGCAAGTACCAAGACATGCTACTGCTAAAACATCCACAACGTGCTGCTGTGAGCATGTAAGAAATACTGTTGCTGCATTTATAACATATATGAAATGCCCCCATATACAGTATAGCATACAGCAGCTCTAGACAGGTGGAGCTGGTGAAGGTGGAGGGTTTCTGAAGTGTGCTGCAACTGCTACAGCGAGCACTAGTTGAGTATTTGAATGTTGAGCAGCAAGCACATTGGCTGCTGTAGCAAAATACAACCAATCAGCTGTGCTATGTGATAATGATGTCATTATGTCAGACTGAGTAAGACCTATCAGACTGTGCCACCTAGAGTTTCATGACTGAACTTTGGATTTAGCCAGCTAGTCACAAGTTCTGATGTTATCAACATATTTTAACCATTTTGTATTTCCCGAATCCATACTTCCAAAAAACATTTGCAAACAAGCCTGTTGTTAGCAGCATATTTTATGTTCGTATGACATGTGGACCTAAAAAAAGGGAGATCAACTATAGTGAAGTCCTCATATAAATTGTTTGTTAAAGCAGAATATTTGCAGAAATTACATTATAGAGAAAGAACCCTGCAGCCCAAGACCGGTTGCCCACTGAAGCAAAGCTGGGCTGTGCCTGGTCAGTACCTGGATGGGAGACCTCCAGTGAAAATTAGGTTGCTGCTGGAAGAGATGTTAGTGAGGCCAGCAGGGGGTGCTCACCCTGTGGTCTGTGTGGGTCATAACGCCCAGAATATTGACGGGGACACTATACTGTCAAAAAGCACCGTTTTTCGGATGAGACGTTAAACCGAGGTCCTGACTCTTTGTGGTCATTAAAAATCCCATGGCACTTCTTATAAAGAGTAGGGGTGTAACCCCGGTGTCCTGGCCAATTTCCCACCACTGGCCCTTGTCAATCATGGCCTCCTTATAATCCCTATTCACTTGATTAGCTCTTTGTCTCTCTCTCCTCTCCACCTGTAGCTGGTGTGTGGTGAGCGCACTGACCCCAGCCCCCCCACATACACACATGATTGTACAATTATTTGGGTGTACAAAATACACAATAAAGCGCAATATAAATGCATCATTCATTCAATCATTCATTAAGTTGTGATGTAAGGAATGCTGTTTCCGGGTCCAAGCATATACTCGCTATTTCACTTGTGAATACTCAACCTGTACGGCGTACACTACAGTCTCCTTGGCCAAAAAGGATCACTGTCTGGCCATCTGGGATATGGAGAAAAAGGTAAGATTATAATTTTGGCTATATTACATCCCAATTTGAGTGTATATTAGTACCGTTTGTTGTTTTATTGTGGCATCTGATTGAGCATTTGAACCTAGAACTGGTAACTTGTATTGTTAGACTTAACAAGCGGATTGCATAATGCATGTAAAACTATTTTAAAAGATGAATGGCTTTCCACTGTTTCATGTAAATAAACTATGAAAGCTATGAATGTAGGACAATAATTGCAATCTTGAATTGATTCATTTGTAAAAGTTATTACACCATCACCTGCGCATGTCTTATGGTAGTTACGTAGCAAGTTAAACTTTTTGAGAGTCAGTTTCAGAATGGTTCAATTTAAAGTTGTCTCTGCATATTAAGCTGGGATACAACAGAGAATTTGATGAAGATGAATGTGTCCGAGTAAAAATATTTTTAGTGTAATTTTTATTGACATACTTTCTAGCAGTGGAGTAATATATGATACATCTGTTAGGTCATGTTGTGTAAAGATCCATGTATACCCTTCTGTTAAGATAATCAATAAAATAACATCTGTGAAAATTATGAATGCCGATCGATCTCCCAATCAAACATTTGTCTTACCGCTTTTATTGGATGCAGTCTCATACAAATGCATTTCCTCAGAGGAAAAGAGGCGGAATCAGGCAGTATTTGTTTGTTCAGCAAAACCTCGCTGTGCCAGTCCTCCTCTTTGACTGCTCTGCTCTCACCTCAGGTTCCTGTCAGATAAAACAAGATGGAGAATTATCAAGTCACACAATTCAAAAAATAAAACAAACTCAAACTGCTTCATTCTTATATCTGTCATTTACATTATCCTGAAGATAGAAGTAAACCTGCCACTTTGCCTGCTTTGGTTTATTTTCAGCTTATTTGTTTAGTTCATTTTGTGTTCTCATTTATCTATAAGTGTGGTGGTGGCATTGTTTGTAAATGCCATGTCAAGAAAAATGTCTAAACGAAGAAATATTCATGCAAAATCCAATGGTTGAAAATATAAAATGCAAACATTCAACGAAACGGAAAAATATAATATATATATATACTCTACACCCGTTTAATTATATTTTTCTGTTTGTTAGACTTGTTGTATACATATATATATATATATATATATATATATATATTAGAAGAATGTTCCTTTTATGTACTTTGTTCTTTTGACACAGAAATTGTGTCTAAAGACAAGACATAACTATGGCTATTTCTTTTTGCTTAATGTTTGCTTCCAACTTGTAATCTATTTGTATTTTCTAGTTTTCAAATAGAACTCACATCAAATTAATGGTTTCAATATATATAAAAAGAATAAATAACTACTAATTCAACTTATGTTAAAGGACTGACCATAACCCTTCATCTATTATTCTGCTAACTTTTTTTGTCTTTTGACTAAATTCCATGTTCTTTGGCCCTTAGGTTTGTTTGATTTCATGTGCGAGGTGTTTTAACTGTCAAATTAATCTAGATAAACCATTTGTGAATGTTCTACAACACAATATCCAATGGATTCCAAATTCAGGTTTTTGAGGCAATGAGGCAAATCTGGCTCACACGAGTGATTATATGATGGCACTGATTAATGATGTTGATGGACGCTGAAAGGGACCGAGGGAAAAGCCTAGACCATTAAAACTGCGTTGGATAAAAGCTCTCTTATTGCAATTATCACAGCAGTCAGTCACATCTCTTTGTCCTATCTCGTTTGTCTCATACTCAGTTCAAAATCTCATCAGATGAGGATTTTGATTGTGAAGTCAGATGACAGATGTAGGGCTTATTTCGCTACAAAGTTTCCTCATTTGACACCAGAGGTGACAACACATGATTTTTCTGTTTGACAGTTCGATTACGCTAGTGTGAAAGAGTTTCATGGTAGATGTTTAGGTTCGTATGTTGTTCTCGTGTTAACTGTGTGATGCTGCCATTATGACTTTAAAACAAGCAAACCAAAAAAACATGATTTTCAAAAGAGTTCCCAGATCTTTCATTTTTGACATCAAAAGTGTTATGTCCAGTCAGAATGTATGTTTATTCTATGCATTTATTTATTAGAGAACGTCTCGGTTACGTATGTCTCGGTTACGTATGACGTCCTCCGACGTCACGTCGGAGGACCGACGAATTGGGATATCGCTTAGAGAGACCAATCCACTTCGAGTGTAAACTAAACGAGCCAATGCACATTGGCATGCGATTATTGCATATTGATTATTAGGCCCTCATAGGAAGATCCGTTACTGTTGCTATGGCACTACCCACTCAGTAGGACTGGATAACACTGGGAAAACGTACCCGTTCAGCTCATAACAGGAACTCTGCGGAAGCCCTTACCTTCCCGAGGGAGGTTCAGAGGCAGTTACACATATGGACAATAGTCAGATGCATATGGAAGATTGGAGATGGAGTCTCCACTCTCCAGGGAGCGCAGCTCGTGACAGCTCGTCGGCTGTCCGGTTGAGCAAGCCCGGAATATGAATGGCGCGAAGCGACCTCAGATGCTTCCGACTCCAGAGGAGGAGGTGGCAGGCGAGTTGTGACATGCAACGGGAGCGTAGACCACCTTGTCGTTTGATGTACGCAACGGTCGCAGTGCTGTCCGTACGGCGTCTCTTGAGATGGTTCAAGGCCAGGTGTACTGCCAGCAACTCTAGGCAGTTGTTATGCCAGTGCAGTTGGGGACCCGTCCAAGCCCCCGACACTGCAAGCCCGTTGAACGTGGCCCCCCAGCCCTTGGCGGAGGCATCCGTGTAAACCACAGTGTGCCTGGAGACCTGTTCCAGGGGCACTCCTGCCCGAAGGAATGAAAGGTCTGACCACGGGGTGAAGGTTTGGTGGCAGGCTGGAGTGACTTGGACCCGCAGCGTGCCGCTCTGCCACGCCCACCTCAGGACTCGGCCATGGAGCCAGTGTTGAAGCGGTCTCATATGGAGCAGCCCCAGCGGTGTGACCGCCGCCGCATCCGCCATATGCCCCAGGAGCCTCTGAAACTGTTTCAGTGGTGCCGCCGTCCTGTTCTTGAACGTATTCAAGCAGTTCAACACCGACTGAGCGCGTTCCTACGTGAGGCGCGCTGTCTGATTGACCGAATCCAAACTCCATACTGAGAAAAGAGATCCTCTGCATTGGCAAGAGTTTGCTCTTTTCCCAGTTGACCCGAAGGCCCAACTGGCTGAGGTGCGAGAGCACCAAATCCCTGTGTTCGCATAACTGATCCTGAGACTGAGCCAGTATGAGCCAGTCGTCGAGGTAGTTGAGAATGCGCATGCCCTGTTCTCTCAAGGGAACGTTGACACGTTGTCTAAAGACGCAACGTCAAGTTTGCCAGATGCAACGTCGTCTTTAAAAAGACGCACCCGTGAATGCTCTTTTAGGGAAAAAAACTATTTTAGCGTGCTGAAGCGCACAGGGGAGATGGTCATCTGCAACACGAACAGGGGGTAGTGCTGCCGGATGTGTGCAGTCCACTCGACACGGGAAGAACCACCACCGCTGCAGTGCCGTACCACCAGCACGAGAGTCTTCCGTAGAGCATGCTCAACTCGTTGAATTCACTCGTTCAGCAGAAATCAGGAGCAGAACAATGTAACCGCTCGGCTCCGAAGCGAAAAGCTGAATATGCGCTGCACCTGCTGGCTACTTATACTCACGCTGTGATCAGCGGCAGCTGGATGCAATAATCGCATGCCAATGTGCATTGACTCATTTAGTTTACACTCGAAGTGGATTGGTCTCTCTAAGCGATATCCCAATTCGTCGGTCCTCCGACGTGACGTCGAGAGTGACCGACTGATAGGGAACAAATGCTTCAGATGAAGGTTTACTGTAACATTTTATAACAACTTTAACAAACATTCACTCAAAATTGAGAAATTCAACAAAATTTACTCACCCTCAGGCAAAACAAATCTATTATTAATTTGTCATTATGGACTAGTATTGTGGCTAAAAATTATGGTTTAAAGTTAAAACTTCTTTATGATGGATTTGTTTCTTACAAACATGCAGATTTTCGCTTCACAATATGTTAATTGATGGACTGGAGTGGTGTGGATTACTTGTTGGATTGTTTTTATTAGTGGTTTGGACTCTCATTTTGATGGCACCCATTCACTGCAGAGCATCCATTGTTGAGTAATATAATGTTAATTTGATCTAAATCTGATCTGTAGAAAAAAACTAATCTAAATCTAGAATGACCTCAGGGTGACGAAATGTTTAGCAAATTTTAATTTATGGGTGATCCTTTTATTCAATGCTCATCAGCTCATTAATGTATAACATATCTTTATTACAACATATTTAATAAACAATGAGACCAGGCTGTATGTCTCCATGTAGCCACTCACTGGTCCCCTGGCTTTATGATTATAGAGTAACAATTACAACCAAACTAAAATATCACCTTTTTGACAATTTTTGCTGAAATGGTTAACCTTTATCTAAAAAGTTGCTTTTCGACTTGTTTAAAATGTAGATGTTCAATTAGCAAGTAAAATGACATTTCATCTTATTAAGATTTACAATTTAAGTTTACTAAAATAGCGTAAAATCTGACATCTCACTCTGGAAAGAGTTGGAAGTCCCAGTCTATTTTCACATGTATTGGAAATCTCCAAGCTAAATCCGTGATCTGTTTGACTAAGCCTTCTTAGTTTAGAGTGCTCCATAAGCCTCCATCTGCAACTCCATGAGTAACATTTCTCCCTGTCACAGCAGATTTGTTTTAATCCATATGTCTAATATGTTCCATTGAGGTCCCATCAAGTATCACCTTCCAGCAAATGGTTCTTGCACCTGCACAATTTTCCTTAATTGGTCACAATCTTAAATTCGGATTAACTTTTGCTCTGAAAACATCTGGTCAGGCCTGGCATCCGAAAACGGTTTAAACTTTAGATTTTCTCTAAAGGTTTCCACTTTATTGCAATAAGTAACATAGGCTGTGATATATATATATATATATATATATATACACACCCGTGAACACACACCTGGAGCAATGGGTAGCCATTGATGCTGCAGCACCCGGGGAGCAGATGGGGGTTTGGTGTCTTGGTCAAGGGCACCTCAGTCGTGGTATTGAGGGTGTATAGAGCGCTGTACATTCACTCCCCCCATCTACATTTGGCAACCGTCTGTCTAACCATTAGGCCATGACTTCCCCCATATATATATATATATATATATATATAATATGTTTTTAATCAAGAGTGTCAGCACAGCTGTTGATAAAAAGACAATGCTAAGATTACTCATGCACGCTACTGACGATTTCACACCTTCTATGGGTAATTACATGAATATTTTCATTAATTAAAAATACACCCACTCACATCTTTGTAACTAGGCCACTAATAAAAAGATATTAACTATTTTATATCTAACTTAAATACATTATTACTCCATCTAATTACCAATGAGTCTTTTCACTTGCAACTTGTGCTCAAATATAGTGATAATGTGATTTTTTATTTATTTTTAATCTTGATGGTCTGACCTTTAGGTCAGTGTCTTTTCTTATATCAGCTCCATCAGCAGTTTGAGAAATACATTTATAACTGCATTTAATTTGATAAGTTTTGAATGATGAGACCCAAATATACCACTATATTTTTCATTTAAAGTCGTTAGTTCCGGGCCTTGGATCTGATTGGTCAATAGTGCTCAAACAGGGCTGCTACAGACCTATAGGGTTTCAAACTTTTGTACTCCACTTGCTTTTTGCCTATTCAGTGACTGTTTTTATGGGTTACATCATTACATCAGAAGGTGAAGACGAGTGTGTTTTTGTCTTTCTCTGTGTGAAGCCATGGTCACAACAGACTTTGAGCATTCAAAGTTTTTCGGACGCTGCAACGGGTGTGATTTGACATCACGCTCTGCAGCATATTTTGAGAAACATAAATTCACCACATAACAAATAATTATAAGGAAAGGAAAGGATGTGACATCTGGCAAGGTATAGTGTGGAATACACACGGCAGTGAGTAGTGAACAAACACACACACCTTGAACACACACCCAGAGCTGTAGGAAGCTGTTCATTCAATCCTCCCACCTACAATCCCTGCCAGTACCACGACTCGAACCCGTGACCTTTGCGCTACAAGTACAATTCTCCAACCATTAGGCCATGACAAAATGTAAATCTAAAATGTAATAACATACAATCTACTTTCCTGCAGCTCTGAGGTTTTAAATTCATGTTCTTTTAATTCATCTATGAGGTCATGCAGTAACGTATCGATCTTCTGTTTGTCACACAGATACGAATTCACAGGTCAGAGTTCACCAACCTTTAACTTTGGAACACAGTGAAATGCAAATCAACTGTGCATGTGTATGAATGGAAGTCAATGGAATGAAAAGTGTAGTGTGATCAGCACTTAATCGTCGTTAACTCGTTCCCCACCAAGATCGTTTTTTTTTAAGTTGGCAGCCAATGCCAGCATTTTGGACCATTTGCACATAATTTTAATGGCACCCAGAATATTTTGTTGTATAAATATCTGAACATGCAATATGTTAAAACAAAGAACAGAGCCCCTGCTTAAAATTTTTGTATTCTAGTTTCATGCAATCATTTATTTTAATCAACACTAGATTGTGAGCATGTTTTATGAAAAAGGCAAAACATTGAACAAAAATCTGACAAATTCACTTTTTTTAAAAGATTACCTCTTGATCAGATTCAGATCAATGATCAAAACTTAGATGCTGTTGATCACTTCCTTCAACACCACCAAAGCTTGCATGGTCCCATACCATGTGCTGGATTGTCATATCATTTGGCAACATTATTAAGTTTTGATTTATATGCTGCTTATTGTTTAATGATTGCATTATTTTACATATGCATCTGCTTGCATAAGCATACGATCGCTTGTTTCTGCTTGTTTTGATCCAGATGTTCAATACTCTTTCGGAAGATGGGTAATAGCGCCTCCTACCATACACCAGAAACTTTCCGTTTGAAAACACGGAAAGCCTGAAAATTCTGTCATTGGCGGGAAAAGAGTTAATAATGAATTGTTTGAATCATTCACTCTAAAGAATTGTTCAGAGTCTCTGCATTCAATAACTAATTTATAACTGACTCACAACTGAATCATTAATTCAACTCATATGTCAAAAATGCTGATTAATTTAGAAATATTCGTATTTGATGGAGAAACAAAAACTAATTTAAAGAAACAGTTCACCCCAAAATTGAACAAAATTTTACTCACCCTTAGGCCATCTGAGATGTTGAATTTTTTCTTCTTCAGTGGTACAGATTTTTAGCTGAAACCATGGTCCTTGGTGATTCAAAAAATGCAAATCAGCAGCTATTTATATATATATATATATATATATATATATATATATATATATTAGTGGTGGGCGTTATCGGCGTTAACGTGCTGCGTTAACGTGAGACTCTTATCGGGCGATAAAAATATCGCTGTTAATCTATTCTCAAAGTTGGGTTGGGAGCTGAGTCTATACTACGCAAGCTATGATGACTTTCACCCTGATATTTTAGCGGATGTATACCCGAATTGCACTGTAGGGGCGAGAACGAGTCTTGAACTAGAGGCTCGCAGTCCGTGATGGACAGATTGTTAACGGCTGGTCTATGTGGTAATACAATCGGGCAGGACATCCAAACGCTCACCTATCATTCATCAACCTCAAATATGGCTTTTCATCTGAAAGATGTATGTAGTAGCAACTTTACATGGCCGCTCAATATGATGTTAACCTAGAGAAATATGCGCTATTGAAGTGTTTGTGTGGAAGCGCGTTTGCTGCAGGACAGGCTCCGGTGCGCTCACTTGCTCTTACATCTCCGTCATTCTTGGTCATACAGATAAAAGTAGCCTAATACATCTTTCGAATCTGTAAAGACTCTACGTTTATTTGTGTGCACTCAGAATAACAACGAAACGTTGCGCTTTTAAGCAAACAGGATGCGCTTTAGGTCTCATGTGAACTTGAGCGAGAAACTTCGAAACTCAATCAATAGAGAGTGAAATGTCTAAAAATTTAAATAGAAGACGTGTGTGTTAGCATGGATGCTTTACATGAAATTTAATCTGTGCAACACTGTGCATAAGATGGCTTTCAGTTCAATATAATAACAAAAAACGACATTTTGGGTTTTTATTCAACTAATAAGGTGGGCACGCTGTGATCTGTACTATATTTTTACTGTAATTGACAGTTATCGGCAAAAAAAAAAAACAACACGGGAGTGGAGGGAATGAGTCATTCTTCCGAGAAATTTTCCCCAGTTTTTCGTGGGATTGGGACGGGAAGAGATTAAAGTTTGTGATGCATTTTGGAAACAGGAGATGAGCCCTGGTCTAATCGCCACCTGGCTTGAGAAACCCGTTCTCAAAGACTTACTTTTAGTCATTATTTGGGTAGCACACATATTCTGAATGCCTTCAGAATTCAAATGAGCCATTTAATCTAGATTAATCTAGATTAATTCCAAGATTAATCTAGATTAAAAAAATTAATCTATGCCCACCACTAATATATATATATATATATATATATATACACACATGCAGGCAAGACAAAGTTACTTCCCTGTGGCTCTTGACAATATATTGAGGTCTTATGAAGCAAAATTATCTGTCTGTGCAAGAAACTGAACATACAAATGAGATTTTGAATTCATATGAACTAGCTACCCTTTCATCAAAACACACTAAGCTAGCCGACATGAATAACTGCTTGTTACTTCCTTGCTTCAACTCATGGAGTGACTCCAAATGGACAGTTGAAACAAACATGTCCTCAAGATTGTGAAATCCATATCAAGGACTACACACACAAGGTTGTAATGTATTTGCACCCTCAATATCACCATCTGTTCATCACTATACTTTAAAAGCGATTTCCCCTTAGACGGTGTGTTGAACATCTAATCGGATCTAATTTTAGCATAGCAATTTTCAGTGTCTTCCTCACATTCCCCTGCCATTACACAGTTATCGCAACCTTACAACCTACATTTAATTAGCTGCTGCAAGTCAATTAGTGTCCTGGAGAAATCACTATGTGCTTATCAAAATTCTGAATATTGAAGGAAAACTGAAAAGACTGAAAATACAATGAGTGGAATTATGTCAGATAAATAGGAAACATGGTCATGAATCTGAAACAAGAGGAGGGAGTTTGATATTCCCCAAACGGGTCGCTGTTGTTTTCAATAAAGGAAAAATTATGCATTATGCTAGAGGCTTTGTCATTGGATTTCCTTCCAAAATCATGATGAGCTCAAGCTTTCAAAGTAGGAGAGTTGAAATAAATATTTAGCATCATGATATAATAATTTGCTCTATAAAAATCCAGACATGTTGCATAACATTGTGCAATAATATAAATTGTACAGAAAACTTTAGTAGGGTTCATCTGAGGGCTTTATTTATTATTTTTTTTAGGGAGAATTAACTAGGACAAATGGCTCAGACCTGCACTAAGCATGAAATATCTCAAACACGTTTTTCTATTACGAATTAAAGACAATGTATAATGAACAAAAGCAGTACAGTTAAACCATTTGTTCCATATTTGCAGACCTAAAGGAACAGTTCTAAACTATGTATAATACATATAAACTAAAATCAATTAGTTTATTTTGTAACATTTGTGAATTTAAGCATCAAAACTTTAGTGTACAGTATGTAAACTATTTTTCATTTTGAGATTAGCTAAATATTACTTTTAACATCATTATTGATTTTTGTGTATCTAAGGATTAAATGAGCGTTAGATGACGGCAAACTGGTAATACAAATCTAAATGTAAAAATTTAAGAAATAAGCATGCACAATTGAATCTACCAATTCTGACAAATTAAAATCAAATAATATAAGATATGGTAACCAGTTTGTTACTTCTATATTGTGCATCTCAAATTGTTTTATTTAACATTTAAAGTGCTCCTATTATGGATTTTTAAATTACCTTTCATGCAGTGTGTAACACAACCCTGAGTGATCTGTGAGTTGTCTGACCTCCGGTGCAGGGAAGACAAGATGTCTCAGATTAAGCGATTGAGGTGTTTTGTTGGATGTAATAATGAATAAAGCAGTCGTCATTTACTCCCGACATCTGAGCCGCTGAAGACGAAGAGGATTAATGTAAATTTCGTTTTTTGAAGTGAATGCGCCGATCCCAATCTGCCTAAATGCGTCTATGTTTGCTCAAATCATTCGTGATCCAGCTTCATCAATAGAAGAAGTGAGTATAATGTTTTTAAATGAATTTTTGCAAATCGCCTTTCCTAATATGTGCTATTTAGCAAGTTTTGTGGCTAAAGTAAACAGTAGTCACCCCACAGAATAGAGGGGCGGGGTGAGCAGAGCTCATTAGCATTTAAAGCAACATGGACTAAAACATGGCTTGATGAAAACGGAGCTGATTTTTGACAGGGTAAAGAAGGTGCTTTTACACTACCATTGAGACATTTTAACCGAAGTATGTTATAGACTTTTCATTAAGACCCTAAAGAATCATATAAAGTTGTGGAAAATGGGCATCTGATGACCCCTTTAAATCTGAAAGTGCACTGTGTATAAAATTATTGTCTCTCAAAAGAAACTCTGAATCATTGAAAGGGGTAATTTTTTATGAATTATAAGCCGTTTCATGTTGACATCAACATGCATATTGCCCACTGACTTGCTGATCTTTTCGCGTTGGTCTGAGTGAAAATGCAAATTCATTCTTTGCCACTATATAGGTGCCTTTTTTGGAGTTGTACAATAGCTGTTTCCCCTGTAACGCTGTACTCAAATCAGCACTGCGGTCACAGACGCTGCTTTGTCAGGCATAATGATGAAATGAAAATGAGACTAATCGGACCAATCACTTCAGATTAGCATCATGCAAAGGAGGGGTTTGGAAACTTGAATCGTTAAGCAAATCTTTTGGGAGTCATTGAGCAAGTAAGATAAATATAAATGCATATGATAAGACAACTGCATATAATCTTAACAACCTGGAGCTCAACACGCTCATAGCAGCGGAGATGATCGTGGACTTCAGGAGAACCCCAGCCCCCCCACCCGCACCCGTTCTCCCCCCACTTACCATCATGAACAGCACTGTGACTGCAGTGGAGTCATTCATGTTCCTGGGCACCACAATCTCCCAGGACCTGAAGTGGGACAATCACATTGAGTCCATTGTGAAAAGGCCCAGCAGAGGCTGTACTTCCTTCATCAGCTGAGGAAGTTCAACCTGCCACAGGAGCTGCTGAAACCGTTCTACTCTGCCATCATTGAATCCGTCCTCTGCACATCAATAACTGTCTGGTTCAGCTCAACCAAATCTGACCTCAGAAGACTACGGATGATATAGTCCGGACTGCTGAGCGAATCATTGGTACAACCCTCCCCACTCTCCAAGAACTGTTCTCATCCAGAGTGAACAAAAAGACTGGCAAAATCACTCTGGACCCATCACATCCAGCACACTCCCTCTTTGAACTGTTGCCGTCTGGTCGACGCTTCAAAGCTCTGAACACCAGAACGACCAGACACAGAAACAGTTTCTTTCCCCAAGCAATCCATCTCATGAACACTTGACAATAATTATGGGACACACACTATTTATACACTTATTTATCTAACACACATACTTAGCCTACACTTCAATTGCACGTAATATACCTGTACATACAAAACTGTCTATTGTTATATACCTGTACATTCAATTGTCAATTTGTATATTGTTATACATTTTTTACTTGTTCTTTTAGACTTTTCTTTTTATTGTCTGTATTTTTTAACTTTTGATGTCATTTGTGTTGCACTACGGTAGCTTCTGTTATGAAAACAAATTCCTTGTATGTGTAAACCTGGAAATAAAGTTAATTCTGATTTGGATTCTGAAGACAATGAAAGTGTTTTTGACCGTGCATGCATGTCAACCTGTTGTTGGGGACCAAAACCAAAATATTAAGCTTTCATTACCCATAATATGGGGCACTTTAAAATGTATTTTGTTTGTACTCTCTCAGTATTCACACTCACTCTTGGGACTTGTTTATGTTCTTTTTATGGCACTTTTTTGAGATTGCAGTGTCCATAAAAGACAAATAGAGGAACCAGTGACGAAGAGTTGTATTGATCAAAATATGAATTGTTCAAGTATAATCAAAGTGAATACAACAATTTATGTATCAAGTTTATTCTGAATAAATGAATGAATGAATGATGCATTTATATAGCGCTTTATTGTGTATAGTTGTACACCCAAAGCGCTTTACAATGGGGGGGGGGTGCAACCACCACCAGTGTGCAGCATCCACTTGGATGATGCGACGGCTTTCACAGGAAACGGTGTCAGTGCGCTCACCCCACACCAGCTACAGGTGGAGAGGAGAGAGAGTCATAGAGCCAATCAAGTGGATGGGGATTATTAGGAGGCCATGATTGACAAGGGTCAGTGGAGGGAATTTGGCCAGGACACCTACTCTTTACGAGAAGTGCCATGGGATTTTTAATGACAACAGAGAGACAGGACCTCATTTTAATGTCTCACCCGAAAGACATGAAAGACATGCTTTTTGACAGTATAGTGTCCCCATCAATATACCGCAGTGTTAGGACCTACACAGACCACAGGGTGAGCACCCCGTGCTGGCCTCACTAACACCTCTTCCAGCAGCAACCTAGTTTTCAACAGAGGTCTCCCATCCAGGTACTGACCAGGCTCAACCATGCTTAGCTTCAGTGGGCAACCGGTCTTAGGCTGCAGGGTGACATGGCTGTGACCTTATATTCTACTAATATAATCTTGTATCTGCCTGTGTGTAGAGGCCTGCATGCATTGAACATGCAGACATATGGTGAGGCTGTATGTCCTGTTTTGACATTACACAAAATATATGAAGGGGCCCTTACATTCACGGAACATACAATTAAGGTCTCCTGTCTGCATCTTGTTAGCAGACTAGAAACACGGCCAAAAAAGGTAAAATGCATATGTATGACATGTATTGAACACGCCTAGAGGATTTAAAAAAAAGAGGATACAGAAAAAGAGTTGATTGTCTAATGATAATAAAGTCTCTCTTCTGGCATCAAAACCCCAAGACTTCAAGAGTGATTCTTCATAGAAAAGGCCACACCACCACACCAGCAGAACTTTTACTCTCACAGTGAGCTCTTAAACATGCAATCGAGTTCTTGTCTTGCATTTTATGATGAAAAACTATTTATTACACAATGTGAAGTATTTAGCACATATATTAAAATATAATAACGGAACGTCACATATCTCTACGCCAGATGTCACTTGGACATATCTAGAACACATTTGTATTTCTCAGAGGATGCTGCTTTTATTTTACTCCAGCACTCTGCAGTCAGACTTTTCTCTGCTTTCCTTTAGATTTCGAGCTCTTGTGTTCTGAATCGCATCTAATTTTATAACGGGAGTCCCAGCGAGGGATGATTATCTGAAGTGTCCAGCTGTGCTTACACCCTATCCTGCTCTCTTATTAACGGCCTTGCATTAATTACCCAAATGCACAGTGGGTTTTATGAAATATTGAAGTGAAGCAGAAATCCTTCTCGTGGTCTCAAGCCTCTTGCCCATATGTTTCACAGTTTGCCCGTTCAATTTCTTCGAAAACCTTTGCTCTCACAAACAGTTATGCAGATTGTAGTGGACGGATGGCTGCTGATTAAATCTGATTTTACAAAGGTCTCTCTCTACCTTGTTATTCATGTTCCTGGCAATTCAGAAATCATAACAGTTTTACATTCGAATAGCCTCGCTTTGTGATAAATTCGTTTGATGGAGAAATTATTGTGATTTATTGGGCACAATTTCTCCAACCAAAAATCAAAATATACCATATGCCTAATAAATAGCAACTGAAATGCTCTATGTTGTAATAATGTATATTAGATCTAGCGATTAGTGGTGATGAGTCTTTATGAGTGTCTTTTGAATCATTCACTCAACTGGTTTGTTCAGAAATTCAGATTTATTTTAGAATGAAGCAAGTGACAAGCGGTGTCCAAAATCTCTTACTCTAGAAGGTACTACATTTGATTTTAAACATACTTCATGACCATTAAAAAAGTATATTCTATGTAGTATAAATATTGCTTGTATAAATGTAATTTTGCAATGCGGTCATGTTGATGTAACCAGGGTAGGGTAGGTTTTCAACATAATAATAAATGTTTTTTTGAGCTGCAAAAAACTGGAGGATCATGTGATTGGAGTAATGATCCTAAAAATTCAGCTTTGAAATCACAAGAATAACTTGCATTTTTAAATATTTTCAAATAGAAAACATTTATTTTAAATGGTAAACATATTTCAAAAATGTTACTGTTTTTGCTGTATTTTGGATCAAATAAATGCAGGCTTGGTGAGCACAAGATAATTCTTTAAAAAGCAAAAATCTGTCTGTTCAAACACTTTTGACTGGTAGTGTATGTTAAAATAGTGTATGTTTGAAGTTAAAAATATGAATATTAATAAGGTGAGTCTGAAATGTATATTTGACAGTGTTTTCACATATCTTGTTTGCATGAAGTCTAAATACAAATAAAAGTGAACATTAATTTATTTGTGCTGTTTTTTCCCCCCCTAAAATATTATAATTTTATAGGAGTTCATAGACTTGGCAAATTAATTTTTCATAAGTGTGTATGTACAGATTTCTGTTGTGGGCATTTTTGGCAGTTTATATGAGGCTTTTTTTAATAGTGTTCATATCAATATCGGAATTATATCGTATCGACCGAAATTAAGAAATATAAAATGAAATACATTTTGGCCGTATCGTCCAGCTCTAAACCAGGGTAAGTCTGCAACTCTTCACTGCCACTCACAATTATTTTGCATCATGGGAAAATAAAATGTTCATCAGATGTGCACTTCAGAATATTTGTTGGAAATAATAGGCAATCTGGGTTTAATTGTTTAATCAATGCTATAAATGAATACATACTGTTTTTCATGTCATGTAATGTAAGCAGACTTTATAAATATATCACTGAATCATTTGATCAACCAATTTGTTCAAAACCCAGTGAATCATTTGGAAACCAAACACTGCTTTATCCCTAAATCACCCAAAATGAAATTTCTGTCATTAAGTACTCACCCTCATTTCATTCCAAACCTGTTCGACCTTTGTTCCATTTCTGAAAAAAATTTTTTTTATCTCGGAAATCCGAGAGCTTTCTGACCCTGCATAGACAGTAATGCAACTAACACATTCAAGGCCCAGAAAGGTATTAAAGACATTGATAAAATAGTCCATGTGACATCAGTGGTTCAACTGTAATTTTATGAAGCTACAAGAATTCTTTGCAAAAACAAATAAATAAATAACGACTTTATTCAACAATTTCTTCTCTTCAGGGTCAGTCTATAGGAGGAGCTTCATCCCTCAGGCCACCAGGCTCCTAAACTTAAACTCAGTCTAATAACATCAACATCACTCAATTTAATAAACAGTAAGATATTCACTATTCTCCATAATCCATATTGCTGCTATGTATACACCCTGTACAAACTGTTTGCTCATTCCTCTTGCACATCCCTGCTTATATTATTATTTATTAAGTCCACAGTGTACTGTTCTGCACATTTCATTTTATAGCACATTTTATTCTTCTTTATTTTTTTCTTATTATTTTTTCATTTTTTACCTATATTTTTGTAAATACATTTATGTTTATTCTCTTGTGTTGTGTTACCTATTTAGCACCGTCCATTGAGCGGACCTGACTTACATTTCACTACTGATTATATCCTGTATAATTGAGTATGTGACGAATAAAACCTTGAATCCTTGAGTCTCCCCCGCATTTTCAGGGACCACGACATGTAACAAATTGATAACATGTTATAAAAAAGAATATGTCCTAATGTGAGTGCAAAATATTTCATAATAAAAATATTGTTATTTTATGTTGTATTATTATTATTATTATTATTATTATTATTACATGGTTTCTTTTGAAAACACTTTCAAATAAAATAGAGCTAAAACATCAAATAAAATATTGCCATCATTGTAATTCATTAAACACTGTTTCAGTCAGACTCTTAGTGTGTTTTTTGTTTTGTGTTTGTTTTTTTACCGTGTGTGAACATGTTTATGAGCCAGTGAAACAAATTAAAAACATGCATCAAATCATTAAATCCCATAAAAAATATGAATGTAAAGCTCATTTATGTACTAAAATTCCCCAGGATCCGTAATTGCTTTACCTTTTCACAAATCATGAGTTTGCTTCCTGTAACAAAGACTTCTGGACTAACGATTAACTAATGAAGATCCTGAATCAGTGGCAAAAGATAGTTGTTCCACACAGAAAAGGGGCTTTGGGACACTTATGCATTCCTGTTTATTTACATATTTGCACATTGAACTGTCATATAAACAAGCTCTCTTGCTTGTGTGATATTACCTTACGTTACTTTTAAAGTATTTATTGTTACCATTAAAATATTTTTATAGGCAATCAGTCCATAACAGAAATGATGATGACAACATGCCCTCTCCCCATCCCTTGTTTTAAAAGGTCGACACATTGCTCAAGGGCATGTGGCTTTGATATTTCAGTATGCAATTATAGTACATGACTCAGCCTAGCTCTTCTTTGAAGAAACAAAAGTGTCATTCTCAGACTTCATTAACCTTTGGGTGAGCTGCACATTTACCTCATTACGAGCAACAAAGCATGACAGGTTCCTTTTCTGATGTTCTTTCTGTATGTCACTTTTTGTTTTTCCCAGTTCATTCAACTTGTTTAGTTTCTTAACGAAGGTAATTCCAACCTATTTTTGGTCTCGAGTTCATAATTCAGATTCAGATTCTGTTTCGAATAACTTTCAGTCCAAACGAGAGCTAAATTTTCTATTATGAATGAAGAGAAACTAAAACCATGTGCAATAAAACTTTGAAATGGCCATTTCGAAATCGTCTTAATAAGCTCTGGAGTCTTTTGTATCTTTCGCATGGCCTCCAGGGACACATCACGTTGAGATCTACTGATCTTTGGCAACATGTGAACCAGCACAGGGGAAAAAAGCCCAGCATCCTCCTCTGCAGAGCTCAGAGAACAAACATACATACAAATCAACTCAACTCAAACCGAGACCCCAGGGACACATGAATCACGGGCAAACGGCTGCCCTGCCTAGTGTTTTCTCATTGCCTATGGCAATATTTGTGTGACTGAGTAAAAGTCTTATTTGTAGATCTTTCATAACATTATATAGCCTGCACATACAATCCTACTGCTCTTTGTGGAATTATAGCCATAACAAGTGGGTGTTGGCTTTTCCTTCCATGTCATAAAAGAAAACTGACCTGTATGCTGTACAATCACGGCTCGGCCCATAATGAACTCTTCAGAGAACTGGCAGTATTGGAGCAGATTACGTTTTAAAGTCTTACCTGGTGCAGTCATTTGCTAGGTATGATGGGATGCAGTGAAAGGAGCTAAATAAGCATTGAGAAGCCGATACGGCACATTAGGTTAATAAATTGAAGGGCGGTAATGATGAACTGAGCTGAGGGCGTCTGATGGACAGTGATGGCTCCCCAGAGTGAAGGCTCTGCTGAGTTTTTGTTGGCGTCTATGGCAGTGATTGAGAGTGTATCGGGCCCTTTGTTGTTAGAAGATCTCATGGTGCATTGAGAGAATGGGAGCAGGGCTAAACATTGATAGCACTTAAGTAGCTTATCGCATCTGCAGAGCGTTTTAGCAATGCACAGTGAAAGAAGGCCCCAAGAGCGAACACTTATCTCACGCTCCAGTGAAATATTGTCGTAGCTTCTTCACTCAAGGGCTTTCTTACAATTGATCACCCCAGTGCCCTCTTTTCATGGTGTTTGTAGTATTGACTGACTCTAATTTAATACGAACCTTGTCATAGAAATGTATAACCATATTTCTTTCGATCACAATGCCCAAATTGCTTTTAAAATTCAGTCCAGATTCAAAACTGCAGATCATTCTGAAATGTCTGTTATATTTATGAATGTACTAGAAATGAGCAATATGTCTAGTATGTCATTTTATGCTGATTTACCTGGTTATTCTTTATTTAGTGAATAATTACTCAATGATTAGAAGGACATTTCTCCCAAAGCAGCCTAGTGTTAAGTGCTTTACTTCATAATCATGATCATAATCATAGGGATCATTCTGGGATCTGAACTTTTTAGACTGCCATCTTTAACAACAACTCTGCCATCAGTATTGTATACTTGTAATGCGTCGCAGGGTTGTGCTACATTCAGGATTTAACTGAGATTGAGTTCTGATTTGAGAAATCTGATTTTTTTATCAGTTTGCTGAATCAAATGTAAATGTAAGAAAGTGAAAGACAATTTTATATTTAATTTTTTCAAATATTAATGTACATATTATGAAAACAATTTTATTTGACATTGAGTTGTTTTAGTTAATGTTATCTCCAATATACCTATGCATTATTCAAATCAAAAGTTGTATCTGTAAACATTTAATGGATTTTAATATTGTAAACATTTAAATATTGTAACAAATGTATTGGTCATTGTTAGTTATTGTTAGTTAATGCATTAACTAAAGTTAACTATTGGGAACTCACTGCACTTTCTAAACAAAAACAAAAATAAAGAAATTATTTTCACTCTAATTCGAAATTCACTCAAAATTGAAACACATTGAATTAAACATGACATTTGTATTTGAATCAACATATTTTTATGCTTCGCTGAACGCTGCAATACAAATTCATATCTGACACTAAGTGCCTTGTACAAGTGTTTGTTATAAATATAAATATATCTGAAAACAATTTGGTAGACATTTCAAATTAATTATATATGTAAATGTAATAATTATCTTAGTAGGTTATTAATTAACTAAATTCTTCTTTCTAAATTCTGAATTAAAAGTGAACCAATTCTTAAATTATGTATTTTGTCCAACCATGGTACAGTATGCATCATATAAAGCAGCATGTTTATGTCTTTCTTTACAAGTTTATAACTTTTATGGTTTACTGAAACAACTGGTTTGAGAGTGCTTTGATAGATGTTTTAAAGACCAGAAGCTATTAGAAGCATGTGTGCTGCATTTGCGCTGAACTGTGCATTTCAGAGTGATATTAAACAGCCTTAGTCCACCGCTTGTGTCTGTGGACATCAGTCTTATTTGTATTTAAGAGCAGCTCGCTCTCATTTACTGTGACTCTAAGGAGCTGTGACTCAACCTCGACAGACAGCAGAGCTGACTTACTGTGAAAGTGGAAATGGCACTTGCGGGGCTTTGTGCAGTAATGGTATTTATACTGCAGTATCCTGCACTGGGGTTCATATGTTTGCGTCTTCCTTAGTGTCCGCTCATTTCATTGGCCCGCTTAATGCAGGTAGGTGCATCCGTGCTCTGTTTATAATGTGGATTTTACTTCTGATAGATGTGTTATGCTTTGCAGTATCAACAAAGAGGGCAATTTTACAGACTAGTGCACAGTACAAAAGCACAGTATGTTTCATGCTGCGCATTACAACAATGTTTAATGTGACGTCACTCCATTTTGCTTTCACTCTAATGCTATTTCAATGAATGGAGTATTTCAGTGTCCTTAAATTGTAAAGCGTTGACCAGACAGGCCATTTTTAAGACTCGATTGTAGCAGGAAAATCACTTGAATTTAAAGGAGTCATGAAATGGAGAATAAAAATGTTTTGTACACAAATAGGAATTTAGTCTTCTGTAAACATACTGCAAGTTTCAGAACTAACTCCCCGGTTTAAATATTAATTATTTTACCCTTCTGAAACACCCAGATTTGAAATCAGGAGAAATGTGATGCCACAATATTCCACATCATTATGTAATCAAGGATCAATGTTCTGAACAAATTATGCCTGTCCAGGTAAAGAAAGTTTGGCAAGGAAAGACCTGTTAGGTAAAGCAATCAATTTTTGGTGTTAGGTAAAGAAAGACTTTTTGGTGAAAATAACTTTAATCTTTCTTTTATAAACTAACATTGAAAAACACATATAAATATAAAAACGACCTGTGATTGCATGCAAAGGCTCAGAAACATTATTGTATAAGAGAATCAAGCCAGTGACTAAACAATTAACTTTACACTGTTCCTGTCAATAGTGTGGAGAAAACATCTGTGATTATTTCATATCACTCTCACAGGGTGCCATGCCGAAGGCGTTAGCGACCATGACTTGATACTGGACTCTCTTCTTGGTGGTTAACATCAGGACCGTGGTTGATGTATGCAACATCTGCTCAAATTGTCAGTCAGTTTCTCCCTTTGTCGACCCCGGTTTCTCTTTCCCGCAATCTTTCCTGTGTTGACTATATTCTCAACCGCCTCTTTTCTTAGGGCCCTATGAAATCTATAATTTTTTTGGCCAAATTTATTTATTTATTTTTCTAAATTCTGCTATTTCCGTTTACATTTTTCTGAATTCCGTTTTTTTCCCGTTAAAATTTTTCTGGACTCCTTTTTAATGGTCAAATACAATTGTATTAATCCAAAATCATGCCTAATTAATTAAAATCATGAAACTTAATGAAGTTCTAAAACGTAAGTTAGGGAGGAGCGAGCCCATCTAATCATTCAATCAACAGCCAAAGTATATAAGCAGCTGCTCACCTCTCTCTAGACCCAGCGGTTTCAGCATCCCTCCACCTCCCCAATCTCCACCTCCTTCTTAGGTACCTTGCCCTTCGTAATCACCTTTTATCAAGTCCCTGGGGGGTATATCAGAGCTCGAGCCGAAGCTGCTTCATCGAGCCCCTCATCAGCGGACAGCAAGCCAAATAAAGTTTACTCGATTACCTAATGATTATATGGGCAAACGAACTCGTTAATACAATTTAACATTACTTTATTAAAAGTGTAACAAAAATTACGTTGAGGGCCGTATGAAATGTTATATTTTTTTCTCACCTTACGCTTTATTGTTACCAAGTTCTGTTTTAGCATGTATAATTATTTGTATGCATACAAACTATTTGTATTTATTTTTACAGTAGCCTTCTTAAATGTATTTTTTGCCCCTCCAAAATTCTGTGTTGTGTATTTAAATTTTACTGATTATCAGATGAAGGCATAAAACATTTATTTCATTTATATTTGAATTAATGAAAATTAAACATTTACATTTTTGCACAATGGCTGTATACAAAATCCGAAACAGCCATTTTAAGTGGTGTTCGAAACCATAGTGGATGTTCTCGAGAACACTCATTCAACCCCACAATGCACCGCAAAAATGAGTGTACAACCCATACAACCGATATACACTCAACGGCAATCCCCACAATGCACTGCGAGTCGCCCGCCGAATGAATTCCTGTGTCTCACCAGAAGATGGCAGCGCCCGCAGCTGAATCATCCATTCATTTAGAAGCGCTCGTCCATGGCGTAATGCAGCGTAATACAACACAGGTACAAATTAATTGTAAATTGACTATTAGGGGTTATACATCATTTCTGTGGCAGAGTTCAAGATAAATCCTTTAATCTTACTACTGGAGCTGCCCATTTCAAATGATTATTAAACAGCAAGCAAACTATGTAAAAGCGGCAGTCCTTCCTGTACACTCATTGTCTGAATTCACTCACTCGTTTTCATTCACTCCTTCAAGTGAACTGTATGAGTGGACTAATGTAGGGAATAGTGAATGAGGGTATAGGGGGAGATTTCGGATACAGCCAATGTCCAAACTTTTATTTTGACGGTTGCCGTGAATTCCTTTAAAGTTCTGTGTGTATATGATATGACGCTAGTTTTACTCAAATTAAATTGTAAAATGCTCGTAAAATGACTCTCAGATCAGATCTGGAGATTTTGTTCATGCATTTTGTTCACGCATTCCGCGTTAAACTGTCAATTCCATTTTATGACTGGATTCCGCGATTCCGTCCGCGATTTCTGTATTTCAGAAATCATAGTGCCCTATTTTCTCATCAGGTGCCCAAATAAGGCTGCCTGGCCCCGCCTGATTTTCCTGCATAGGGCTCTGTGAACACCCACTCTCTTCAGCACCTCCTCGTTCGTGACTCTGTCCACGTATGAGATTTTCAGCATTTTCTCTGAGAACTGGGACTATGTAGGTGTCTAGAACTCTCTACCTGGTCTTAAAAGAGAGGCGTCTATTTGTGAGGATCTTACTGAGGTCCATGAAAACCTTCTTTGCTTGGGCAACCCTTCATCTTATTTCCTGGAGCGATCTACCATCTGACGTCACTACTGCTCCTAAGTACTTGAAACTGCTGACTTGTTTCCAGATGTGCCCCTTCAGGGTGATGTTGCATGCAGGGCTTTCCTTTTTCTTTGTTATGACCGTCTTCATTTTTGTGGTATTAATTCTGAGGCCGACTGCTTCACTCTCCCTGTCTATGATGTCTATATTCACCCCCCCCGGAGCCATGTGATCTTATTTTATATAGAAAGCAATCAAAGATCATTGACTATTCCGGAGGGTAGGATGTATGCGAATGTAGCAGTACAGTCTACCTGTGACGTACCCTGTAATAGGAGGGGGTGGAGCATTTGTTAATTACTTCAGCTGAATAGGATATAACAGTGGCCGTAGGTGCGCTGGGTGTGTGTCTGTTCTGCGTCCACGAGAGAGAGGTAACTCACTTCTGGTGAGGTGTGCGAACAGTGGGTGGACTGAGGAGCTTTATGGGATGTCGGCAGAAATGGCGGATTGTTGCGGAGATGTATTCAAGCGCAACCGCGGCTAGGTTATGTGAATCGCATTAGAGGTAAGTTTAATCTATTGCGTGCGTTTTTAGCGTTTGGCTCGTTAAAGTGCGTGTGTTTTATATTATAGGTGTGCGGTGTTGCAGTGGGCTGGTTTCAGGATCGTTTGTGATCGTTTCAACTGTGGTCTGAGGCTTGATGGTTGGCCATTCCATTGGCCGCAAGTTGTTTTCCCATACTGGGGCCTTGCGTCTCGCCGTTGGGGTTATTACCACAGTTTTCTGGGATCATATGACGCTGCATTTGAATCAAGCCGGCAGATTGGTTTGAGTGATCAGTCGTGGTATTATGCTGGGGCACTTTTCTTTCTAATTGAGTAACGTTACATGGACCATGTTCAACTTTCGCAGGATCAGCTGGACTGGGGTGTGGCATTCTTTTCACTCCTTCAACGGGTTGTGAGTAAAGCGAAACAGAAACATTATAGCGGTGTACAACATACGATCAGCCCTTTTGCTGCCACAGTCCCGTTTTTTTGAGTTTTGTTGTTTGTTTGTTTGGTTATTGAAGATTGTTTCTGTGTTTTGTTTTCTTGGTTTATTTTGATGTGTTGTGGTGTATTCGTTATTGTAATCAGCTTGTTGTCATGACCTGGTTCTAGACAGGTTTCATAACTGAGGTTGTGGTGGCTGGACGCGACCTCTTGCCTAGAAGGGCATAACTGAGACGGCGAATACTTTTCATGTTTTAAAAATGTGTATTGTAATATGTGATCTGACCATGGTGTTTTAACCTAATTCATTGTTGGATTTATTGATTCTTATTTTGTTTTTCGTCAGAATCGGGTGGCCAAGTTCGGAGGAGCAGCCTTCTCTTGTGTGTGTGGTGGTGGGCTTTTTGCCTGAATGCCGTGTTCACTGGAGGTGTGGTATGCTGTGGTGTGAGTGCACTGTTGATTGCTGCTTCCATCCTGTCTAGGTGTGCCACCCGAGATTCTGACAGGGTGATGTTGTGTACTATTAGTATAGTTTTATCTGATGTTCATCTGCGCTTTTGACCTACATTAATAAAGTTGAGTTTTATTACTTCAAAATAAAGTGTTTATTAACTGCAACTCCACTCAGCCTGATACCTGACTCACCATATCGAACCTGTGAGCTTTGCTCCACTGAGAAATGTGTGTTCCCGGACACTAAAACGGGGTGGCGTAGTCGGTGTTTGTATAGCACCCCCCTTGTGGGGGGTTTGATCATTTAAGTCCTGAAAGGTGTGTGAGGGCTATTAGGTGATAAGGAGCTTTAGCCTCTCTGAATAGAGACTGCCATATTTGGCGTAGTCCATAACACATATTTCTGAACCCCTCACACTCGAACCGCTACATTTGGCGTAGTCGGCAGGATTACGGCTGTTGTTCAGATTCAGAGTCTGGGTGGAGTTTTTCTTTTGCTGTGTATGTGTTTTTTTTTCTTTTTCAGAATATAGGTGACTGTGCAGTGAGATTCTGATCGGGTGAGTATCTGCTTTTGCCCGCCATGGACAATGAATTGCAAGAGATGAGGGAGTTAGTGGCCCAGTTAAGGGCAGACAATGAGAGACTGCGGCAGGATCCGGTAACGACAGAGCAGCTTGATCCTGGCGCAGCTTCTACTAGTACAGCACGACCGGCTACACCTCGTTCAGCTGATGCGGGTGCTGGCATGGTCGAACGCTTCGTGTTTATTCCGCGAGACAGACGCTGTCTAAATTTTAATGGCAGGTCGGGTATTCGTATTGACGAGTGAGTTGAGGAAGCGCGAGCGTGTATGCGTATTCGTACTATGACATCAGCCGAACAGGCCTTTTTCCTGTATGATCATCTTGAAGGAGAAGCTCGAGATGAGATTAAGTATCGTTCAAATGCTGATAAATGTGACCCAGAGAAAATTATTTCGGCTTTACGTGAGATATATGGTTGTGCAGAATCATATATTACACTGCAGGAAACATTTTTCTCGAGGCGACAACAAGAGGGAGAAACATTGCTAGAGTTCTCCCTGGCCCTGCTAAGTCTTTATGAGAAAGTAAAGAGTCAGTCGCCATATGTCATTTCTAACGGCGACGTTATTGTAAGAGATCAGTTTGTTGAATGCGTGTCCGATAATGCGCTTCGTCGCGAGTTGAAACAGTTGATAAGACGCCAGCCCACTGTAACATTGTTAGGGGTCCGGGGGGAAGCAATTCGTTGGGAAAGGGAGGGAATGCCGGGTGGGACCAGGGGTCAAAGTCAGTCGGTCCCTTCGGTAAGTGGAATTCAGTATGAGGTTAGAGGAAGCTCCGGTTTGGTTTCAGCTCAGGGGAGTCAATCATCTGAGCTAAGTGAGCTGCGAGAAATGTTGCGTCGGCAGCAACAGCAGATAGATCGGCTCACTCAAACTATAGCCCATAGCCAGAATACCTTTCCGCATGGTCGGGCGTCGGGCCCATCCCAATTGATTTGCAGAAGGTGTCAACAACCAGGTCATTTCGCACGAGAGTGCGATGGGGAACGTCGACCCACTCGCCCTCCATCACGTCCTTTTGTTGCTTCCTTGCCTGGGGAACGAAGGCCAATTTCTGACCCTAATCCTCCGGAAAACTAGTTCCTACCGGGCTGCAGAGCCACAGTTCGGTAGGGGGCGCATGTGGCTCTCATGTTTTTAATGGTGACAAGCCGGCATCCCGTTTAGTTTCCTCATGTCCACACCTTGTTGTTAATATTGGGGGTGTTCCCGTACCCTGTTTGATCGATACTGGCTCCATGGTGTCAACCATTACAGAAACCTGTTTTCGGTTAAGGTTTGAGCCATGGGGCCAGGATCGTTTGCGATCGTGTCACTGGCTGCAGCTCCGAGCCGCCAATGGACTTGAAATTCCGTATATTGGATATCTTGAATTGGACGTTGAATTGTGTGCTAATAGGATTCCTGACTGCGGAGTGTTGGTGGTTCGCGACCCCGGGGTGATATTCCTGGTATTCTGGGAATGAATGTGCTTAGTCGCTGCTACCGGGAGCTTTTTGGTCGCCATGGATCCACTTTATTTGAGCTGCCGTCTGTGGCGCAGGATTCAAAGATTGTTCGCGCATTTCAAGATTGTCAACAAGTTACTTGCGCTTCAGCTCATGGCGGTAATGTGAAGGTAAGGGGGCGTCGCGTGTGTCGTATTTCAGGCGGCACTTTGAAGTTTGTGACCGCAACCTGCTCGTCCTTGCTTGCAGGTAAAACGGTGCTATTCGAGCCCCCAGAGACTGGGTTGCCTGCGGGGTTATTAGCTTCGCCCTCCTTAGTGCAGGTAACTGGCGGTACTGTTTCAGTCCCTGTAGTCAATGTTGGTACTGTGGATGTAGTGCTTTATCCCACTACGGTCCTAGGTAGGTTGCGGGAAGTATATTTGGTGGGTTTACCGGCTGGATTGACTGTAGCGCCATCAGTGATTGCTCAGGTAGCTTCCAGTGACGCTTCTGATATATCCGAGCGGATTGAATCAGTCGATTTAGAGGGGTTATCAGTGGAAGAACAAAAGCAGGTTAGGGCTCTCCTTAGAGAGTATCAAAGTGTGTTCTCGACGCATGATGGGGACCTGGGGTGTACCAACCTCTTGTCCCACGATATCCCTCTAACCGACGATATTCCGGTACGACAGCGTTATAGACGCATCCCACCATCAGACTATGAGTTGGTAAAAACCCATATTGGCCAGCTGCTAGAAGCGCAGATCATCCGAGAGAGTTGCAGCCCATATGCGTCCCCAGTCGTGTTGGTACGTAAGAAGGACGGTAGTCTGCGCATGTGCGTAGACTATCGTCAGCTCAACTCGAAGACCCGTAAGGATGCTTTCCCGTTGCCTCGTATTGAGGAAACATTGGATTAATTGACAGGGGCCCACTGGTTCTCCACTTTAGATCTGGCCAGTGGGTACAATCAAGTCCCTGTCTCAGAATCCGACCGTCCCAAGACTGCCTTTTGCACACCCTTTGGGCTATTCGAGTGGAATCGAATGCCCTTTGGGCTGTGCAATGCGCCAAGCACGTTCCAACGATTGATGGAGCGCCTCTTTGGCGACCAGCAGCACCAGTCCGTTTTGTTGTATCTCGACGATATTATTGTGTTTTCCTCGTCTGTGCAGCAACATCTGCAAAGACTGAGGATGATGCTGGGTCGTCTGGGAGCGAAGGGCTCAAAGTAAAGCTGGGCAAATGTGCGTTTTTTCGGGAAAACGGTAAGGTATCTGGGGCATGTAATCTCGGGTCAGGGTGTGGCGACTGACCCTAGCAAAATTGAGGCTGTTGCACAGTGGTCTCGCCCTGGCACTGTGTCTGAACTGCGAACCTTTTTGGGGTTCATCGGTTACTATAGGCGTTTCGTGGAGGGATTCGCCAGGTTGGCGGCCCCACTACACAAAATAGTGGCTGAACTAACTCGAGGTAAAATAAGTAAGCGTAGTCCAGAATTGGCAGCGGTGTGGTCTCCACAATGCGAAGATGCGTTTCAGACTTTAAAACGCACACTTACGACCGTACCTGTACTGGCGTATGCAGATTTCTCGCGACCCTTCATATTAGAAGTGGATGCCAGTTATGCAGGACTGGGAGCAGTACTCTCACAGGAGGTTGAAGGGAAGGTTAGGCCTGTGGCTTATGCAAGCCGTAGCCTTCGGCCGTCGGAGCGCAATACGGCCACGTATAGCTCTATGCGCCTTGAGTTTTTGGCCCTTAAGTGGGCCATGGCCGAAAAATTTCGGGAATATCTGCTAGGGCACAAGTGTCTTGTACGTACAGATAACAACCCGTTAAGTCATCTAGCCACAGCCAAGCTGGGGGCCACGGAGCAGAGGTGGGCTGCTGAATTGGCTGCCTTCGATTTTGAGATCCAATACCGGGCAGGTAAATCTAATCAAAATGCTGATGCTTTGTCACGACAGAATGCCATAGAGCAACAGATTGACAGTAGGGATTCGCTAGGGGTGATTGTGCCAGAGTTGCTAAAGCGAGTAGTGGTTACAGACCCAGGGCAGGCGACTACATCGAGTGCAGTACAGACTTTGCCGAGTCGTTCAGCATCTGACATTATTGCCTTACAGGAGGCAGATTCAGTCATAGAGGAGGCCCTGAAGTGGTGGCGACAAGGGCAATACCCAAAGCTACAAGAGCGACGACTCTTGCCGAAGCCGGTGATTTTGCTCCTGCGGCAATGGGACCGGTTAGTAGAGCAAGAGGGCCTGTTGTATCGCAGGGCCTTCCGTTCTGACGGAGGGGAAATGGTGCTTCAGGTAATAGTGCCGGTAGCCTTGCAGCCAGAGGTATTAACATCCCTACATCAGCATCATGGACATCAAGGTGTTGAGCGCACCCTGGAGCTGGCGCGGCAGCGGTGCTACTGGCCGGGCATGTCCTCTGATGTGGCCCGCTGGGTTCAGGGGTGCGATCGGTGCCAACAGGCTAAAGATGTGGCACCAGTTGCTCGAAGCTACATGGGGCATTTGATGGCCTCTTGCCCAAATGAGATAGTGGCTATCGACTTTACAGTGTTGGAGCCATCTCAGACTGGGCAGGAGAATGTGTTAGTAATGACTGACGTGTTCAGCAAATTTACTGTGGCGGTTCCTACCCGGGATCAGCAGGCCGGAACCGTGGCTCGGGTCTTGGTGGAAGAGTGTTTTTTTAAATATGGGGTGCCTGGGCGCATTCATTCCGACCAGGGCCGTAATTTTGAGTCTAACCTGATTCAGCAGCTGTGCAGCTTCTTCAAGGTGGGTAGGTCTCGCAGCTCTCCTTACCATCCGGCTGGAAACGGTCAGTGTGAAAGGTTCAATCGGACCTTGCACAATTTGTTGCGAACCCTGCCCACTGATAGAAAAAGGGACTGGGCATCTTGCCTGGCGCACGTGTTGTTTTGTTATAATACCACTCCCCACCAGGCCACTGGGGAGTCTCCCTTCTTTTTGATGTTTGGGCAAGAGCCAAAGTTGCCTATAGATTTCCTGCTTGGCCAGATACAGACGCCAGTGGCGGGTCAGGTACACCGGTGGATTGAGGAGCATCAGGCGCGGTTACAGGTGGCCGTAGAGGGTGCTCGAGAACGGCTGCAGGTTGCGGCAGGCCGTCGTAAAGTGGGACATGATCAACGGGTAAGAGAACTACCATTGAGTGAGGGCCAGTTGGTCTACCTGCGAGACTATGGGGTCCGGGGTCGCCACAAGCTCCACGATTTGTGGAGTTCCACGGTATATCAGGTGAAAGCCCCGCCAACTGGCGGTTCAGTGTATACAGTGGCCCCTGTAAGTAACCTGAGTCAGGTCCGGCATGTCCATCGTGCTGCATTGAAGCCTCGAGCCCAAGGAGAGGTAGTACCACCTGATCTCTCTGGGAGTGTGGTTGAGCCGCCGGTGTCCTTGGAGGCTGAGGGAGAATTAGAAGATGGGGATCTGGCCTATGTGGTACCTGAGACTCCATTGAGTGGCTGTGAAGGAGCTGCTGTAGGTAGGGCCCCATCGGAGGCAATATTTGTTCCTGCTCCGCTGGTGGATGACGCAGAGGCAGTACCTTTAGCAGAGGCCAGTGTAGGCTTATTACCAGGGTCAGGACCGGGCTCAAAGTCCCCTTCCTTGGAACTACCTGGTCTTTCTGTGGTGGTCCCGCGCCGAACAGGGCGAGTGGGGGCAGGTCAACATTCCAATGTGCATCACTTACCTCAAACTACTGGGGCAAGAGACGTAAGAGTGCTGGATTCTGCGGCGTGTGAGACTAATGCTGTTATGGCATGGTTTAGGCCGTGGAACTAGAGGTCGTGGGGTAACACCCTCTAGGAGTTTCACCGTCGGGACGTCGATGACCAATGGGGGGGTAGAATGTAGCAGTACGGTCTACCTGTGACGTACCCTGTAATAGGAGGGGGTGGAGCATTTGTTAATTACTTCAGCTGAATAGGATATAACAGTGGCCGTAGGTGCGCTGGGTGTGTGTCTGTTCTGCGTCCACGAGAGAGAGGTAACTCACTTCTGGCGAGGTGTGCGAACAGTGGGTGGACTGAGGAGCTTTATGGGATGTCGGCAGAAATGGCGGATTGTTGCGGAGATGTATTCAAGCGCAACCGCGGCTAGGTTATGTGAATCGCATTAGAGGTAAGTTTAATCTATTGCGTGCGTTTTTAGCGTTTGGCTCGTTAAAGTGCGTGTGTTTTATATTATAGGTGTGCGGTGTTGCAGAGGGCTGGTTTCAGGATCGTTTGCGATCGTGTCAACTGTGGTCTGAGGCTTGATGGTTGGCCATTCCATTGGCCGCAAGTTGTTTTCCCATACTGGGGCCTTGCGTCTCGCCGTTGGGGTTATTACCACAGTTTTCTGGGATCATATGACGCTGCATTTGAATCGAGCCGGCAGATTGGTTTGAGTGATCAGTCGTGGTATTATGCTGGGGCACTTTTCTTTCTAATTGAGTAACGTTACATGGACCATGTTCAACTTTCGCAGGATCAGCTGGACTGGGGTGTGGCGTTCTTTTCACTCCTTCAACGGGTTGTGAGTAAAGCGAAACAGAAACATTATAGCGGTGTACAACATACGATCAGCCCTTTTGCTGCCACAGTCCCGTTTTTTTGAGTTTTGTTGTTTGTTTGGTTGGTTATTAATGAAGATTGTTTCTGTGTTTTGTTTTCTTGGTTTATTTTGATGTGTTGTGGTGTATTCGTTATTGTAATCAGCTTGTTGTCATGACCTGGTTCTAGACAGTTTTCATAACTGAGGTTGTGGTGGCTGGACGCGACCTCTTGCCTAGAAGGGCATAACTGAGACGGCGAATACTTTTCATGTTTTAAAAATGTGTATTGTAATATGTGACCTGACCATGGTGTTTTAACCTAATTCATTGTTGGATTTATTGATTCTTATTTTGTTTTTCGTCAGAATCGGGTGGCCAATTTCGGAGGAGCAGCCTTCCCTTGTGTGTGTGGTGGTGGGCTTTTTGCCTGAATGCCGTGTTCACTGGAGGTGTGGTATGCTGTGGTGTGAGTGCACTGTTGATTGCTGCTTCCATCCTGTCTAGGTGTGCCACCCGAGATTCTGACAGGGTGATGTTGTGTACTATTAGTATAGTTTTATCTGATGTTCTTTTCACTCCTTCAACGGGTTGTGAGTAAAGCGAAACAGAAACATTATAGCGGTGTACAACATACGATCAGCCCTTTTGCTGCCACAGTCCCGTTTTTTTGAGTTTTGTTGTTTGTTGGGTTGGTTATTAATGAAGATTGTTTCTGTGTTTTGTTTTCTTGGTTTATTTTGATGTGTTGTGGTGTATTCGTTATTGTAATCAGCTTGTTGTCATGACCTGGTTCTAGACAGTTTTCATAACTGAGGTTGTGGTGGCTGGACGCGACCTCTTGCCTAGAAGGGCATAACTGAGACGGCGAATACTTTTCATGTTTTAAAAATGTGTATTGTAATATGTGATCTGACCATGGTGTTTTAACCTAATTCATTGTTGGATTTATTGATTCTTATTTTGTTTTTCGTCAGAATCGGGTGGCCAATTTCGGAGGAGCAGCCTTCCCTTGTGTGTGTGGTGGTGGGCTTTTTGCCTGAATGCCGTGTTCACTGGAGGTGTGGTATGCTGTGGTGTGAGTGCACTGTTGATTGCTGCTTCCATCCTGTCTAGGTGTGCCACCCGAGATTCTGACAGGGTGATGTTGTGTACTATTAGTATAGTTTTATCTGATGTTCATCTGCGCTTTTGACCTACATTAATAAAGTTGAGTTTTATTACTTCAAAATAAAGTGTTTATTAACTGCAACTCCACTCAGCCTGATACCTGACTCACCATATCGAACCTGTGAGCTTTGCTCCACTGAGAAATGTGTGTTCCCCAGACAGTAAAACGGGGTGGCGTAGTCGGTGTTTGTATAGCACCCCCCTTGTGGGGGGTTTGATCATTTAAGTCCTGAAAGGTGTGTGAGGGCTATTAGGTGATAAGGAGCTTTAGCCTCTCTGAATAGAGGCTGCCATATTTGGCGTAGTCCATAACACATATTTCTGAACACCTCAAACTCGAACCGCCACACGTAGCATACGCGCCGGTGATTAGTGACGATCGCGGAAGCGCTACAGACAGAAGACGAACACGAATTCATGAATTAGATGCACAAAAGTACTTGTAGTACTTGTAAAGTACTTGTAAAGAAAAATGTCAGAGGATTTCGATATAAGCCAAGAGGAGACTGGTTTTCCTTTGGTAAAAGTAAGGAAACTTTGCTTCCTTTGCTCCTGTAAACAAAGACCAGCATATCTCACAGACAGGTGCACTGCGCTTACGTCCTACGTCATCCGCCGGAAAGGCAGTCTCTCATGAACGCGCTTACGACAGTTAGCAGAAGTCACACAAAACTGTTCATGTAATTTGAAATATGGATATTTTTCTTACAAAAATTCATCAATTCACTACAGGAGGCCTTTATTCACCCCCCGAAGCCATGTGATGCGTGTTTTAATATGGATGGATGCACTTAATTTGACTGCTTTTGGACTGCTGAACAAAAACACCACGTGATTATAAAGCTTGGACGTGCCAGGACTACTTTTAATATTACTCCAACTGGATTTGTCTGAAAGAAGAAAATCATATACACCTAGGATGCCTTCAGGGTGAGTAAAAAATTGACAAATTTTCACTTTTGGGTGAACTGTTTTAATTTTGTAATTTGTTCCCTTTAATTCAGTGTAGAAAAGTACTATTTATATCTAAATTATGACTGTTTGTGAACATATTAAAATTATGAGTGCACCTCATGAAAAATAAAATAATTATTAAGATTATGAGTGCACCTCATGAAAAATAAAATAATAAAATAAATGTATTTCATGTCTTTTTTCATACATTTCCCTGCAAGATTTTAGACACTGCATCTCAAGAAACGTTTTTTCATAATGTCTTCCTGCCAGGACTTTTTTCTCCATCATAAAAAGGCATGAATAATATTTGTGCATGTTCACAGAAATGAACTGCAGCTGAATTAAAAAAACTGCTATAATTCACTACTTTCCTCTTTCTTGGTTCTGTTAACAAGAACGTGAAAAGCTCTCAATTTTCTTGAGATAAAATGGGATACAGTATATTGGAAAAGTATTTCAAATAGAGCTAGCTGATGTAAATTCATATCTCGCCTCCATGTAAGCTACCCTTTTGAAGTTCTACAGCTTTAAGCATAATCAATGAAAAGGCTTCCTTTTGTACCAAAATGATACTTTCCTCTGGGGCGCCGCAGATACGCTGGGAGTTGCATTACCATTTTGCTTGAGAGTATAAATCATCCAACACTTGTACATTCTTTCCAATACTGCTGATGAATATTTCATGAATAAAATTGCACTTTCACTGATATTCAATTGTGCCAACCACCCCCCTCGCCACCCCATTGATCACATCCACTAGGACTGAAGAACACCTTCCTTCAGGCCAAGGCTAAACTCGTGTCCTTAAACTCGTGGCGAGTTTGCTGTTGTACATCACATTCGATGGTAATCAGAATCCGAAAACTTTATTCTCCATTTGCACATTTGTACCTTGCGGTCAGATCTGCTGACTGCTTTCTGCATGGTGTTTGTCATTAGTGTGGATGATAACTGCGGTGTCATCAGCGGTTTAGTGTGCTTCTGCGGAGTGTACGGTCATAAGAGTTAATACAGGCAGGGTGTTAAAAACCGCCTCGAGTATTTCAGTATTTTGAATCACTACCATGAGACTTTATTACCCATTACCCATTTAGTAGCGCTTATGGGCTACCGGTCTGACAATCCTGTTTAAACGTTTAGACAGTATTGCGCACACTGAGATCTGAGTCTGACGACGATTGCAGAGCCTGTGTTGGTGTTAAAAAAAGAATCACAGCCAACAACGAAATCCTGATATAGATGTGTCACTTACCGTGAGATGTTCACACAAGAGAGTTGACATTATTTGCAGATAACTCTGTGGAGAATAAAACCAAGAGTGAATACACTCTGACTAGAAACAGTAGAGTGTACTGTGGGAGGTCAGATAGTGTGTCGGCTTGGGATGGATTTGAGATGGAATTCGGCTCAAAATAAAGGATTTGTAAGATTTAAGCAGTTGTGACTTTTGAGTCTTGTACCATTGAGCTCTAACCCCAGGAAACGCAGGTCGCAGGTCTCTCTGGGTTTAAGGCAAAACAACCTTACAGTATAAGCAAGTCAAGCCGCTCAACTCTGTAATGCCCTGTTGCCACAGTGATTCTGTGTCACATAAAAAAAACGAGTCACCTCTTTTCTGGATTTTGCTTTTTAGCCACATATGGCAATTAAAATTACTAAATTACTAAACATATTTTTTTATGATATAGTTTTCTGTGCCATGCCAAGCAAACATAAGCATTTCATGTAAACATGCAGTGGCGTGCACAAGGGGCGGGGGGGGATTTCTCGAGTTTGTGTACGGCACTAAATTACCTTATTTTTATTGTGATAATTATGTTTATTATTTCTGATCACTGTTGTTGTACTATGATATTGTAATATTTACAATTATATAATCAGAGGAGTATAGAAAAGTTTATGAAAGTATCACTCCACAATACAATAGCAATATATATATATATATATATATATATATATATATATATATATATATATACATGTATATATACATGTATATATACATATATATATATATACATGTATATATATATATATATGTATAGTATTTTTATGTTACGTGTCTAGCACACCTTCAGGAAAGGATATGGACCAGAAGACATTACAATTACTACATGATATTTAGACAGACTTAAAGAAGTTCCAGATCTATTTGTGCTCTTATTATTTCAGTTATTATTGGTAAGCACAGGTGATAAGAATTAACGAAGATTAAACAATCACAGGAATTTTTTTTTAAAAGGACAAAGAGGATTTCAAGCACTTGACAATATTAGACTATACAGAAATTGATATCTACACGCAAATACACACTATACCCATAGTCACGCAATGCTGATGTTGTTAACATTAACAATTTAATGTTAATTAATAATTTGAGAATATAAATGATGACATGCATTTATCTAGTGATATGCAGCATATATTTGAGCATTAACATCTCTGAAACCAAAATTATTTTCTTATTATATTCAGTACTAACAACTTGTCATAAAAAATTATGTGCAAAGTTCCATGTTTAACAGATTTATTCTCTATTTCTGCATTATTTTTTTTTGGTATTTTCATTGAAGCCTTGTTTTTAGTTCAGGCCTGAAAGCTCCCATATGCCTTTAAGTTATTAACAACGTTATTTAATTGTCGGTTTTGGGGAAACAGTAAAATAACACACATCTTTAATGACGATGATTTTAAGAGGAGTTGCAGTGTTATCAAGAAACCCAGACTCAATTAACGTATCTCTAATTAATATATGCTGCAACTCATTCTGCTTATTCAGTCACTTTCAGTGCTAATGCCCCAATATATATTTTATAGCTACAATTAATGTCACTGCTAAATTCTGAATATTTATGAAGGAAAGTCTTACAAACTTATAAACCTAACAAAAGAGATTTGTGTTGTCACTGTATTCATTTTTCTGACATTATCACATATTGCATGATATTTATGTTGCGATATTGGTTCAGCATTGCCTCATCCTCAGTGTTGGACATTGATGTCCAAAGTACACAGCTAAACTTTCTGTACGTCCAGGTTTTGCTCCAGGTTTAAACGTTTGGGTTAAAAATGCCCAGAGTGGCATAAACCTGCAGGGATATTTACAATCATCTGCCAGCGTTAAGAGCTTTCTTTCAGGTCTCATTTGGTCTGACAGATGCTCTTTTAATTCCTGTGGCTCTATCTCCTCAGAACAGAACGAATCCTTCTGCTGCAGTCAGCGGCTTTGGCACCTCATTTCCACTTTGAACCCCCTGCAGTAAGTCTCGATGGGTCTCCGTCCCGTCTACTCAGATAACTGACTCTCCAGCCATTGTCTACACATGAGGACTAACTGATTGCAAATCCGCCACAGGAAAGAAGCAAACAGGCCCTCTCCAGTCCCAGCCCAGCCTCCTGGTGAAACTGTCTTGATGCAATAACTGAACGGCTGATGAATTAAACATGAACGTCTAGGCTATGTGCACTGTAAATATTTCAGTCTCATCCAGGTTGTGAGACTGATTGTATAGAAATACTTTTAATCTACATAATAGATGTTAGGAAATACAGTGCTTTTTGAGTCACAGAAATACTTTGAATCTACACTAAAATGTATGTTATACCTAAATTTGTTCTATAAACAAAATGTTTAATTTATTTAATATGAATAATATAATATGTATTATAATAAAAATGTATTATATATATAATTGTATTTATTTATTTATTTATTTATTTATTTATTTATTTATTTATTTATTTATGTATACATTAATACATACATACTGTTGAATGTGAGCTCCCAGCAGAGTCCTGTAGCATGAATAGTTTAAAAGTATTGTTCTGCATTTTCCCAATGTCACCGTTAGCAATGTGTGTGTTGATTGCTGAGGTCATGTGTGCTTGTATCATAATGCATTTATGTTCTTTTCTTTAGAAACTGTGTTTATTTCATATTAATTGTTTAGTGAAAATTAGTGTTGCTATGTGGTCATTATCTGAACTAGAAATATCATTGTTGTGACAATAGTTTATGATGTTAACAAGACATTTTGCATTCAATGAATAATCAAATTGGCAATGTACAAAGTAACATTAACAGAAGCAATTATTAAAACAGTTGAACTTATCATGCCTTGCTTTTTTATTTTAATTGTCCAAACAGAGGCACAACCTTTCAATTTCAGATTCACTATTTTATGCCTCCAGAAGAAATGAAGTCTTTTTACAAAAGTAGCGTTAGTATAAATATAAAATACTTTTAAATGATTTACTTGTGATGGCCCAATTTTCAGCAACACTGTCTCCAGTATAGTAAAATAACGATGTGTTGCATAACCCTTTTTCATGCAAGGGAACTCCGTTGCGTCGATTTGGCGCTTTGGGGAACGCTTCGCGTGATATGTCTTGAAACTAGGGGTGGGCATAGTAATCTAGATTATCTTGGAATTAATCTAGATTAATCTAGATTAAAATGGCTCATTTGAATTCCCCGTCAAGGCATTCAGAATATGTGTGCTACCCAAATAATGGCTAAAAGTAAGTCTTGAGAATGGGTTTCTCAAGCCAGGTGGCACATTAGACCAGGGCTCATCTCCTGTTTCCAAAATGCATCACAAACTGCTTGAGAAAGCTGTTCTACTATGATAATTGGTGATGAAAATAAACTATGTTCAATAAGATGTACTTGTGTTTACTAACTGTTTATTCAGTTAAACATGAATTTTGAACTGTAGGCCTACATAAGAGGTCGTGATGAACTGTTTACAGTTTCCATTGGGAAGCTTCTTAAAAATAAATTTTCCTGAAGCAAACCCGGCGGCTTCATAGCTGCATCCATGTTAGCACGCCACGCCTGATGTGGTAATTTCACAGTAACGTTAGGCATACACACAGGTTCGAACAGAGGGTGACACGGGAGTGAATTCTCAAGTTCACATGAGACCTAAAGCGCATCCTGTTTGCTTAAAAGCGCAACATTTCGTTGTTATTCTGAGTGCACACAAATAAACGAGAGTCTTTACAGATTCGAAAGATGTATTAGGCTACTTTTATCTGTATGACCAAAAATGACGGAGATTTTAAGAGCAAGTGAGCGCACCGAGCCTGTCCTGCAGCAAACGCGCCCACACAAACACTTCAATAGCGCACATTTCTCTAGGTTAACATCATATTGAGCGCCATGTAAAGTTGCTACTACATACATCTTTCAGAGGAAAAGCCATATTTGAGGTTGATGAATGATAGGTGAGCGTTTGGATGTCCTGCCCGAGTGTATTACCACATAGACCAGCCGTTAACAATCTGTCCATCACGGACTGCGAGCCTCTAGTTCAAGACTGCCTCGCCCCTACAGTGCACTTGGCCAGGTATACATCCGCGCTAAAATATCAGGGTGAAAGTCATCATAGCTTGCGTAGTATAGACCCAGCTCCCAACCCAACTTTGAGAATAGATTAACGGCGATATTTTTTTTATCGCCGATAAGAGTCTCACGTTAACGCAGCACGTTAACGCCGATAACGGCCCACCACTACTTGAAACACATGTGAAATCAATCCAGGTGTAATGGGACGTCAGAGTGGGTGATGTCACAAACCAGGAAACTATAAAGCCTGCCCAAACGAAGCTGTCACTAGCTTTTTGTGTCTCCACAAGCGCTCTGTGTGAAACTGTCCTTGTCTTATTTGGTGTTGTCTGTCAGTATTTAATTACTCAGAAATGGCAAGCTAGCAACAACAAGCTTTTAGAATGTGCGTTCATCCCTGCCCGCATTATTTAACGGGTAGGGATACTGTCGTTCTTTGTGTTGCCTGTTTGGGAGAGGAGCATGCACGGTCAGTGCTCGGGAGCGCTTGCTGTGAGCACTGCGATGTGCTTCCCTTGCAGACACTCCGAACCCGCCTGGTGATCTTTCACAATGAGGGCGCTCAGGCTCGCATTCCCCAGGGCTCTGGTCCCGCATCTGCCGAGGCACTGCGAAGGCTGCAGTCCTGGGCTTTGCAAATGGATCTGACAGTGGAGTTAGAGACGGGCACAGCCTTTATCTCTGCCTTCACCTGACAGGTTCAGTGCCTCGTCTCAGGGTTGGGAAGCACGCGCTGCAGTTGCTTCCGCCACGATCGAGGCACAGACACTTCAACTGACACTTCTGATTCTGAGGAAAGTGGCGCAGCCTGCCTCCGCCCCTGCCAAGCCCGTGAAGCGCCAGGGCAGGCGGCGTCCCTGAGACGGTCGACCCGGAGCCTCTGGATCCTGCTCTTCAGGAGATGGTGACCGCACCACTCCTTCCCCGGAGGAGGGCCGGGTGGAGAATCTTTTGTTTCCTTTTTGTTCTGTTCCCAAAACCTCAAAAAAAGAGCAGTGCCCAAGAGGGCGAGGATGGCAGTGCACGAGACCCCGTGTTCACACTCCCATCCCCCTCTCCCTTCGCCAGTGGGCAGCAGGGTCCGGTCCGAGGATGCGATGCCTTCTCCTGCGCCCCTGCCCAGCCATGGAGCCAGGTGAGTGTCGCACCCCACACTCAGACCTCATTTCGGGACAAACTGCCGGGCCCCTGTGCTCCACTTTGCTGCCCCACCGCGGGTACGTCAGTGACTCCCCTGGCCCCGCTTGTACGTCTCTGGGGGCCTGGCTGGAGCTCCCCAGGCCGTCTTGCTGGCTCCCAAGGTCAGCCCTTGTGCTGGGCTAGGTGCCCGTGTGTAGTGATTCCCCTTCGGGTGATCCCACATGTGTATTCTTCCACGGTACGGCTCCCCTCACGGTGAGCCCGTGTTTTTCCCTGGCAGAGACCTTCTGCCCTCTCTGCTGTGTAGCTATCTCACCCCAGGCTGGCTGAGTCTACCTCAGAGACTCCCATATGTAGTACTGCCCTTGGCCAGTCCATATGTGTAATCTCCACATGGTACCTCCTTATGCAGGATGTGGCTCCGTAGCGTTCACCTACTTGGAGCACGCTTTCCCAGTGTTATCCCACCCACTGTATGGATCAGCAGTGGCTGTCATCTCTGCCTAAGCCCTGTCCCATCTTCCATCCCAACTGGTGTGGGGGGACTTGCCGGCTTCTGCAGGGCACTGGAGGGAGTCAGCAATAGTGGCGTTTTCCAACGGATCCCATTAGTCAGTCACACTGTGTAATCCTCGTTCCCTGAAAGAGGGAACAGAGACGTAACGTCCCGTCGCCATAGTTGCTGTACCACCGCTGTTCGGCTGGGGCACACAGTCTCGGCTCCTCAGCGAAAAACTGTTGTGCATTTGCATGTGCTCTCCTTTTATACCCTCACCGCGGGCGGGGTGCGCGTGGCGAAACACGCACGCCAACTGTCATTGGCTTGTTTTGTTAACACTTGAAGGTGATTTAGCTCTCGCGCGAGATCCCATTAGTCAGTCACACTGACGTTACGTCTCCGATCCCTCCTTCAGGGAACGAGGCTTACACAAGTAACCGAGACGTTACAGTCGTAACCGAACGTTCTCATGAGATGTGCTGCTTAATGAAGTGTGGAAATCACATACAATGCCCTTTTCAGCTGTTGAAGTCAAAAGTCAGATTTTGATTCCTAAAAATGGACCAAACTTTATTTCTTTAATTTGTCACTTTTTTTTCTTTTAAACAAGGTTGTTTTGCAAAGTATGCCTATTCTGTCTTGAAAGAAGAAAGCCAACTGGATTCAATCAGGACAGCAAAATAAATTAGATTTACAACTTTAACCAGACAAATGCTTTAGGGTCTCTAGTTTGAGAAACAGATGCTAAGCAGGTGGAGCTAAACAGAGCACAACAAACATCAGCTTCATCTACAAAAATCAAGAGACGACACTAAGAATCTGGCAAATAAGAAGAAAGGGGTTGGATGGGCTTGAAAATAAGATGGTACATGTTTAGAAAATAGTATTATTGATTGATAAATGACCTTAAGCAGAGGCTGGCTAAGCTACGTCGGGCAGAACGGATCAGAAGGCGGGGGAAACGGAAGGAGAAGGAAAGGAAGAATTTCTTCAAAGACCCTTTCAAGCATGCCCGCCAGCTGCTGGACGAGAAGCGGAGTGGTAAGCTGGCCATCACTAAAGAGGATCTGGAACATTATATCAAGGGCCAATATATGGATGCAGCCAAAGATACACCACTCGGCTCACCAGGTTATGTGCCACGCCCAGTTCCCCCAAGGTCCCCATTCGATACCTCCCAACCCAGGCTGTGTGAGATTAGAGAGGTCCTAAAAAGGCCAGATCAGCCTCAGCACCAGGTCCAAATGGGCTTCCATACAAAGTGTACAAGAATTGCCCACAAGTGACAAAGATCTTGTGGAAGCTCATGCAGGTTGTGTGGAAGAACCAATCCATTCCAGTTGAGTGGCAAGAGGCAGTTGGAATCTTCATTCCTAAGGAGCGGAATTCCACCACCATAAATCAGTTCAGGAGCATTGCCTTGCTGAACGTGGAAGGAAACTGTTTTCTCAGTTTTGGCAAGAAGGATGACCAGCTTCCTCAGCAGCAACCACTACATCGACACAAGTTGTCAAAAGGCTGGGCTCTCAGGTTTTCCAGGATGTATTGAACACACATCCGTAATCTGGGAGCAGATACAACGTGCCAAAAGAGAGAAGAGTGAACTTCACGTGGTGTGGCTTGACTTGGCGAACGCGTATGGCTCAGTACCACATAAGCTGGTTGAGTTTGCTTTGGAATTCTTCCACGTTCCAGCATGTGTAATTACCATCATAGGCAAGTATTTTAGCAACCTGCGAATGTGTTTCTCTCACGATGGCCGTATGACTGGATGGCAGCAGTTGGAGGTCGGTATTGCCATGGGCTGCTCAATATCCCCTATCCTGTTTGTGGCAGCTTTTGAAATCATCCTCATCGGAGCAAGACAGATGGCTAGAGGGCTGAGATCTCCATCAGGAGGAAGACTCCCGGCACTGAGAGGGTACATGGATGATGTGACAACCATCTTACAGACAGCTCCATGCACAGCCCGGCTCCTCAAGCGTCTTGACGAGCTGATACAATGGGCTAGGATGAAGATTAAGCCCTCGAAATCTAGGAGCCTTTCGATCAGGAAAGGGGTGAGGGACGACAGGACGGTGTTCACAGCAGGAGGGGAAAAGATACCATTGCTGAAAGAGCAACCCGTCCGAAGTCTTGGAAGCGAGTATACTCCAGAGCTCTCCGACAGACAGATGGGGAAGTTGGTGCAGAAGCAGCTAAGAGAGGGGCTGGAAAAAATCGACAGCAGCCAGCTTCCTGGGAAATTGAAGGTATGGTGCTACCAGTTCACACTTTTCCAGCGGGTGATGTGGCCCCTGAAGGTGTCCGAAATACCATCATCCCTGGCTAGCAGGATGGACACCATCTCCAACACCTACATCAGGAAGTGGTTGGGCCTCCCGCGCTGCTTCTCTGACACAGGCCTCTTCGGCAAGAATGCTCTTCAGCTTCCTCTGAAGTCCATCAACCTCGGATACAAGCAGGAGAAGACCCGTCTTGTATTCGAGCTAAAGGAATCCAGGGACGAAGCAGTGAAGAGAGCAGGGGTGACCATCCGCACTGGGTACAGATGGAAGGCCCAGCAGGAGGTCGACCAAGCCATTAACAGGCTACAACACAAGGAGGTCATGGGAAGAGTCCAACACAGTCGAGCAGGGTTGGGCTGGGGAGAGCCAGTCCAGTTTTGGTCCAAAGCCACAAGAGAGCAGAGGAAGTCCATGGTGGTGGAAGAGGTCTCACAAATGGAACAGGACCGTTACCTTATCAAGGCTGTTTCCCAGTGCAAACAAGGAGCATGGACCCGCTGGGAGGACATCAGTAACAGGGTCATAACCTGGGCAGATATCTGGCGAACTCCGCAGTCACGGCTCAGCTTCCTCGTGAGGGCAGCGTATGACACCCTCCCTTGTCCCCAAAATCTCTCCCAGTGGTTCGGAAGTGAGGACAAATGCCCCTTGTGCAATAAAGCCAACGCAGGCCTTCAACATATCCTGTCGGGGTGTAACGTTGCATTGACGCAGGGTCGCTTTAGGTGGCGGCATAATCAGGTGCTGAGGAAGTTGGCGGAGCAGCTAGAAAGGTGTAGAGTCCGGGCAAATAGCTCTCCAGTTACCCTTCACTCAAACGTTCCGTTTCTCAGACCAGGAGAAGGCGGGCAGAAGACAGTGGTGCGGAGGACAACATGTCTGCTCACTCCTGGTAAGGGATGGGAGATGCGTGTTGATCTGGGCACCCAGCTTATCTTTCCAACAGAGATCACCCAGACAACATTAAGGCCAGATGCTGTGGTGTGGGCCACAGCGGCCAAGAAGGCCCTCATTATTGAGCTGACTGTGCCATGGGAAGAGGGAATACAAGCGGCGCATGAGTTCAAGCGGCTCAAGTACTCTGATCTGGCAGTGGAGTGCAGAGAGGGGGGATGGACCACGACCATCCATCCCGTAGAAGTAGGATGCAGGGGCTTCATGGGAAAGTCCGCAATCCAGCTTCACCGAGCTGCTGGGACAACCGGGATAAGCCTGAGGAGAGCCATCAAGGAGCTGGCGGAGGAGGCAGAGAAGGAAAGCTACTGGTTGTGGCTACGGAGGAGGGACATGAATTGGGGCTCGGTACCCCAGTGAGGGCAGCTGCAGGGGGTGGCGGGGAGATGTCCCCACAAGCCACTACCCCCCCTACCGGGAGATGTACTGGATAGGGGCGAAACATCAGTGAACGGTGGCACCAGCTGATGACCCTGCAGCTGAACCAAAGGTGCACTGGAGGAGGTGCGGCAGGCAGAAATGTCAAGCAGGAAACACCACCTGTATATTGAAATTGAGGTGTCGAGTTGTTGTGGGAACCATTTTGTTAAAGTCTGTAAAAATTGCCCAAAAAGGCAATCACACCTATGGGAAGTGCTGCGAAAAGCACAAGAAAGCATTCAACTGAATATCTTCTTAAAATGCCAGAATCTATGTGCTCTACACAGCTGACATTACTGCACATGGAGAATAGCAACGAATACAGTCATTTATTTTATATAATATTTTTACAGTCATTTTAATCAATTTAATGCATCTTTTGTAAATACAAAGCTCCTTTAAAAAATAGAATTCTTGTAGTGATTACAATATTAAAATTATTTCTGAAGGATCATGTGACACTTAAGTAATGATTTTGAAATCATATGAATAAAATATATTTGAAAATATATTAAAATAGAAAGCAATTGTTTTAAATAGTAAACATATTTCAAAATATTACTACTTTTGCTGTATTTTGGATCAAATGCAGGCTTGGTGAGCAGACGATAACTCTTAAAAAAAACAAATTGTTCAAAAACTTTTGACTGGTAGTGTATGTTATCTGTGTCAGTGACACTTTAAAGCACTATGAAGTTAGATGGGATGATAAAACCCAATCTAATGAGAAACAACTATTTTAAAAGTTAGTGATTACAAATCATTTCAAATTTTTTTTTTTTCTGAAAAGATTTATAACACAAATATATATATATATATATAGTACATTTCATTTCAACTCATTAATACTTATGCAATGAACCAGAGAGACAACAATAACATTGCAGCTGTGATTAGATTGCAGTTTTTGCAAAGTAAACAAAAACATAAACAAAATATCTATGTATCATTTCAAACAAAAGACGCATCTAGAATAATTTCTGAACCATAGCTGAAAATAAAACAAGGGTGGTGGTTATAAATCATCACATAAAATCAGATTATGTCAGACCTACTTCTTGTAAAATGCCTTGATCTGACTCTTTAGTTTGGCAACACAAGTGAGCACAAACACACATAACAGCATTGTATCGACTGATCCTGGCAAGCATTGGGTGTTCCAGAGTAAATCTGGGAAAGTAGTTTGTGAACAACCAAACAGTTATTGAGTGTGATAACCGAACGAGACAGTGGTGCAGTCTAGCTTATAGTGGATGTAAGTTACATCAGGGGACTAATGCTGGTCTACATTGATGCTCAGCTACAGTATACACAGTTATGAAAATGTATAGTGTATTCAAACAGATGCCTTCAGCAAATGGCACTGTGAATAAATAGCTCCAGTGGGTTGATCATCACTAAAATCTTTTCAGAAATGCCTCACGGTACAGCTTATTCAGAAGATGAGAGAGAATGGCACGCTTCCTCAAAACGCCTTTCTGAAGCCCACATGTCTGGTTTTCTCTTACGCTGCTTGATTAAACTGGAGCTCAGCAGCTCTAGAGAATGAACAGTCAGTTGAATCTAAATGTTAGGTGACCGTCTTATAACTGAGAAACTTTTAGGGGATAGGTTCCTCTGACCTAAATTATTTACTAGAAGTGCCATCTGAGATGTCTTTTATTTTCAATGTTTTTATTTTTAAATTATTTATTTGTACTTCTTGGGGATTTAATTAATGTATTATTAGCTTGCAAATTATTTAATTAATTAATTATTAACTTCATACATTTGTGAACCCCTTGCAGTTCCCCCACAAGGCATCAGGGAATTGCAAACCCCAATTTGGGAAGCTCTACATGAGCTTAAATAGTTCACCAAATTTGCTGAAAATGTATTAACCATCAGGTCATCCAAGATGTAGATGAGTTTGTTTCTCCATTGAAACAGATTTGCAGAAATTATGCATCACTTGCACACCAATGGATCCTCTGCAGTGAATGGGTGCCATCAGAATGAGATTCCAAACAACTGATAAAAACATCCAACATAGGCTCATTGGAAATATGTGCCTCCACCGACATTTCTGCGAAACTCAAAAAACGTAGTCTACCTATACATACGAATCACTGCAGTTTCCAGTTGAAATGAACGCAGAGCAAAAACAACTCTGACTACTATTATTCCTTTTCACACAAAATATGATTTGCAGGTCCACAGTTTCGATTAAGAAAGCCTCATTTTAGCATAATTATTTGAATAAAACTAATATGAACATTATGTTAGGAATTCAAAACTGATACTTTTGAACGTTGTTGTCACATATACAGCTTCATATGCATACGTTTTCTAATTCAGTAGATTTGTTCGTTGGCTCACACAATACGGCATTGCACTTGAGGGATGAAGAGCTCTGGTACAAATCAAACAGCTCAAATCCGTAAAATTAAGTTAAAATGGCACGGCTGTATAAAAAAAAGAGTTTTCTATCACTTTTGCATTTGTTTTCACTATCAGAAAGGTTTAGGGTTGGATTTGGTGTAGGAGATATTTTCAACACGATAGAGCATTAACTTTTAGCGACACTCATCAGATATTTGAATTATGAACCACTGCAACACGTACCTGAAGCAGCGTAATAAAAACACAGCAATATGTGCCTATATCAACGTATCAAAAACGTGCCAGGGTAAAGTAATGAACTCAAGTTCCCTATCTGTCGGTCACTACGAGTTATGTCGTGACGACATAGGGGATTTACCTGGAAGCCCCGAACATCTCTGACTAAGAGAAAACGCCAATGAAATTGGCTAGTGGATTTTGCATACCTGAGCCACTCCCCGTGCATACGGGCATAAAAGGGCGACAGGTGCATCCACTCATTAGATTTTTGCTTCGGAGCCGAGTGGATGAGAAGAGTGCTGATCTCCACAAAGCCGTTCATCTTTGTTTTGTTCCCGGTTGGCGTAACGGTGCGATCAGCGGAGTCCCTCTCATCAGCGATTCCCCTGGGCACTTCAACTGAGAGAGCAAATTCTAAAAGAGCAAATCACGGACGATCGCATCTTTTTCAAGATGCTGTTTCGTCCATGTCCTTCTGGTTGCGGTCGTTTTCTGTCTGCGGATGACGGACACGATCGTTGTCTTCAGTGTCTGGGCCGCCGACACGCTGAAGCTGCGTTCGTGGATGACTCATGCGTCTGTTGTGGGCGTATGAGCATGATTTCGCTGCGATCTCGCCTTTCCTTTATGAAAGGATTGGCACCCTCTGCCACCACCCGTGCTGATCTCTCTGGCTCGAGCAGAGGATCGCCGGCTGACGCTCTGGGAGATCTGAGGGTTACTGTAAGAGCCTCTCCGCCGGGCACGCCCCCACGGACCTCTTACTCCTCACGCAGCGAACATCCCGTGCGGTCCCTAGGGAAGGCGATGTCCACCATGGTGGTCCAGGAGCGCCATCTCTGGCTCAACCTGGCAGAGATGAAGGACGTCGACAAGGCACGCTTTCTCGACGCCCCCATCTCCCAGGGAGGGCTGTTCGGCGACACCGTCGAGGGCTTCGCCCAGCAGTTCTTGGCGGTACAGCAGCAGACCGAGGCGATCCAGCACATCCTGCCCCGGCGTGATGCACCATCCACCGCTGCCCCCGGGGCCAGGCCTCAGTCTGCCCGTCGCCGTGGGCGCCCTCCTGCGTCCTCCAGAGCCGCTCCGCCCCAGGCCGAATCGACACATAGGCCGATGCGTCGAGCCTCTCGCAGGAGAGCGAACAACCCGGAGATGTTGGAGTTTGCTCTTTCTCAGGAGACGGCGAGAACAGCGCCGCTCCTTCCCCCGGTGGAGGGCCGGGAGGAGAATCTTCTGTTTCGTTTTGTTTCTGTTCCCGCTGGTCCAAGGGCCAGCGGTACCCACCTCTCAAAGAAAGAGCAATTTCCTTTTCCTCCGGGTTCTCAGGTCCATGGGACGACAGTGTGCGACGCCCTGCCTCCTCACTCGCCCACGACCCATTTTGCCAGTAGCCAAGAGAGTACGGTTCGGGACATTCCTCCCCACGCACCTCTGGCCAGTCCCGTTCGGGACCCAGGAGTTCGGTGAGGATGCCTCAGAACCGCCTTCTGTGCCATCCACCCCTACTCCCTTTCGCTGCACCACCACAGGTACGTCGATTGTGCCGCTGGAGCCGCTTGCACGAAGATGCATGATTGGAGTAGTGCTTTCTTTCCTGCAAGAAAGGTTGGAGCGTAGGCTGTCACCCTCCACCTTGAAAGTGTATGTAGCCGCTATTGCGGCTCACCACGATGCAGTGGGGCGGCGGTCCTGGGAAAGCATGATCTCATCGTGAGGTTCCTGAAGGGGCCAGGAGGATGAATCCTCAGGCCTCCCCTTGTGCCCTCTTGGGACCTCTCTATCGTCCTGGCTGGACTTCAGAGTGGCCCCTTTGAGCCGCTGGACTCAGTCGAGCTGAAGTTCCTGTCTCTTAAGACAGCGCTCCTGACACGCTCACTTCCATCAAGCGGGTCGGGGACCTCCAGGCGTTTTCGGTGGCGAAGAGTGCCTTGTGTTCGGGCGGTCTACTCTCACGTTGTCTTGAGACCCCGGCCTGGATCGTGCCCAAGGTTCCCACCACACCCTTCCGCGATCAGGTGGTGAACCTGCAAGCACTGCCCTCGGAGGAGGCAGATCCAGCCTTAGCGTTGCTGTGTCCCGTAAGAGCATTGCGCATATCGTGACCCGCACCGGGCGTCGAAGCTCCGAGCAGCTCTTTGTCTGCCACGGAGGGCAGCAGAAAGGAAGGCTGTCTCCAAACAGAGGTTGGCCCACTGGATAGTGGAGGCCGTCGCCTTGGCGTACCAGTCGCAAGGCGAGCCATGCCCCTGGGGGTGAGGGCTCACTCCACCAGGAGTGTTGCCTCCTCCCATGCGTTGGCGCACGGTGCCTCTTTGGCAGACATCTGCAGAGCTGCGGGCTGGGCGACACGAACACCTTCGCAAGATTCTACAATCTTGGCGTTGAGCCAGTTTCTTCCGTGTATTGGGTAAGTAATGGGCGAGAAGAACTGGCGGTGTCACGCTTGCTGCGCCATTCCCCTCACACGGGGATCTGACGCCTTTTTCTCCCCAGTTCAGTTCCCGGACGGTGAACCCTGGTGGAATCCTCCAGCACCCCGGCAGTCAGACTGGGCGGAGCAGTCTGGCCAGGCCCAATACTGGTGTTAGCTCGCCCGGGTCTCCGGTCAGCCCCTGTACTGGGCTAGGTGTCCGTATGGCCTGATTCCCCTTCGGGTAATCCCATATGTGTATTCTTTCATGGTAAGGTTTCCCTCATGGTAAACCCATGTCTTCCCTGTGACAGAGCTTCTGTCAGGTTCTGCTGGCAGCCCTCCTCCCTACTCCTAGGTAGGATCTGCCCCAGAGTCCAGTCGTATGTAGTACTGCCCCAAGCCTGGGCCAGTCCATATCAGTGTCTCCACATGTTACCTCCCTTCGGGCAGGATGTGGCCTCCGTAGCGCCCTTCTATGGAAGGCTCGCTTCCCTGCCGTTACAACAAGCTGTAACAACAAATAGGAAAGACCTGAAGCTGTCTTTCACTGAAGGTCGAAATCCTTCCGATTCCGTGGGGAAAGGAACAGCGGCAGCTATCTCCAGCAGCGATGTACTCAGTGGTCGGTGGGCACCAAGGTTAGCAATTTGCACTGGAGCGGTAGGAAGGTTGCAACCTCTTGCATGGCATTTGTCTGTCACGCACTCGCTTGTCAACATCTGCATGCCACAAGGTTGTGACGGGGTTCAGCTTGTGGCGCTTTCCATAGGACCCCTATGTCGTCACGACATAACTCGTAGTGACCGACAGATAGGGAGCGTCTGGAGTTACGTCGTAACCCCGTTCCCTGATGGAGGGAGCAGGCGACGTTATGTCCCCATGCCACAATCTTGAACCATCGCTGGTTGCCAGGGACTCGTCTCGGCTCCTCAGCGTAAAACCTAATGAGTGGATGCACCTGTCGCCCTTTTATGCCCGTATGCACGGGGAGTGGCTCAGGTATGCAAAATCCACTAGCCAATTTCATTGGCGTTTTCTCTTAGTCAGAGATGTTCGGGGCTTCCAGGTAAATCCCCTATGTCGTCACGACATAACGTCTCCGTTCCCTCCATCAGGGAACGGGGGTTACGTACGTAACCCAGACGTTTTAGCATCACTCACTGGACGTTTCAATCTGAAACTGCCGCAAAACGTGCTGTAAGGTACGTAATAATGGTGTTGCAGCAATGTATTTAGAGGCACGCATTTCAAATGAGCCTATAACGTCACAATAATCCACAAATAGGGCAAATCCACACGACGCTGTGGCGTTTACTGTGTCGATGAACAGGCATGAAGTTGAAGGTTTAACAGACTTTAATTAATCCACACACAAAGGTAAATCCACACAGAGGAAATAATGGTGACACACATTGAAGTTAAAATCAGCATTAACAATACCTGACAAACTCAAACTGAAACCACAGGAACTTAAGGACACAGACCAAACTAGGATAATTAACTAGACACACCTGAACTTAATGAACTCAAATCAGAAACCATGACAACTAACTAAACCGTGAGCAGCAAAGCAAACAAAGTCCAAACAATGCCATGGTGTGACAGACTCCAATCCATCAGTTAATGTCTTATAAAGAGAAAAGCTGGGTTTGTAAGAAGTTTTTTTTTTACTTCTTCTCAACATTTCTTCAAAATGTATTGTATTCTGACGAAGAACACAACTCATCTTGGATTGTGTAAGGGGGAAATATTCAGAAAATTACCCATTTTTGGGTAAATTAGTAGAGCATCGTTGGAAAAGTCAAATAGATGTATAGATAATACTTTGAAAATAAATCTCAAATCCTTAAAAAAAAAAAAAAAAGAAGTCAGGTTTCGAATTATCATGCAACAGTCTATTGATGTTGCAAGCAGGATGCAAAATGAGTCTTCCCTGAGCAAATGTGGCAGCTTTTAAAGTGCTTTGTTAAGCAGCATGTGTGCAGAGATTCACAGTGACTCATTTTAATGAGTCAACCTGCCATAAGGAGAATGTTTTACTTCTTACATTTTGGGTACGGCGTGTCAGTACTGTAATGTTTTGCTCGTTGCCTCACACATGTTGGAAGTGTATGATCAGAGAATGCTCACCAAAGGGACTTTTGTGGTTTCTCCATCAAGTAATCATTGAATTTGTATAATTACATGGGAAGTCCTATGTAGGTGTGCAGAACATAATATTTAAATCTGTGTTATTAACACAGAGCCCTTTACATGATTTCAATAACTCTGTATTTTCAAGAAATAACTGTGCACTGATACAGACAGTGGAACATTAATCCAGTGTTTTACTAAATATCAGTATTCTTGGAAGGCGCTCAAGCAATCAGATTAAAGGGAACTAAATGGAACTGTTATATAACGTCTCCTTTTGATTAGTTCTAAAGAATATTAGAGATCTCTGGTTTAGTTAATTAGTCTTCACTGGAAGACATGATGATATTATATTGAGAATGACTGCTACATTTAAATGTTAATTTTGCAAAGGATGAATGAAATTAGAGATACCTATCATCTGATTCTTCCTAATGTTTCTCCCAATATTTATTTTAATTTACAGAACAGGTTGAGAATGATGGGTAATTCCTACCACGCAGTTAAATTATAATATATAGGATGAAATATTAAATTCACAAGCTTTACTACATTGGTTTGAGCAGATGTTGTGTTTATATATGAAAACTTATATATGAAAAGTTATGTCCTTAATGATATCATCCTCCAGGAAGTGACATCAATTTAAAACATCCATTGTGTTTGATAAAATTACAGAAATCATGTATTAATACAAAAATTTAAAAGATGGTTAAAAGTGATAAGAATTAACTTCAAGTTGACGCCCTCATGTATTTTCTCAACCTTCATCAAACAATTGTTAACTTTGGCTCTTTAATTCCACCCTGTTGATCCTTGTAATTTTCTGTCCAATTTGTAAATAATCAATTATAATTATATCATTTATAAAAGTTTTATAGGTTTTATAAGTTTTAAGTGTGAGCTTGAACCAGATTTGCATGCAGTGTTATTTTAGTATCATTGATATGCTTTTATAAATGTTGATAATTATTTTGAATTAGATTTTGTATTATTTATATCATTTCTGTTTTCATTTTATTTAAAGTTTTAGTATTTTGTGCTTTTGACATTATTTTAAATATGTTCATATTGTTTAAATTAAGTTTTACTTTTATTTGTTTTAATACTTCAACTTCAACTGAAAAATAGAAATGTAAAAACAAAAATTTACTGTGGTTGAAAAAGTTTAAGTTTTGTATTTATTTTTATTTCAGACAATGTTTATTTAATTATATATGTATATTAGTTAACAATAATAACCCTAGCTTGATCAGAGCATATTCAAATTCTGATATATGCACTTATATAATAATTTTCCCTAAATTACACAAGTTAATTCAAAACTCACTGCACAAAAGCAATGGTGCAAACAATGTTTAACATCTGTACACTGGAGTATCACTTATTATTCCATCTGGAATGCGTGTTGACATACTGTACAATGCAACACTGTAAAAATGTGTTAGATCAAGTGGAACATTATATAAGGGGAAAAACATGTCCAGTGGATGAGTTTTGCACAGTTAAGACATTTCATTTGGGCATTTCAGTGCCAGACAGGGGACTGAATCATTTATAGGTGTTATTGTGAGACCATAAAGGCTGTGTTTCAAAGGTAAATGCTTTTTGACGGAGAGAGCTTTGCTGGTAAGATTGTACAGACCCCATTACTGTGTTTTAATGGGTGACAGTGGTGCAATTAACTGCATTTTATTGTACCTCAACATTACAAGCAGTGAATTCACGTCTCTGATCCTATTAAAACTGCTGGAGTGCAGTAGATTTAAACACAGCCGGCCAATCTGTTATTAATCTTTTTGATTAAATCTCAGCTTTGCTGTTTTCCTTTCCCTCCTCTGATCATCATGACATTTCTCCAATATATAACACATTATTCCATAACTATCCTGAACCCAAAGGTTGCTAGTCAGTGTCTAAAAAACTAGACCACAAATTAAAAGTGTAATGCTAGTCCTGAAAGGGAGAGCATTTTGAAAGTAATGTAAGCTCATAAAAATATAAATAAGTCAATACAAATCCAATGTCAGCATTCTGAAGACACTAAAAATCCACATTACGGTTCTTTAGTCATACACTAATGATTTATTTGACCATTTTTCTTTTCTGTTTTATGTTCGATCGTGCAATTTTGTTCTATTTTATTTTCTGCTCACATTTCCCCATTTGCCTTGCTAACCTTAGCCATGTCAAATAAACCATATATAATGATCCAAAGTTGTGCTTTGCATCATATGCAAATGATTGTGTTTATTGATGCCTTCATGCATTTTTAATGAATGTTATCTGCAAACGCTGCATGAAATATCTAAAAAGCCTGCATGTCTTCAGACTTGAACACTCACATCTCATTGTAGGATATATCGTATCATAACGTTTTCCTCTCTCATTAGTGTCTGAGGCACTTTGAAGTAAACTTTGTCTTGTAATCTTCTCATCGTCAGATCTCATTGGTTCCCGTTAAGAGTGACCACATTAAAATGAAGCATTGGCTCGTACATGCCCCTTGCTGTTGAGCAGTTTTAATTAGCTAAACACATTTTGGCAACTTTAGTGTTTGTTAATTTACTAGCGGTTGCTCTGTGAAAATCTGCTGCAAATACTTAAAGGAATAGTTCACCCAAAATTAAAATGTACAGACATTTTACTCACCCTAAGGCCATCCATGTTGTAGACGAGTTTGCTTTTTCATGGGAACAGATTTGGAGAAATGTAGCATTATATCACTTTCTCACCATTGGATCATCTGCAGTGAATGAGTCCAAACTGCTGATCACAATAATCCACAAGTAATCCGCATAACTCCAGTCCATCAATTAACACGTTAAGTGTAAATTTGTAAGAAACAAATCTATCAAGGCCTGTCATTCTGACAGCACCCATTCACTGCAGAGAATCCACTGGTGAGCAAGTGATAATGCTACTTTTCTGCAAATCTGTTCTGATTGAGGGAAAAAAAAACATCTAGGATTCCCTGAGGGTGATTTCAATTTTCAACCTTTTTTGGGGGGGTGAACTATTCTTTTAAAATGTTTCTATTAATGAGATTTCGTTTCTTTAACTTGGACCTCATTTTTAGGTTTTAGTTATTTTTCGCTGGCACTTCTTTTCAGCTATAATGGCCTTTATACTGACACCTACTGGCCTAGATGCATGATGTTTATTTACTAACTTCTGCTGCTTCACTCAAAGTTATTTATCTCTGATTTTCTTCATTATTGTCTGTATTTCTCCATCACAAACTACATACATCTATAAAATGGTAATTCTTGAATTCAATCCCAACAAATATTTGCATATTTGGTAGGTGGACTGTGCTGCTATGCGGCTTCTTCAGGCGGTCAGGGTTAGAATGGTATGGTTAGCCCAGCTTTTTCTAAAGGACAGATCACATGTGTACAGCAAGGTTTTTATCATTAACTATAACTAAAAGTAAAACCTCAAAAAATGATGTAATATTATTTTTTTCAGATAGTTGTCAAAACAGCATTTCTAATTTTCATTTAGTTGAGATATTAAATTAGCTCAAACTGAAAATGAAACTAAAACTATACAGAAATAAAAAATATAATACAAAAACAACTAAATAAAATAGATTTTAAAATATTAACAAACTATAACGTTTATATCAAGTAGTAATGATAATATATCACGGCTACTAAATTAAAACTGGTGTGGTTGGAGGGGAGGATATATTGACCATGGGTTAAGTCGTTTGTTCATGCTATTAATTAAGTTGTGGCTATGTTTTAGTTTCTCAAAAATGAGGCATATTTAACAAAACATTGTTTTCTGTTTTCTTTTAGCCTTCAGTGTATATAAAAGCAGTGAAAGATGCACCACATATGCTTGTCCATACTGTCAAGTACCTCATGAATACTGAATGAGCGATAAACAGTGATAGTAGATGTTCTCACTCCATTACCCAGTCGTGCTATGTAAGCTTATTAACATCATTCGGCTCTCATTATTTCTCTCATGGCTGAGAGTTTCCTTGTTCCTACTGATGCCACAGCGTTCGCTCTGATTGGCTTGCTGACATGTGTGATCTCGCAGTTACTATCTTAAGTGTTGTACCAGGAAGTAATGACTTCTAACAGGCGTCTTTGCATAATTGCCTTTCTACTGAGACAGATTAAGTTTCAGTCTAATGTGAGAACCGGACCAGCAGAGGAACAAAGGGACTGAGATCCCTAAAGGATGTGAATGTCTCTGTAGGACCCTCTTAAATGTCAACCAGGCTCTAATCTAAAACCTTGTGAGCATTTTAAGATGTCATAGGCCCTCCTGATTTAAAGCTTATGGATGATGTCTTCTAGATACCAGATTCCGAGACATTATCATACATCTTTTGTAGAGGAGGAAATTCTAATGCACCGAAACAGCTTGTGAAAATGAAGTGCGCTTAATTGTATTGAATGTGTACATGCAGAGTACTTCAAAACTTTTATATACATAAAAAACTGTGCTCTTATACTATAATATGAATGTACTTAAAGAGTTAACTTTCATGACTGTTTCTTAACTGGACTGCACTTTGTAATAGTCAATTTAAACATTTTACTTTAAAGTACATTATATATGTCATTATTTTGTAACAATATTTTGTCATGCTTTAATGGAGTACACTTATTGTGATGCGTTAAGATACATATTAAAGTAAAGTACTTGATTATATTTTTACTGTAATGTTATTTGATTTCTTTCTACATTTTAAGTTAATATTTTAAATGAACTAAATTGCACCTTCATAGTTGCAATTGTCTAATTTTAATACAGTATATTGAAAACATTACATACAAGTTCGGACAGAAATGACATTAAAGCATTTTAGTTGAAATGCTTGTCAGTGTGTTCAGCAGTACACTAACCATATTCCAAACACAATAGAATTAAGAAATATGGATGTTCTTAATTCCTACTTAAGTCTTCGTGGCATAGATTCAACAAGGTGTTGGAAACATTCCTCAGAGATTTTGGTCCATATTGACATGATAGCATCACGCAGTTGCTGCAGATTTGTCAGCTGCACATCCATGATGTGAATCTCCCGTTCCACCACATCCCAAAGGTGCTCTATTGGATTGAGATCTGGTGACTGTGGAGGCCATTTGAGTAAAGTGAACTCATTGTCATGTTCAAGAAACCAGTCTGAGATGATTTGAGCTTTGTGGCATGGTGCATTATCCTGCTGGAAGTAGCCATCAGGAGATGGGTACACTGTAAAGTGTACACTGTAAAAAATCCAACTTTCGAAAAGTTCTACTAACCAATGTAAAAAAAAAAGTAGCCTGAACAAAGATTTTTCAGATGAAATTTTTTGTGTGAACTAAACAAAAATACTCTAAACATTTGTTTAGACAAAAGTATTTGTTCACAACATATCCAAATGTTCTCCCAACTTTTCAAATTGAATCATTTGAACAAACAATTTTACATTTGTACAACTTTAATACATTTGTCTATCGGCATAAATGATTGTCTTTAGTTTCAAGAGGCAAATACTGCCTATATTATGTAGAAGGCTTTGAAAATAAACATAATTCTAAAAGAAAGAAGGTTGTTAAAAAATTAGCGTTAGTCAAAAGGTAAAACATCTTTGGTTGCTCAAACAGATCTTTTAACACTCAGTAGACTGACTTTTATTAATTAGATGAACGTACTCAGTTACTAGCATAACCTCGTTTCCCTGAGATACGGAACGAGTACTGAGTACAGTGAAACCCACTTGCCATGTTTGTCAGCGCCATGCAGGGGAGCTCTGCACGAGTGACAAAAACGGCGCGGTATTTGCAACAATGCCGAATACATTTTCTCTTATAGAGGAGTTCTCTGAAGAGAGTTGTCGCATAGAGGCAGGGAATCCGTGGACCAGCTGCTGCAGGCGCTGCAAGCTGCTGAGAAGCGTTGAGTCAGACTGAGGTCTGGATCCGCTGCACTGCCGAGACATTCGTTCATTTTAAGCACACTGCACAAACCAATGGCCGTGCAGTTACACTGCATTATTAAAAAAAGGCTTCAGTATCTGAGAAAAAGGAGTTTCCCCTAGCGTCTTTTTTATTTTTATTTTATTCATTTTTAAATATTTTTATTTATGTATTTTATTTATGTATTTTATGTCTTAAATAAGACGCAGTACGAAGTGTAGTATCGATAGGGAACTAAAGTTATTAAGTTGTCGGTTGCTAGTTGAGTTAACTTATCTGAACTTAAAATGTTGATTGTGATAGGTTGCCTTATTTTTTTTTATGCCAACTTTTTTTTTTTTACAGTGTAGTCATAAAGGGATGGGCATGGTGAGCAAAGGTAGGCAGTGGCGTTTAAACGATGCTCAATTGGTACTAAGAGGCCCAAAGTGAGCCAAGAAAATATCCCCCACACCATTACACCACCACCACCAGCCTGAACCGTACACCCATGAGACAAGGCAGATGGATCCATACATTTTACAGATGTAGATTAGTAGATTGGCAGAATTCTGACCCTACCATCTGACAAAGGTCAAGTAGAAATCGAGACTTATCAGACCAGGCAATGTTTTTCCAGATCTTCTATTGTCTAATTTTAGTGAGCCAGTGCTAGCCTCCTTCCTGTTCTTAGCTGACAGGACAACCAGGTTGTCTTCTGCTGCTGTAGCCCATCTGCTTCAGGGTTCGGCGTGTTGTGCGTTCAGAGATGGTATTCTGCATACCTAGGTTGTAACGAGTGGTTATTTGAGTTGCTGTTGCCTTTCTATCATCGCTACAAGTCTTCCCATTCTCCTCTGATCTCAACAAGGCATTTTCGTCAACACAACTAACGCTCACTGGATATTTTCTCTTTTTTTTGGACCATTCTATGTAAACCCTAGAGATGGTAGTGCATGAAAATCCCATTAGATCAGCAGTTTTTTAAATAATCAGATCAGCCTGTCTGGCACCAACAACCATTCCACGTTCAATGTCACTTAAATTCCCTTTCTTCCCCATTCTGATACTCGGTTTGAACTTCAGCAAGTCGTTTTCACGACATCTAGATGCCTAAATGCGTTGAGTTGCTGCCATGTGATTGGCTGATTAGCAATATGTGTTACCAAGCAATTGAGCAGGTGAACCTAATAAAGTGGCCGGTGAGTGCATGCTAAAGTCTACTTCTTTTTCACAAGGAAAGGTATTTCTATTTCCATAAACATCCATTTAAGGGATACTGTGCCGTTGCTCCATACATACAAATCTGAAATAACACGATGAATGAAGATTAGTGGGTGTGTTTCATAGGCAGCAGATAGACCACAAGGCAGCTCAATAGAGTTCTATTTAGTTTTATTTATTTATTTATTTAGTCTGTCACAATTGTCACCATCATAGATTTTTCATTTTTCGCTAGAGATTATATTTTGACATTTGTTTCCACTGGCTTTAAATAAAAATATATTAATATCTATTTATTCTAACCCATTATTAAAGGTGCATTCGTTTGGTGCTAAGTAAAATAAAATAAAATAAATAAATACATACATACATATATAAAACTATGTTTTTGTTTAATATGTAGTTCTCCAATGATGGTGAGTAAGTATTAGTGATTTAACTAACACAATATTAGCAAAAATTGTTAATTTATTATTGAGAAGACTTTCAAATTTACTATCAGTGCAACTTACATATGACAAGAGTAAATATCAAAGATGGCAACTTTCACAAGACCAGTTAGTCTCATTACAACTGATGGAGTCCAATTAAGACACAAGTTCATCCTTCAAACCTTACCGAAATTGTGGTTGTAAGCCCTCATTTTAAGACAAGTCAGTTTGGTTATAAAATGTGGTTATCCTTGTTTATTATGTGTGAAACTCACTACATTTAGGACTCTAAAACAACACTGGCAACCATATTCTGCAGCTGTGTGAGCAAATACAATATTCACCATGTTTTTCTCACTGAACTTAACAACTTGACACTTTTGTTTGAGAAAGTTATTTTAAAAGTCCTCTGTATATTAACAAAGCAACTCAGGAATCTTGAAATATGACACCTGTCACATTTTACCTCCCTGTGAACTACGCGTTCATTATTAATAAAAAACTCTTTAGCGTGTGTCCTCCACCATCTTGTACACTCTGTGACGGCATCTCTGCTCTCTGAATAATTGGTAGACCAAACCTCATCTTCAGCAAGCCCTGGTGTTTTTATTTACAAGCTGATTTCTTCCTTTATTAAAGCTATGAGAGAATCTCATAGAAGAATCTAATGGTGTCAGGGTTAGGGTCTATGTTTATGTTTGACAAAACATTGTTTTTGTTGACCGAAGAGAGGGTCATTGTGCAATGGTTCGGGATCACCTACTGCGGTACTTCCTAAAACACTTTAACTACAGCTTTATGTGTGGTAAACACGACCTCCTGTACTCAGGCTCCTATAGGGCTTTCACAGCATCTGTTCACAATGGATGGACTATGCTCTCAAAAGTTTCCTTAACCTTGGTGCTTGCTTTTAAGACAGCTTGTGCATTGAAAGTGCTTTTAGATCGTATGTTACACTTTTGGGATTTTTTACTTGTTTTAATAGCATCTATGAGAGCAAAAACTCAAGCTTGACCGTGTATTTCCATAATATGATCGAGCAAACTGTTCAGCTAGATGTTAATATTACTCTTTTGTGGTATAAAAACTTCTGTGATTTCATGTTCTCATTTATCAGATCTAACAGAAATAGTCATCAAGTGTCATGGAAAGGAAAATGAAGGCTGAAGATTGAATGAAGCATCACTCTCACTATTGCTAATACTGCATAGAAGTATTAAACGTTCATGAACTGTTTGTTCTAGTAAATGTGTTGGGAAAGCTAAAAATAGATAACGGTGCACTGTTAATCTAGCAAGGTTTAGAGATCAGAAAATCTTTGAAAGAAGTCTCTCCATAGAGTAAGTTTGCTACACTGAAGTTACCTTTTTCTGTGTGATATATTAATAATTGTACACAATTTTGTTCAAATGCTTGTTTATTGCCGTGTTGGTGAAATGCATTACTAAGTAATTAATAATTAATTACTATATTTATTTTTCCAGTGAAAACATAAAGTAAGGGGCTTCTCTTAACCTCTCTGTAATTTAATTAATGTTTCTTATGATATAATTGCCGACTGAATAGAATTATTCGGTTGCACTTTATTTTAAGGTTTCCTTGTTACAGTGTAAATCAAGGACTGAGTAATATTTATGAACTATACAAACTATATGGGTGAGTTAGGGTTGGGGTTTATAGGGTTACTTGCATTTAATAATGCATCATTTATTATGTATGTGCATGTAATGTGTAACAAGGACACCTTAAAATAAAGTGTTACCAACAAATCTATATGGAATAATATGGAATTTAGAGGAATGCACTACTTTTTAGACAAGGTAATTAGTGCAGTAATATTATTACTCTATTGAAGATTTAATTAATAGCTAGTAATTAATTACTTTTTTAGAGTAACTTACATGTTTATTATAATAAGAAGAGTTTCTATTCTGAACTGAGTCAATTGAGTGAGTAATTTGTTAAAACTGACTCAAACTCAAAATAATTAGACTTGATTATTCATGCCTGGTTTTGAACAATTCATTGAAATAAACTGAATGAAAAGTGAGTCATTCATGCCATATCATACATTGCTCTGATTCTGATTGCTCTGATTCAAAACATCTGGTAGACTTGTTGAAGAGAGATGTGTGAGAAGCTATTACTTCTCTAAAATAATAAACTTTTGAATGTAACCTTGCGGAGGGAAACAAAATAATCCCATTCACCAAGCACACATTTATCTACCTAATTTTAGTCCATCTACATCCTAAAAACATGCCTGTGGTAGTCAATTACATACATAACTGAGCAAAGAATATCACCAAAAGAACTGGAAATGAATGGAAATATTATTGACAAGGGTCAACAAAGTTGAATTTTATCATGTATAATTCAGGTGCACTGACCTTATGTGCTCACTGTGTTTTACTATGAACTTATATCTGCGTGTTACATCTTGAATCTGATAGCCTTGGACGAGACGATTAATTTTGACAAGGCCAAGGTCTACTGATGGGAGGGGTGGGGGTAATCTTTTGTTGTTGTTTAGTGGGTTTCATTGCTCTACAGAGAAAGCAATTTTAGAAAGGATAAAAGAATAATCCGGCATGAAGCAGGGATTATCGCTGTGAATGACGTTTATTTCAGCAGAAAGCATTGGGTGCTTTTCAAGTGCTTTAGCCATGGAGTCATCTGATTATAGCTGGATGCCTATTTAATCTTGAAGAGCTTTGGATGGAAGAAGGGCAATTCACCTGCAAAATCTGCATGAGATCAGATACTCACATGGCTAGAATAGCAGAATAAAACTGAGGTCATTTTCACTCAGAAATTGCTAGTAAATTTCACAAATAATTTCAAAGAAATAGCAAGTAACACACAAGTAAATGTAGAAAGATATGTATCCTGTGTACTAATTATTTTCATAGAATATACACACTTTGTTACCCTATTAGCAAACTGTTTGTTGTTAAGCATAAACCTCATAACTTTCTTAACTTTAGTTTTGGGACCAATTCTTCATGACTAACTGACTTTTGCCTCAAATTATGAATTTGCTGCTTTTTAATAATTATTAAGGTAGTTGCTGAGCTTTGGTATGATTAAAGGACCTACAATATGGTCATGCAGAAAAAGGTTTTATGTGCGCTTTATAATAAACAGTCAATAATATGAATGCTAAGCAACTACTTAGTAGTGAGAATAGGCCCTTAAAGTGTTTTTTTCTAAAGCCAATAGTACTTAAAAAAGGCTAAATACTTACAAAATGTATTTGAAGGCTACTTTTAAGATCTTCAAAATATTTGATATTTATTTTTCTTATTTCTTTTTTCATGCAATGGTTCCTCTTTTTATATATTTCTCTCATTTTTCTTTAGCTGTGACACTTATTCCAGCCTGACCGTAGAAACTGTAGGGTGGATTTACTGTTGATGGATTCCTTCTCCAATATCCAGCATATCCAGTTTGTTAAAGAAATGAGTCACCTTTAAGGGTAACAAGAACATTACAAAATTGCTCTGAACATTTCTTTAAAATTGGGATTTGTGATGAAGGGAAAATAATTTCTGTGATCTAAAAATAAATAAGTAAGGGCTGTAGCAGGTATTTTGCCTTATTTCGGTTGTCATAACCATCATTAAACTGCCATAAAGTAAAAGTCTAAGACACCGTAGCAGGCAGAGGTTACCATGACAGCTTGATATAGTAAATCTAGTATTTGTGCACTAAAACACAACAGAATATTTTTCATCCTGGACTCAGAAATGTAATTAACTATGAATTTATTTCTACTTTGGTACCATTTATGTCAAATTAAATTGTATAGCTATAAATTATAAACTGTACTCTCTACCTATGTCTCCAAGCTTTTTCAGTAAAAGGATTCCCTGGTTTAGAGGGAGATGGAGAAACATTGTATAAATTGAGGGCTGAATTTTAAGCTTATTGTATTGTATGATGCACTTTAATGTACACTGTTACTGTACATTCTGTAAATCATATTTTAATTTTACTTTATTTTTATGTGACAGAGACAATGACACATTTAGAAACTTTTGCATATATTAGTATAGCTTTGGTTGAAAGTATTAGTTTTGTTGTATAAACATTATTTTTTCACCCTCTTTTGAATATTTCTGATCTATACACTATTCTAAAAGTATACAAATATGCATACCAATATATCTAAAAATCTAAAACTGGCCAAGACTCAATGAGGCAGACAGTAATTAGCTGTTTGGCCATTTAATATTCGAATAAACAATGATCAAGCTAATTACTGTACCTCATTGAGTCTTGGCCAGGGTGTTTTATATGTAGTAATCCTAATCTGCTGACCCTCTTATACAGGTTTTGGTTCTTCCCAGTCAAGTGGGACGTGTTCAGGCCCATCAGGATCTGCTTTAGCACTAGCTATAATTGTAGAGGTTGTGCCCTCAAAACCACTGTGTGTCTTTTAATTGGTTCGCCGCTGTATTGTGGAGACATGAAAAGTACAAGGTCAAAGGTCATAAGACACTCTCCATAAGAACGTGTGTCAGCTTATTACAAAGGAAAAATCTTTATCCACAACTCCTTTACGTTGATTTCTGATGCATACTTCCTAGTTGTGCTGGAATCACAAACTGCTAAATGCTAATAATGAAAAAAATCTACTACAGTATATAGTAGGGAACAGGGAAATCGTGGCCTAATGGTAGTCGGACTCATAATCGAAAGGTTGCAAGTTCGAGTTTCGGGTCAGCAGGAATTGTAGGTGGGGGACTGAATGTACAGCGCTCTCTCCTCCTCAATACCACGACTGAGGTGCCCTTGAGCAAGACACCAAACCCCCAACTGCTCCCCGGGTGCTGCAACATAAACAGCTGCCCACTGCTCCAGGTGTGTGTTCACGGTGTGTGTGTGTGTTCACAGCTGTGTGTGTGCACTTTGGATGGGTTAAATGCAGACCACGAATTCCGAGTATGGGTCACCATACTTGGCTGTATGTCACGCCACTTTCACTATAAAGCCAAAATGTCTCTGTAAACTGAAAAATGTTTCTATAAATGATTTAAAAATAAGTTTTATTGCCCAGTGTGTTTCTGTGGTGAACACTGAAATAATTTAGGTTCATTGTGACAAAATGTGTCGTGATAGTCAACATTTCACTGTACCGTGCATGACAAGTATAGCAAAACATAGCAAATGTGGGAGTAAACATTTTCAGGTCTGAAGATACAAGGATGCACATTTTGCACAGAATATTCTATAACAAAACCAAAGTCTTTAGTATAAGCAATATTTCAGGCAGAATTAAATGCAAAAGAAAATGCAAAAAATACAAAATACACACAAAATATCTACAGATATGTATAGTACAGATATGTATTATATATATATATATACAGTGCAAGACAGAAGAGCAGTTTAAAAATAACAGTTTCCACAGTGGAATCTCTCAACTAAATATTTCTAAAAATATAAGTTATGCATGAAAAATACATGTCATACATCAATAGAAGGGATCTCTTTCTCTCAGTAATAATAAATATGTTAGCGGATTTCAAGCTGGATTGACATTACAATGGATTGTAGCCCGGACATGATATATTATTAGGATGGATTTTGGAGGCAAAACTGTAAAAGATTTGCTGAGGACACCAAAAGTATATCGAAGGACTTGATTATACTCAAGTCTCATAGTTTCAATAAGCTAATAAGGCAATATCAGTACATTATTGATAGCATAATCCTTATGGCGGTAGCTTCATGCATTAAAACATATTTTTGCATATAAGTGAAAGTAGAAAATTATGGGATCTATCCATTCAGTGTTGACCTTTCTCGCCGATTTCTTTCCCATGGCAGCGCCAATGTCATGTTTAATCAAATATGTGGTTAAACAGAAATATGTTTTTGTTGATATATTGCCGAATCAGAACATAATTGTTTTGTTTCATTGTGTCAGTATCTTGCTGAGAGGCGTGCAGAGAGGTTACGTGATTGCCCACACAAGCGAACATGTAACCGAAAATTGTGCTGTCAAGATCTCAGTTTTGTGACAGGCCATGAATTATTTATTTCTTCTTTAGCAGGAATAGTAAAAACATTACCTAATCCAACCGCAACCGTGCAATTCGCATTCATTCTAAGGTGCACAAACCTGATTGTTTTCTTGTTGGGATAAAAAAAAAGATGTGTTAAATTATTTGTTCATCCAACAATGTATATTCTGTCTTCATTTACTCACCGTCAAATAAAGCTGTATGACTTATTTTTTCTTTCATCACTGATATAAATCCTGTTGTGATTTGTTGTGCCATTTTAAATATGCTCAAATGTGAATGAGATTTAAAAGGTGCAGGAGATAATCAATGTCATATTGACTTAAATGTCGTATTGTATTGAAGACTTCGAATACCCTTGTGAAAAAAATGAGCTTAATTGTAATAAATGTGCACTTGAAAAAGTGTACTTCATATCTTAAAAGTACATTTAAAAATATATGTTTTCTTTAAAATTACATAGAAAGATGTACTATTTAAGTGGGTCAAGAAACACTGACTTAAATAGATTTATTATAAATTTAAAATAAAACACATTTTATTTAATTGCAAAGAACATAATTAAGTGTCTATTACAAACCATTACAGTCAGTCAGCACTTAAGTATTCTTTTAAAGTATATAATTTCCATAGTAAGTGCTTTTTTAAAGTATGCTAATGTGTACTTTTTCACAAGGGTATATACATATTATTGTCCTTTTTTGGAGCTTTGCAGTCCTTGGTAACCATTTATTTTTATTGTAAGAATAGATCAGGATGAATATTCTACTAAATGTCTTAAAGTCAGTCGTACCAGTTTGAAACAAGTACAGCGATGAGTAAATTATGGCAGAATTTTCATGTTGGCTGGAAGTATAACCTGTCATCCCCCTTCATATTAACACTGTAAAGAAGTGGCTATTCACTCTGTAAAAACAGGCACATTCATGGCACATCTTACAAACAAACTTCTCGTTCTCATTATAAAATTGTTTAAAAGTTCCTAAGGTTGAACCAGCATTAAGAAGTCACCGGGGCATGTCCGTTCACCTCTGTGGACACCCTGCGCTTGTACCCCGAGTACTCGCCGATGAATGACCCGTCTTCATTGAACTCACAGTCATCGTCCTCCGACATCACAGAGCTGTCCTCGCTGCTATCATCCGCTTTGATTTCTGTGAACAATTGCTGGCTGCTCTTCAGCAGCTTCTCGTCATTGTCACTGTCAAACAGCAAGAAAAATGAGTCAAATTCAGCTCAGAGTGACCCGGATGATTATACTAGTCGAGGCTGGCAGACAGAGCGGGTGAAGAAGGGTGCAAGGGAAGGATGCAATCACAGTTTTCTACTAATTACTAATTGCAAAGACTTCAAGGCCTGATGGCAATTCTCAAAATTGCAGAGCGCCGGTCATGCCAGCCAATGAGAGGATGGACTTAAGAGACGCTTTGTGTGCCTGTAGACAAACAGCCTGTCAGGTTACTTTAGTCCCTAAGGAATGATGGGACAAACCAAAATTAGCTGCCAATTTGAGAGCAGGCACACTGCCAGCAAGCAGGTGTCTGTAAGGAGACAGGGGGGTCACCTAGTAAGCTCCCAATTACTATGAGATGCCACAACATCTCGGATAGCGATCAAATAAAGCCAGACAGAACATTTATTAGGATAAACTGACATTTGTCCTCATAATTTTGGAAATAATAGTCCTGTTGACCACAAGTGAACTATTCACAGTAGGGAATGCATTGCATCATCTCTCCAAAATATTTAGTGAAATGCAAATGAGATGCTTTTCACCTGTCACCTGTTGTCATTAAATATATCTTATGCTCACCAAGGATGCATTTATTTGATCAAAAATACAGCAAAAATAGTAATATTGTGTGAAATATAGTGTGAACATTTCTTGCTATTATTATTATTAATCTTGAAAACGGCTTATTTTCGTGAAAACCATTATGCAGTCATAGTAATATTCAAAAGTTTTGTGTCATCAATATTTATTTATTTGTTTGTTTTAGTGCTGTCAAACGATTAATTGCCATTAATCGCATCCAATATAAAATATTTTGTTTACATAATATATGTGTGTGTGCTGTGTATATTTATTATGTATATACACACACATACAGTATATATTTAGAAAATATTTATATTCATATAATGTATATTATAAATATTTTATATATATATATATAATTATTTTCTGATATATATACACATGCATGTCTGTGTATTTATATATACATAATAAATATACACAGCACACACACTGTACATATATTGTGTAAACAAAAACTTTTATTTTGGATGCGATTAATCATTTGACAACATCTAGTTTGTTTGTTTATTTATTTTTTAAACCAATACTTGTATTCAGCAAGGATGCATTAAATTGATCAGAAGTGACAGGAAATGGGTCATTCCACGAAATTAGTGCCTTTTCCACTTGAAAAATAAAATAAATTGAATCAACATTTTTTTTTATCCATGAAATGAAGACACCTTAAAAATGTATTGTGCCATCTCAGGCTATGCAATTTATTATTTTACCTCCTGAGACCTGAGAAAAAAAGTTCATTTATTCATGTCTTTACATTGCTAGAGCATTACAAAAATATAATTATCAGACAGTCTACAAATACTCTAATGACTGCTAGTTGATATGTAGTTGCAAATTTACTTACTGTTAGTAGAAAGTCTAAAGTGGACTATCAAAATAAAGTGTTTTTATTAATTAGGACATTTAAGTATTTTTTTATAAACATGCTTAGAAAAACATTACTGGGTTCATCTGGAGACAAAACAAAGGCACTGACATGTTTTAAGGTCAGTCAGAGCAAGTTTATTTCAGTTGAAACAGCTCAGACTTACATTTAGTCTAAGACTAGGCTTAAGCCTGTCTGTGAAACCGGAGGCTAATGTTTTAAGGTTACTGTAATTAGATAATGCATCCATCTGTTTGTCTGTGTCCCCTCACAGAACTTCAAATACACTGATCTGATTCAATTATTAGGCAAGGAAGATGATCAAATCTTGGTCTTTCTGTGATCATCTGAAACCAGACCAAGATCTTGACTCTCTTGAACATTGCAAGACAGGGGTGAAGGTCTGCAATCACCTTGCTGCTCTTGTTTGTAATTTAATTTACATGGATACATTATTGACAATGAGTTATGGAAGAAAATTTGTTTTACTGATCATCCTATCCTGGTAATTATCAACAACAGTAATAGTAACAATTCCCATGATATTAACTAAAATGTAACTCATGCTTATATGCCACTGAATGATATGGCTTAAAATTACACCCAGGGTGACCTTTAAAAATGTTTGCATTTTACACAGACAAGTTAAAAAACAGGGTAACACCTAATCTATGTCATCCTTGTTACCCAAATGTCAAAACTTGTTATCCTGAAAAGTAACAGGGATGACAGTAACTGGTTTGACAATTTCAAACTAATTAGCTAATTTCAAGCTAATAGTCAAGTTCACAAAAGCACGTTTTAAACTTTGAAAGGATTTTACTTATAGATATTGATTATATTAAATGTAATAAATCATTGTTTAAATTTACATTTGTAACAGTATTGACACTGCATGATTTCTGAAGGATCATGTGACACTGAAGACTGCAGTAAGGATGCTGAAAATTCAGCTTTGGCTCACAGGAATAAATTATTATTTTGTATATATTACAATAGAAAAGAGTATAATTATATTTTGTATTAGTGTATATGTGTGTTTCAGTAACTGACTGACGGACTGGTCTCAATTTCTTACCTCAGTTTAGTTATCAGTATTAGCAAAATCCTTTATCAGTCATCCTGTAATATCTCTAATATCTTAGGATCCCAGAATTCAATGCACAATATCATATTTCAGTGCATCAAATGAATATCACCAATGGTGTAACACGATAAACCCGTTTTATTCCCAAAAGTGTAATAAATCAGTAGCCTCCTTGTGTAAGCCAGAGTAAAGCAGTTTTGAAAGCCTCTGAGGCCACCGTCATACTCCACAGCTGGTACGGGATGCACTTCCCGATCTGGTTTCTTCAGTTAGCAGATGTTTGAGTGTGTCTAGTGCTGTAACTCCCTAAACAAGGGTAGCGTATAGAGCAGACTCCGAGCCTCTGCTGAAGCTGCATTTCTTTCCTGAGGGAGGAATAAAACGGGCATCTCTGTGTCTAAGTGTAATTAGATGGAAACACATTTATGGATTCAAGCTACTCAGTTTGCAAGTGTACAAGTTAACTGCACACAGCCCCCCTTTTTGCTCGCTCTGGTCTGTTTTCCACACAGGTTTTTAATGTGTCACTTGTCACTTTGCACCTGGTTGGTTGTTGTTTTTCCAACATTAAGTACAGAAATTGTATTATTTTTTATACAACAAATTTCCATGACTTTCCAGTCATTTCTGATTAATGGATAGTTTAAATGTGCATGTATCGGTCTGTCTGTCTGTCTATCTACAGTGTGTTTTTATGATGGATGGATGTATTCGTGTATGTTTGTACAAATATAAATATATATATATATATATATATATGAAAGAAGTCTCTTATGTTCACAAAGGCTTATTTAATTGAAAATACAATAAAAAACAGTAATATTGTGAAAAACTATTACAATTTCAAATAACGTTTCTATTGTTATATCTTGTATAATGTAATTTATTCATGTGATGCAAAGCTTAATTTTTAGCATCATTACAGTCTTCAGCATTACGTGATTCTTCAGAAATCATTCTAATATGCTGATTCAATTCTCAAGAAACGTTCATTATTTTTATTACTATCAATGTTGAACATTTCTGAGCAGTTTAATATTTTTGTGGAACCTGTGATCATTTTTTCAGGACTGTTTGATTAATAAAAGATTAAAAGAGCAACATTTGTTTGAAATAGAGTTTTTTTCTAATAAAGCAAGTCTTGTCGCTTTTGATCAGTTTAATGTGTTCTTTCTAAATCAAAGTATTTATTTCTTTATGAAAGTATACTGGCTCAAAATTTTTATAAATCAACGGATTTCCATTTGTATGTCAGATACTAATCTTAATAAATAAGAAAATAGTAGCAATTAGCAAATAATAGACTTAGAATAATAGAGCAAAGTTGATCTAGTCCATGAAAAATAAATGTACATATTCACTAGAAAGATTCAATAATTTGCCTTGACGTGAAAGTAAATACAAAATACAAAGTATTTTGTATTTGTTTCCATAACATTTTCATGCCTGGAAAAACATCTTACTGTAAATGTTTACTTCTGAAAATTGCCAGATATTTTCAGCTATTTCTATGACTGAGGAACTATAAGTACTAATGGCTAAACATAATATAATAACTATCAACATACACCGCTACACTACAAATCGTCCTTATGCTAAAGAAAGCTGCTGTTCACTACCTGTGTGGTGGCTAGTGAGCACAGTCAGTTCAAGCTTGCAGAGCAAAGCTTTCCATGTGGCTCAAGTACATGTAGGGTTTATTTTCAGGAGATAAAGGCATTTAGACATGATTTTACAGGAACTCAGTGAGATGAAGAACTTGTGTCATAATCTATAACAGAACTAGTGTTTCTCAGTTGTTTGAAATGTGTTACCTTGATATCATTTCAAAAATTATAATATGATATCCATTTGTTTTGAAAATCCTGAGCAAGCATTCAATACATCATATTCTCCAAAATTGGGAGAATATTTTATGTTTTGCTGTGTGGAAGCACATCAAGGACACTGACTGCCTTTTAGATAAACTACTTTGTGCTGAACTTGAATGTAAGACATGGCCTTACTGGAGAAAACATGAATTATTTTTGGTAAGTTATTAAAGAAACTATATGTAAAGTATAGCTAACAGCCACAGTGATGTAAGAACAAAGTGTTTAAAAGTATCTAGGAATGCCTTGGGCTTTATTCCATAAGCTCCATAATGGTTCTTATGCATTTTAATGCATGCAAGTGTCTGCTGCAATAATCCAGTCAGGACATAATCTGTTCTTGAATGCATTTCATATTGGTTAAATGTGCATGTGAAGAACAAAGGGAGGCCAGTAGGAGAAGGTGAGGACAGGCCAATACAGCTCATTGATCTCAGGTTATCTGTCTGACACCGCTAGTAATAAGTCTATGGGTTGGTGCGACAGAGCCACACAACACAAAGCTAACTAAAGCACCAAGATAAGGTGTATACACTTTGACTACAGAGAACTGAGAGCTTGGACAGAGGTATCTGTGACCTCTGAAGCTGTTTGTGTCTCACCTGTGTACTTGCCGCCTTTGTTCTTGAGCACAAAACAGCCGATGAGGACAAGCAGAGTTAGTAATGCCACCACGCACATCATCGCCACCAACCACTCCTGGGATGCCATGAGTAGTTTACTAGGCACTGAAAGGACAAGGGAGAGATTGATTTTGAAAAAATGCTATTCATGTTGTCAACTTGAAAATACGGTTTCTTTTTGTCTTTTGGGTTAGAAGAAATGTCAAATGGCGTTTTTAAATATGGTTCCTATGCCAAATTCTGATCTGGTTTGTCAAATGAGAACAATTAGAACACAAAGAGTATTTAAATGGTCATTAAACATTTTTAATTACTTGAAGTTTACTCCTTATAGCAAAAATAGTTCACGTCTGAACATTTGGTAAAATTGAACACATTTGCCACCAATTCTCTAGCTGAAATGGCTCTTCTGTTTCGGAGGCTGTGGGTTTGCTGACTAAATTAAATGATCAGGAACCCAGTTGCAAATAAATTTCAGTCACTTGTCCGTCGGAAGTATATGCAGAGCTTTAGGTGCTACATCTAGAAGTCATACATATTTCAATGGCATTATCATTAGTTCTTCTGGTGTTTATGAATAACATCATCTACCCTACTTACAGAGTAGGCATCATTGACGTGTAGATGTTGGTTGTTATGTCCAAAGGTCTGTCTGATATCAGAAAGCTGCAGGTAACAAGCTGTTTTAGAGTTGTCCATGACCTTACAGTCTTCAGGTCATTTATTCTAGAGTGGAACTTGAGTTTTGAAAGTTACAAACTGTCTCATAGATTAAGCTACTTGTGGTGAACTCTAATTCCCCTTCATGGGAACTTCGAACTGCGTCCCCTAGGGGTCGCTATGGGGAATGCCGTCAGCGTGACCTGTGCTTGAAGCATACATATATAAAAACACCACTTGTTGGTCGGCGACAGCCTATGACGTCACACACAATCTTTGCGTCTTTTGTTTGGGCAAGCAGCATGCACACAATGTCCTTGAGGGTAAAATCTGCGTGCACTGTGAGTTTTTGTCTATGAAAAAGCTCCGCTCTCATCTGTCCCTCTTTTCGAGGAAAGAGGGGCAGCCGTCTGCTTCCCGCGATTTGGGACCCACCGCTGCCAAGGCACGGAGGCGAATGAAATCGTGGAATTCGCAGTTGGATATGGCCGATGAGTTAGAGAGGGACTGCCCCCTTTTCGCGCGTCGGCCGAGAACGAGAGTGAGCTGCTGGATTGTGATGATGCGATCTTTCTGACATCATCAGATGCAGCAGCTAGTGCTCCGCTGCATATGAACGAGTTTTTGGAGGTTATGGATTATAAAAATAAATTTAAATAACCCCCAGCTCGAGTGAGCCTTCCTTTCTTCATAAATCTCGATGTGGAGGTTGAGAAGGAGTGGGAAAAGCTATATTTTCTCGTATTCATAGGTTTCAGCATACTAGTTATGCTGACACTGAGGGGATGCGTGAAAATGGCTATGAGGGGATGCCCCCTGTGCAAGAGATGATAACCAGCTTATCTCTCTATGGCGAGACATCCTCTCTCAAGGCTCCCTCCTGGCCATCTAAGCCCCTGAATCTCGCTTAAATGGCAGGGCATATGCAGCAGCAGGTCAGACCGTCGCTTCGTTGCACACGAAGGCGTACCAGACTGACCTGCTAAAAGTCCTGGATAAGGTCCAGGTCTGAGCCCGAACAACCAGGGTCCTAACCCATCTCGGTCTGAGGATCAGAGATGGGCTTAGAAAACTAGTCTCGCGACTCATGCCCCTCCCCTCCTGCGGCTAGGGTGAGACAGAGGCGCGGGTCAGAGAGAGGCAAGTCCTCTCATTCCTCTCTAATTCCCCTGTAACCACCGTAAACTCCACCGACCGAGGTTAGGTGGAAGTTTCCTGCCAAGAGCGCCTAGAGGCGCTCCCTTGTGAGCGGCGGAGTTCCCTCTCATTCTGAGGAATGAGTTCTCCGCTCCTCAGAGCTCTGTGATAGGTCGCTCTCCGTGCTGGTCGAGCTAGCATTGCTCCCCTCACTATAGAGGGTTATCAATGAGCATGCCGCTCCCTGCTGAGCGTCTGAGTTCCTTCTCATTCTGAGGAATCTGCGGATCCTCCTGGATCTTCAGTCCTTCTGGTCACCACTGCAAGGGTAGAGCCAGCATTACTCCCCTCACGATAAGAGGGTTACCTATGAGTATGCCGCTCCCTTCTGAGCAGCTGAGTGTCTTTTCATTCTGAGGAATGAGTTCTCCACTCTCCAGAGCTCGTTATAGGTAGAGCTAGCATTGCTCCCCTCGTTAGAGGATCACCTTTGAGCATGCCGCTCCCTGCGGAGCGTCTGAGTTCCCACTCATTCTGAGGAATGAGTTCTCCGCCTCCTCAGAGCTCTGTGATAGGTCGCCTCCTTGCGGGTCGAGCTAGCATTGCTCCCCTCACTATAGAGGGTTATCTATGAGCATGCCGCTCCCTGCTGAGCGTCTGAGTTCCTTCTCATTCTGAGGAATGAGTTCTCCGCTCTCCAGAGCTCGTTATAGGTAGAGCCAGCATTACTCCCCTCATTAGAGGGTTACCTATGAGTATGCCGCTCCCTTCGGAGCGTCTGAATGTCCACTCATTCCGAGGAATGAGTGTTCCGCTCCCCAGAGCTCGCTGTTGGTAGAGCCAGCATTGCTCCCCTCATTAGAGGGTCATCTTTGAGCATGCTGCTCCCTGCGGAGCGTCTGAGTTTCCCTCTCATTCTGAGGAATGAGTTCTCCGCTCCTCCGAGCTCTGTGATCTCTGTGATAGTTCGCTCGCCTTGTTGGTCGAGCCAGCATTGCTCCCCTCAACCAGAGGGTCATCTATGAGCTTGCCGCTCCCTTCTGAGCGTCTGAGTTCCCTCTCACTCCGAGGAATGAGTAGTTCTCCGCTCCAGGGCATAGAACGTTCTTCTAATAAGTGCACACGCGAGACTTTGGGCACTTTCTAAAATCCACTCAGTGGTAAGTCCGCACATCAAGGTTCTGCGTTCTTTCTAAAATCCCGAAAGGGTAGGGTTACGCGCACAGCTTCGTGCCCTTTTTTGAGTTGGTTAAAGCCCCGGCTTGTGCCTTGGGCCCCGCTCCCCTGTCCCATATATGTTGGGTCCAAAAAAAAAAAAAAAAAGGAAAAGAAAGGGGTGTACGCTACCAAGAGGTCTGTTGAGACAGTTCCCTCGGTAAGCTTGAGAGCAAGTGGTAACCCCTGAGTGATCAGCCAGGACCTAGTGAGCCAGGTGCCTGGCCATATCCCCTTAAAGGAATCTTTCTGATTCCAAGACTTTGAGCTCTACCCTAGGCCCGGTAATCCCGGCACCTAGAAAAAAAACAGGTAAGTACTAGGGTATGCAGCTCGGGCCTTTGGCAAGGAATAATATCACTGACAGCCATCAGCCGTCCCAGGGCAACTCCTTAGCCGGGTAGAGCTGGCTTGGTGCTCGCTTTTTGAGAAATTGTCTTGCATTCCCTCAGCATGGTGAAGTGGGTATAACGTTCCCGTAGCGACCCCTAGGGGACGCAGTTCGAGTTCCCATGAAGGGAACGCCTCTCAGGTTACGTGTGTAACCATGGTTCCCCGAGTGGGGAACGAGACACTGCGTCCCTGGGCTCGAGCCATGGTTCGGACGCAAGCTTCAGGCGAAGAAGCTGATGATGTTTTCGCCCGGCGGCACTTATATTGTGGCACGCGCGGTAGTGACGTCATGGGCTGTCGCCGGCCAACAGGTGGTGTTTTTCATATGTATCTTCAGACCGAGTCACGCTGAGGCGTTCCCGTAGCGACCCCTAGACGCAGTGTCTCGTTCCCCACTCGGGGAACCATGGTTACATACGTAACCTGAGACGTTCTTGCAAAAGAATCCAAGTCCACCCATAACCACAGGAATGTGTTACAGAAATAATACCGTGATATAGAAATCTAAATGAAAACGCTGTTAAAGTCAACATGAAAGCTCTTTTGTGACATTTCAGAGTGAAACATTATAATGCAAGTTTTCATGGTGACTCTAAATGTTCATTTTACTTAAGTATGGAGTTATGAAAATGATTGTTTAGGTAGATGAATTAATGATTACCTAAGGTAGGAAAGGTGGAATTGACAAAAGGAGTGTCTGTATTAGATGAAGTGAAAGACAAAGGTTGCCCTGCAAGAGAGAGAGAGAGTTTAATCCACATTCATTTCCCTGTAGAATTGACTGCAGCAGTGGAACATTTTTATGTCCCTTTCCAGACTGTCCAGAAAAAAAAACTTTTGGATATTATGAAATCATTATTTATGGTGTCATATAAACATGGACTGGAACTATTTAAATAGTTTATTTTAACCAGTGGGACTCAAAAATGACCCATGTGTCTGATAGGGTCATGAACAGCGGGGGAAAACAATGCTATATGCGAATACTAAAATGCAACTACTCATTAGCAGGGCATCAAAAAAATTGGTCTAATTTGAAAAGTACTGTCAAGGCTTTTAGTCAAAACAAAGTATTATTAGTTTTTTTTTTGTACTACGAGTATACAGCTGGTCTTTACAAAATGAACACCATTGAGTGACGTGTTCCTGTGAGCAGCGAGACTGGTTTTGTCAACACTGATAAAGACAGCATGTATTTTCTATCTATAGCAGGGGTTCAGGGACAGTACTCCTGCCTCACAGAGGAGCTCTTAAAAGACAAAAGCAATTGCCGACAGCAACCAAACTGAAGTAAAATTGAACCAGCTGTCACTATGTGGATTTTTGATGGAAGACTATACTCATTTTACAGAATGTACCAAATTATCTCCTTCACCGATTATAGAGTTATGCTGGGCCTTTTGAAGTTCAACAACAATAACTGATGCTATGTGACTAAAATTAGTGCTACAACTACTGACACTATTACTAGTATGACTAATGTTAAGACCTAAAGTTATTTGAGTCATTAGTTAATATACTAATTCATTTTTCAGTTTACAGAAATAGCTACAAATCTGCTGGTACATACTTAACTCGGAAGATGTCACCTCAGATGTTAACAGATCATCTTAAAAATACAGTAAAGACAAGTCAAAATAAAACTATAATAGTTAATATAACAATAAGATAAATCACTTCAGGTTTTATGTCCATAAGTTGACATATTTGACATAAATTAGCTTTAAATTGCATTTATCTGACTGAAAAGGGCAGAAGGCATTTGAAATGCTTAAAATTTTACATTTTCGAAATAGAAACTACTACTATATAAGCTGCAAAATGCTATAGATTACAGAATGTGATACATACAGCTCTCTGTCGAAGTTTCAGCTGAGACTGTAGAAACTTCAGGAAATGAATGTTCGGGCATTGTAACTAGTTCATGAGAAAGAGAGGTTGGTTGATAAGAAGACAGATCAGTTTAAACAAACCCATGGAGTATAAGAATATGAGCATAACAGAAAGAAATAGGCAATTCGTAACAAAATTGTGGCCTAGAGAAAAACAGTGACGATGATGCAAAATCAGTTTTCCAGTAAGTAGAAACACATCAGTAGGCAATTGTTTTTACTAAGGCTCCTCATTGATTGGTCAATGCATTGGTCATTACACCCTTTTGTTAATCAGATCACTGTGAGTTTTGCATTTTAGCAATAATCTAATCATTCCCCTTTATGCAACAAGATCTTGCCGACAGCAACTCAGAGTTCCGTAACTGCTGCTTAATCACTTTCGAACACCTTGCGGCTGTGCTAATTAGAACACAACTAACTTTGCTTGTATCAGATGTTTGTGTCTCAGCATGGGTACTACAATTCAGATTCTGATACCAGATCCATTATAACTCTTGGGACTCTGCTTATAGTTGCTGCCGGGCACACTTACACGCTTCAGAGACGGCGCCTCCTTCCTCACTGATGGCTGACCCGCAGCCCACATGCACGCGCTCAGGTAGAACTTATACCAGTAGTCCTCCTGCAGATCACGCAAGACCCACTGTGTTGTATCTGGTGCACTGATGTTCACAGATTTCAGCTCACCCAGAGTCTCATTATCTACAAGAACAACAAGAAAGATATTGAGTTTTAAAAGATTTAAAACATTCAAAGTGTGGGGTCAGTAAGACGTTTTTAAAGAAAGTGATACTTTTATTCAGCAAGGATTCATTAAGTTAATCAAAAATTACATAATGATTTCTTTTTCAAATAAATGCATAGTTCAGTCAAGATATTCTTCTGAGTAGTTAATTCGAGATTCAAGAAAGCATCGTCATGCTTGAAACACTGTTCTTCAAACTTTATGCTCATCAAGGAAATCTAAATAAAGACACTGTAGTATGTTTCCACTTAAGTTAAGCAGCACAACCTGTGATTAAACCTGTGATTAAAATAAAAAATTAACAAATCAGCATATTAGATTGATTTCTGAAATATCATGTTACTCTGAAAACTGGAGTAATGATGCTGAAAATTCAGCTTTGCCATCACAGGAAAAAAATACATTTTTAAATATATTATAATATAAATAATTGTAGTATTATTTCACAATATTGCTGTTTTGACTGGATTTTTTATATATAAATGCAGCCTTCGTGAACATAAAATTATTCTAAAAAAACAAAAGAACATCTATAAAAACATAACCAATGCTATTGACCCCAAACTTGAAGTATATACACCAGAATATAGCACAGTTAAACAGTGATTATATAAAATTCACTGAGACAGAGTATGTAACATGAGATACATCTGTGAGAGTAATACCTGTCTGATATTGCAGCAAGTATCCCGTGAGAAAGCCATTGGTTTCATGCGGAGGTGCCCACACCAGCGTGATGGAGTCTTTCTGAAAGTTTGTGGCTCTCAGGATGGGAGGTGGCTCAGGAACTATGGGAAGATGGCAAGCACTACTGGTCAGTATTTACCTTAAATTAGGAAAAACAGTTTGGCGCTGTATTTCAGTAAAAAAAAAAAAAAAAAAAAAATAATTTAATAACTTTAATAACCACCTACAATAACCTTAGTTCAACTGCTGAAATAGCATTGCATTGTTTTTCAATTAAGCCAATGTCATTCTTTTCACACCTCCTTTCTATGTAAATTAGTCTTATTGTGTTCAGCAGTACATTTGGGTGAATAACAAACCGTGTAAAATTCAACTGAATCTACACAAGAGCTTAGCAAATGCCCAAACCACTGAATTTCAAAACGTGTCTACTGTCGAAGCATTCTTGCCTCCCTGTGGAGTTGTGAAGGAGATGGGACTGCTGCTGGGCCCATTCCCTCTCCGGTTAAAGACGTTGACAGTCAGGCTATATTCAGAGAATGGCTTCAGTCCCGGCACCATGGTGTGATTCCTGTTTCCAGGGATGGTGAGAGACTGTCTCTCTGAGGGAACTCTCTTAGAGGTCAACAGACTTTGAGTTTGCCACCAGTGCACCTGGGAGCAAGAGACGGAAGAAAGAGAAAGAGGGTGTTGATGAGGATATATATATATATGGAAAATAAACCAAGAGTGAAAATAGAGGCAGAGAGAGAATGCAATAAGAAAACACACAGTGGAGTCTATTAAATGCTACAAACAGCTTGTTGCTGAATGATCATCAGCTTTTGTCCAGTACCACAGGACCTCTGAACCGGAGGGGTTGGGAACTCACAGTGTATCCTCCAAGATGGCCCCTCAAGGCAGATTGGGGCACCGGTGACCAGCTGACCCTCATCAGCGTGGAGTTCAACACCTCCACAGATACGTTTTCGGGAGCCGCTAAGGGCACTGGAGAGGGTAACAGAATGCAGATCTGTTTAAGGCTAAACTTTCCCAACTGATGCAAGAGGGTAACAGCTCACAAATTCACACATACACAACCATTTCCTCAAGCAACTAGCCACCAAGGGAATAAAATGGACAGTAATTAGATGACACACTGACTGTTTCCAGGAAAAGTGCACATGCTAACATGAAGCTATCCACAGAGACATGTGGCTACAAAGGAAAGGCTCCTTCAGGGATGCAAACTAATCAGGCATAAAACATGTGATACAGATGCAACCCCTTTAGCTTTAAAATGTGGATTTACAGATGCAGTGGATATAAGATTTAGTGAAAAACTCAAGCTAGACTCTTTTACTTCAGTTGTCTCAGGCCACATTCACACTGTTTTATGGAACCAATTTAATATTACTATACCATAAGAATAATAATTATAATTATTATTAAATTATTATTAATAATAATAAAATTAAACCAATAAATACATTTATTACAACTGTATTAAAATAAAAATAGTATATAATATTAATATTATTGTTGTAATACTAAATTACTGTGCTAATTTATGTATGCCTTCATTTATTTGCTTTTAAACAAAACCCAAAGAGCTTTTTTTACTGAAAACTGCAGAGAGAACTTTTTGTTGATTTATAAACAGATTTCTAAACTATTTTAATAACAAATTTAGGAAGATGGTCGCATTTATTGCATTTTAAACTCCCTCACTTGCAGAGATATTCATGTGGAGCATGAAGCACAGAAGTTACAATTGGTCTTTTTTGCTTTTACTTCTTTGACAACATAAAAGTAGTGGTTATCATTTCATCCAAATTTCAGAAACTCGTCGGATTTACATGAATCACACAAAGGACCTACACTGGCAAAAAAAAAAATGAATACAACTGCTTGATATTGGGACAGTACCCTCAAAGGGATACATTTGTACCTTCTTTACCCATAAAGGCTGCATAGTAGTACCTTAGTACAGTATGCACCCATTAGGGGTAAATAAGGTGTTCCTTTAGGGGGTAATATACACCCTTTAGGGTAAAGAAGGTACAAAGATGTCCCTTTGAGGATACTCCCTCAGTGACAAACTGTTGTAACCCTAAAGGTGCAATTTTTAGCTAAAAAATTTTCTGAGAGGATTTTGGATTCAAAACAGAAATTATCACTGAAAAGTGTCAAGTTTGCATCCCTGCTCTTTGCAACAACTGGATGAAAAGTGTCAAGATCTATCTACAGCTAAAGCAACCATGTTTCTGTGTATCTACGGTGATGCAGAAATAACAGGGACAAAAGCAGCCCAACCTGTTGCATCATCCTCAAGACAATGCCAAATGTCAACTAGAGAAAAGGGCATGAGATGGAAACATATGAAAATGGAATAAAACAAAATATAATCACATAAGTGCTTGGTAAAGAATGTGTCTGATCCATAGAAGCACAATGTAAAAGCTCTGCAGAAATGGCTGATCCTGGTAAAGAGTGGATTAGACCACTCTCCCAACTAATCTTCTAATCTTAAGTGTTTATTTTGGCTAATCGTGGCAGTGTCACACGACTCTGAGATGAATGCATTAACATGCTGTTTGACTCACAGTCTTCTCCAGAATAACCAGTTACCACTCTGGGCTCTGGTGCCCACCCGTGACGGTTGAAGGCCTGGATCTTGACCTCGTAGGGGACGAATGTTGGGGTGTCTCGCACCACAAATGAGTGTCTCTTCACCATCTGTTCTTTCCAACTGTCCTCAACACCCAGGAGCCTGTAGCTCAGTTTGTATTCCAGACCGGGACCGTTGTGCTCCACAGGCAAGAGCGGCTGGTGATTAAAGGGAAAAGTGGGTCAGTGCACTGCAAACGTTACTGAGAATTTGGAAAGAATGGAGGAGTTCGAGAGACATTTGCTGATGGGTTTGCGAAATCTGGCGTGGGAACCTAGTTTCTGGGGTGCCTCGCTTGGCTTTCTTTCAGACTTGCAATCTGAAGGAATTTTGACTCATAAATAGAGCATAAATTGGCTTGTGAAAGGAGATTTGCTCATACACTTGACTGCCAGTGCAAATTAAGTTGTTTCTGCTTTAAAACTACAAGACATCAGATTTCTTAGGTGCTCCAGTAGCATTTAGTTCCCAAGTCTCCTTGCGTCAAGAGTATTTACTTCTAAACTATGCATATATGCATATGCATTAAGGTTGTTTGACAATGCTGTTTGCATTTTATTACCTCCCAGCTGATGTCCATCTGATGTGGCAGGTGACCCACAATCTTAATGTTTTCTGGGTTCCTGTCAGGAGCTGTACAAATGTGAATATGAATTATTTAACATCTGTCTCAGTCAATAATACCATTGCCCTCTAACACTGCCAATGTGTATCACACATAATGACGAGCATGCAGTCATTGATAGTCTGAGGCAGCGCTCGCTTAAAACAGCATTAACATTTATGGAGCTTTTATAGACATCTGTATAATTTTCTCAGGGTAAATCCCCACAAAGACACGCTTCAAACAAATCCAAGGTGAATCCAAGGACAGCCGAGACATTGGATGGTAACACATAACGAAAGCAAGTCTTCAAGGATCACAGGTATCCCTACCACAGGGAGGTGTCTTATATCTTTCGGAGGGCATGCTGGAACGGCTTCTCCCAATAGCATTGACAGCGATGACTCTGAACTGGTAGTTAATGTGGCCGTAGAGCGTCAAGGGGGCTGAGAACTGGCTGCCTGCGACTCGTAGAAGCTCCTTCCACTTCTCTGGCTCCCAGTGGTTCTCTTCATACTGGATGATGAACTCTAGTCATAGGAACAGAGCACAGCGGTCATTGAATATGCAGAGCACACACTCAATACACTGTGGTTCGGCCCCTGTGGGAGCCCTCTTGAAATATTGTAGAGCAATGTTTGAGTACGAGTAACATCTATGAAAACGACTTCATAGGAATCTGCTTAAAGCAAAAGCCAGCTACAGAAGCACTGAAAATGGGTACCATTACATATGAAGGGAACTCTAATGGAAGCGTTTTGAATTTGTTCTGTAGCCCTGACAGTACGGTACATTTATAAGATGTGTTTTACCTGTTATGGGACTGTTATGATCACTGGCGGCTGCCCAGTGAAGCTTCACACTGCGGTCTTTCAGATCAGTGATTGTTAGTTGAACTGGTGGATCTGGGACATCTGTGTGACATTTAGGACACAAACACTATAAACAAGCTTCATATCATACATTTTTAAAGGGATAATTCACCCAAAAATGACAATTGTGTCATCATTTTGTCACCCTCGTGTTGTTTCAAACCTGTATGGGTTTCTTTCTTATGTTGAACATAAAAAAATATATTTTGAAGAATGCTGGTAACCAAATAGTTGATGGTCTCCATTGACTTTCATAGTATTTCTTTCCCTACTATGGAAGTAAATGGGGGCCAACAAATGTTTGGTTCTTTAAATTTTTTTATTTTGCATTCAACATAAGTTAGAAGCTTATATTGGTTTGGAATGACTTGAGGGCGAGTAAATGATGACAATTTTCATTTTTCTGTGAACTATTCCTTTAAGACCATTAAAAAAAGAATCAGAATCACTTATGGAAATAACTGGTGCAATAATGACCACAAAGCCTACACAATATGTTTTGTGTTTTCTGTACAATCTTTTACATAGATTGCAACACTATTAATTGAATGATTTCCAAGCAAGTCTATTATTGTGGTATTAAAGTAATATATAAACATAACAACACAGTCTAGTTGGTATTCATTCTAGTCTCAAAAGGTCCTTCAATCGTACCTAACACAGTTATGTATGCAGAAGCTGTATCTTTGTCCAGCGCTGTTCGAACAATGCAGGTGTAATTCCCTTGATCACTGTGGCTCACATTGATAATCTGGAGAATTCCATCATCTGTGAAATATCTGCAAATAACCCAAAACCGGTACAATATAAAATAGCAGTTAGTTGGTAGTTGATTGATAAAATGTTGTTAAATTAAAATTCATGAATTCCTAAACAAGACATCAGACTCACAAATACTTTGAACTTTGTGAAAGACATTTAGAGACTTGAAACTAGATGAACAAAGTATCTTACATTGTTTCAGATCTTGAATGAAATAAGCAATGTGTGTTCCAATAATATTTATTGTAACTTTCTATGTTGGCAGCAATAGTAAATTGGTAAAACAAGGCAATAAACAATAAGTGATTGACAAATAAGAGTGTCCAGGATGGAGAAAAAAAGTAGAAAAATATGTGCCAAGTTCTTAGAAATGTATTCTTCATCTTTAGAATGTGTTTCTAAAAAAAATTTACACCATTTTCAACTATATTTAAATGGAATTCCTCTAAATATTAATAATTTAATATAAAATATTTTCCTTACACTTTGAATTTGAGTGTACAATCACTGTTTTCAATGTAATCAGTATTTTTTATAAAATGTTTAGTCTGAGTAACATCTGAAAAGCGACTTCATAGGAATCTGCTTAAAGCAAAAGCCAGCTACAGAAGCACTGAAAATGGGTACCATTACATACATGAAGGA